>OU026154.1:47681444-48006444 GCA_907269105.1 Volucella inanis
CTTTGGGCCCTTTTGAAACCTCGCGTTAACCGCAACAAAGTTCAAATTTTGCACTTCTTAAAAACCAACACTAGTGAAGAAATCATCAATTTGGAACAACAATACAGAACGCCTTAAAACCAGCACAAACGTATATCAACTTAGGAGATGGACATCAATTTCTCACCTTCATAAAAACTTCTCCTGAAAACAGATCCCAATTGTTGTTGTTGGGGCTTCTGCTCTTCAAAAAATGCATATCTTCTGCTATTCATTCAAATACTGTTTACTTTCAAATGGCTTTCACACTGCTCCCTCACTAAACTTCAGCATTCATCTCTCCGTTGAAATGACACATTCTACCCACATGGACAACCTTTATGTTTCCTTGATCCCCATATTGGATCTCGTACATACATAACGCCATTAATGAGGGTTATCAGTATGGACTTTCTCAATCCTGTTGCAATTTTGGTGATTTGCCTTTCTTACGCAGAAGAAGCCGGAAGATTTCACTTTTATGTAGAACCTAGTCTTCACGCGGTTGCTCATAATCTTCACCTTTTCTCGTGTATTTTCGTGCAATTTACACGATTTGTAGGTGGAGATCCGAATTTCGTTTCACTTAACAATCGAACTGTTTGACCCAATAGGTTATCAGATGGTGATTGGTAGAGGGGTATGTGTCGATCCCAGTCCTGCGGCCAATTGCCGACGACCTTAAACAGATCATAATTCAAGGTTCTATTGAATCGCTTGACGATTTCATTAGATTGAGAATGTAGTGGCGTTCTCCTCGGTTTCCTTATTCCCAGATATTGACAAACTTCCTGGAAGACTTCACCCTTGATCAGATTGTACCTCTATTGGGACTCCAAATTTGCTCACCCAGCTGTTGACTATATGTTCTACTAAGACCTTAGTCTCTTGATTTAGGATTGCGAACACTTCCGGCCATGACCCATGACCACAAGGGTGTATCGGTAGCCATTAAAGGTTTCGGAAAACGTCCTGCATTCGTCCTTATGGCTTAATTTTGGGTCTTGTTTAGTGCTTAGCCAATTCCTTTTCCAACGTCTTGTTTGTTCCCAAATAACCTCTTGGGATTCAGTCATACCATATAATGGAGCAGTTGGTTAACGATGGATCATGGCATAATTAACTGCATACGAGATGTTGGTTCATCAACATGTTTCCATTTTCTCTTCAGCAAACCATCTTGCACATAAAACGAGTCCCATTATCACCAATATGCCTTCAGAGTTTGGCTCCGGTACGTAATGTCCTGCCAGCTTGGTCTTTCCTCGTGTTGCATCTAGACCAATATTGATTAGATATCATTATCTTCCTATTGGGAGGAAGACATATTACAGCCACAGACGGCCAGAAAAACATGAGAGAAGGCTATTCCAGCCAGCTGGATTTTTATGCGAATTTTACCATGTACCTTAACCGCTTCTCCCGTAGCTGTTCACGAGCTGATGGCTTCGGCAAAGTTGACTGACTTGCTGATAGCCGTTTCTGCCGGTTTGTTCCACTATTTGCTTATTTTTGCAGTGAAGGCAGCTTTTTCGTCGTACAAGTTCCTAAATTGCCTTTGAAGATACCCTATTTTATCGCAGTACCAGCAGAACATACTTTGTATCTCCCATAGAGTATCTCGTTCCTCGGCACTAAGTCTTGCGCAGGAGCATTCAACATATGCTACTAACGAAAGGTGTTACTTTGGAAGTCTGATTGGCTACTTCTATTGCCAGAGCGAAGGCAAGTGCTTCAGCAAGGGTTCTTTTCCCGGCCGATTAACTGTAGCTTTGAATCAGCGATTCCCCTGATGAATGCGTCCTCTACCATTTCGTCGATAATTTCATTGTCTGTGGTGGTGTATAACAAATGTGCCAGTCTACTCACGTCAGCTTGGGGCTGTTGTAGTGTTTCTCTTCTTTTCTGCATTCGGCTTTGCAATTGGATTTTGTAAACTTCCTGCATGTGACTATCCCCAAACCGTACCAAAGCCATATAGACTTTACACTTCCTATGTCAATTGTTTGCAATAGGTCTGCTGCAGGGCTGTGCAAGGCCATTGTTAGGGCAAAGAACATTATTATTCAAGGTTGTTCTTTTATTCTTCCATCATTATTATTATAATTTTTTTTTAACACAATAAGTCGGGGGATATGACTAACCTAATGTAAAATGTTTGTGTGGGTACAGATAATAGAAAATTTCTTTTTCCCCACAATCGCCTTATTCAATTTAATACAATCCAATTTCTCAACCACTTTTCCTTTACTTTATCTTTTACTCAAACCACTTAATCACTACTCATAATTCACATTTCAAATTATATTATACTTTAGAATTAACTTGCATACTAGTATATAGTATTATGGGATGCTGATATTTACGAGATACTTCCCTGACATCTTATATCTTTATATTTTGCTAAAATATTCGCTAAAAGTCTGCATTCTCCAATGTTTGAGTCTTCTGCTATTCAAATATGGAAAACTTCTGCTGACTCTGTAACATTCTAACGGATATCACACTATACTTTGAAGGTCAGCATGAAAGAATCGTTAACTAATTGATTTTCTCTGACATTTAATAAGAAATTTTTGAATTTGGGATGGTTTCTATTTAAAAATGTCTTCAATATCTCCGGTGGCTCTTGCATTTCTTCTAAATGACTTTTCCCGATGTACAACACAGCCTTCTCGGATCTTCTTTCCATGTTCGCACTTGGCAGTAGCTTTATACCTCTATCACGCATCCAATATTTCTGTAATCGTTGTAACTAAAGTCACTTTCTTTCTTATAGTCTCTTTCTTATAGTGATAACCACTTAATTTGAATAGCAGAAGATTTTCATATTGTAATTGTATTGAAGACAGAATAGGACAAAACAAAAAAAAAAATTTAAAAAAAAAAAATAAAATACAAAAATTATTATTATTATATAAAAATAAATAGTGTTTTTGTGATTGTGGTAAGGCTGTAATGGGCCGAAAAATATTGCAGTTAACACTCGTCTAACCTAAATCCGAGTTAAGCAAGGGAAACCTCAGCGCCAGTGGAGAGGAAAAAGCGACTTAATGCTCCGACTCCAGAACGCTTTGAACAACGAGGGACATGATCCTGATACATTGTCCTTTGACTTCGACGAGGAAGAAAAGATGAGTACCGGCAATGACATGGCTGCGATGATACAATTCCCCTTGTCAAAAATGGACGAACAGAAAAAAAAAAACTAAACGAACAGACGACAGCATTGAATAAAAATTCGATAATCAAAACAATAGTCTCGAAGAAAAGCTGGGCGAACAAAATAAAAATCTAGTCAAACAAAAAAAAAAACTGGAACAATAAGAAGGGTATCGCTCTAGCAATGGCCTAATACGGTCCTCCCGCAGAATTATAACAAACATTCGACATCGAAAAGCATGAATACTACATTGCAAAGCCGAATGCAGTAACGAGAAGAAACACTGCCGCAGCTCCAATCAGACGTGATAAGGTTGGCACATATTTCATACCCCTCCGCAGGCCAAGGAATAATCGCTGAAATGGCAAGGGACGCATCCATCAGGGGAATCACAGATTCGAAGCTACAGTTGGCAGTAAGGATGGTCGGGAAAAAAACGCTTTCTAAAGAGCTTACCTTCACTCTTGCGATGGAAGCAGTCAATCAGACTTCCAAAGGAAGTACATTTTATCAGGGAATTAGCATCTGTTGATAGCTCCTACACAAGACCCTGCTCCTGTCAGACTGTACGCACGAAAAATACATACATATATTAAAAACTGTCAATAAGGCGCCATACAGGTAATTTCGTGAGACGCTTCTCGGGCAAAAGGGATTCCAACTCCCTTCCCGCAAAGTTTAGGTGCTCACGCGACATCTTCGCTCCCCTAAGGGTATATCAACAACTGTCAGGCAGGCAGCACCCGCAATACACGCATGAATCAAACCATCAAGCGGTAGTCCGTGGATTTCATTGTTACGGAATAAATTTTGTTTATGAAGTCCCAGAGTGGATGAATTGCACTTCAAAAAAATAAATCGTTTGTAGTAAGTGATATGTTGCAGAAAATATAGCATGTTTGATACCGTTGGTCTTAAGGTCTTAAAATTGCGGTAAACTATCGGCACTTCTTATGGTCCAAACTCCTAATTTCTAAAAATTCTGGGTGTCTTAATATTCAAAGTAAAAAAACTATGTGAAATAATGATTTCTGCACACAACTTGTACATATATGGTATATTGTATATTTTTGTTGTCGTTTTTTCACTTATTTTTTCACCGCTAACTTCACACTTAAGCCGCATAATCATTATTTATTTAAACAGCTGATAAAGGCTTGTTTTTGAAAAGTGCGATTGATTCTAGGCAGTTGATTTTGCCTCTTTGGAAAGTGAAATGCAGCACTTTTGGCACATTTCACTTTTTTACTTTCGAAAAGGTAAAAATGCTGTTCAAAGAAGAAAAAAATTATCTAAAACTGGTTTGCAAAATTTCGATCTGGCAAATTTGATGTTGAAGATGCACCACTCGTGAAATCGCTAAGAAATTAAATTTATCGAATTCGAACCTTCATGAGCATTTGAAACGCCTAAGTTTAAACTCGAAGCTCCACATATGATACCCTCATATTCTTACAAAAATAATTTGTGCCGTCGTGTTGATGTCTGTGATTTGTTTTTCAAACGTGAAGAAAACGATCCATTTTTGAAGCGCATCATCGCTGGGTATGAGAAATAGGCTGTCTACAATAATGTTAAACACAAAAGATCATGGATTAAAAAAGTGAACTGGCTCAAAATAGGTACTTCGAAAGCCGGTATCAACCAAAAAAGGTGATTTTCTCTGTTTAGTGGGATATCTAAGGAATCGTTTTTTTAAGCTTCTACCGGACAACACAACGATCAATTTTGGAGTTTATTGTCACCAACTGGATAAATTGAATGATTCACTCAAACATAAAAGGCAAAAATTGATCAATAGAAAAAGTGTAGTGTTCCACCAAGTTAATGCGAGACCTCCTACAAGTTTCGTAACTCGCGAAAAGCTTTACAGCTTTGACCACACCTTAGAAAATTCTGTTTATTTTTTGTTTCGGTGTCTACAAAATTTTTTAGACGCTAAAATCGTTACTTCAATTGAGGAGGTCAAAATTCAGTTGGATCCGTTTTTTACCTGCAAAGAACAAAAAACTTTATGAGCGGGGAATCGTGCTACTGCCAGAAAAATAGCAACGGGTATTGAAGCAGAATCAATATATATTGTAATTCAATAAAATATGTATTTATATATCTTAAGGAAATAGTCTTTCATTTTCATTCATTTTCAAAAACGAAATCACTTTCCGAACAACCATAAAACATACTAAAATCTCATGAAAATTGGAACTGTGGGAGTTCAACGACAAATTAACCCATTATTATTAAATACATGTTATTTGTAAACATACATTATATGGTATGTTGAGTATTGTTGATAATTTTTATATATTTAGTTATTTAAAATTAATAATATCGGTTAGGAATAAAGAAAGTTTTGGTGTGTTATTATTTTATCGCTTTAATTTCAGTTCATTAGGTGTCTTTATAACAATGTTTAATAATTAAACAGCAAGAATTTATCAATAATCTATAAAATTAATAATCATAGTAAAAAATACAATACTTTTATATATATATTTTTTTTTTAATTTACATCTTTTTGCGTCTTAAGTCTTAATTATATGCCATAAGTTTATGAAAAAGGCAAAATTGATGAAGTCAGGGTGGATAGAATGGAGTAGAGGCAGGTTAAGTAGCCAACTAAAAAAACTATGTGTTTTGATCTATCGTATTTTGTATTTTGTAGTATAAGCAAGAAATTTACCTTTTTCTGGAATTTAAAGACTGCATTGAAGTTACTACTAAAATAAATTGAAAAGAGTAAATAAATGATAATTTATAAACACGAAAACTAGGTTAAAATTATGTTAAGCATTCTATGCATTATCTATCTATGCATTCATATATAGAAAGGATATGTAAGGAAATATGTATTTGATTGTTTTTTTTTTAAATGAAACAAAATAAAAGCATGGGGAATATTATACTACATGAGTAGTAAACATTTTTTTTTTCAATTTACTCTTCTATATGTTATTGAATTAAAGTACAACATTTTTCAAAAACTTAACAAGATGCCCAGCAGTGAAAACCAACAAAATTTGATCCTGGTTGTGATGATCTCCCTTCACTTTAAGAAATTGAATCGCTTATACTTGAAATGATTGAGGTTCATCTCTTATTATTATAAAGAAAGATTCTACTAATTTAATGCAATTGCGCTATTGCGAAAAACTTTTCTTTTTAAACAAAAACATATCAAGATGTTTTTGTCGTGTCATGTTTATGATTGTCGCATATCTTTTAGAAGACGATACTAAATCAAAACTCAATTAGGTGCCATAATCTTTCGAAGCCGTTAAATTGGAGGCATTGCTCGATGAGAATCCGTGCCAAACGCAAAAAAGCTTGCTTCAGCATTGGAAGTTACGCGCCAAGCCATTTCCAAGCAGTTGCATGCGTTGGGAATGATTCAAAAACAAGGAACTTTGGCGCCTTATGAATTCTCTAGCGGAAAAAAAGGAAGAGTTTTCTTTATCGCATCGAGACGGGTGATGAAAAACGGATTCATTACAGCAACTCAAAGAGAAGAAAGTCATAAGGACTGCCCGGTCATGCTTCCACGTCGTCAGCTCGGCCGAATATTCACGCTGCGAAGGCTATTCTGTGTATTTGGTGTGATCAGGTCGGTGTTATTTATTATAAACTGTTAAAACCCAGCTAAACCATCGCTGGGGAACGGTATAAACTTCAATTGATGCGATTAAGCCGAGTACTGTGCAGAAAACGGCTACAATACGAGCAGAGGCGCGAAAAAGTGATTATTCAGCATGACAACGCTCGGCCTCACGTTGCCAAACCTGTTAAAATCTAGCTGGAAATGGGAAGTCATATTCCACCTGCCATATTCCCCAGATGGCTAATCAGCAGTTCCGCTCATATGAAGACATCAAAAAATGGCTTAATTCGTGGATAGCCTCAAAATATAAACACTTTTACCGTAACGGTATTCGAGCTCTGCCAGAAAGATGGGGAAAAGTTGTAACTAGCTATGGGCAATACCTTAAATGACTCATTTGTAACAATTTATTGCAATAAAGTTGGGCTTTTATTAAAAACTTCCTAAATTGTCTACACAGAGATGGGGTTGTCATAGACGAAAGCCTTTGAGCTATATTTTATTTCATTTTAATTGTAATCAAAATTTGGTGAATTTAATTTCCACCCTCTAATGAATGTAATAATGGATGAAATAAGAAATGGGTTAAATGGGAGAAATTTTGTTGATATCTCTACGACACTCTCTCTACATACAGAAGATAGTACTATAAAAACAAGCAATTCTAACATCAAATGCGAAATCTTTGCAGGCGTCACTGGTAGAGATTTTGCATATAATTATTTTTAGAGCAGGTCAATTAGTTGAATGTTACATTTATTACAGCTGAAATTCGGAAAATTCGCAATGAAAAATTTATTTTTTTCTACATTGAAGCAGCAGTAAATAATAAGGCTTTTTTGCATACATAATGGATCAAGCATTCGATTTACTTGATCTGAAAATGATAAAATTATGCCACTTCTTTTTCCAGATGAAATTCTATTTCTAGAGAATGGGCGATAGACCAAAGGAATTTAAAAGTAACAGCGCAAAAGATAATTTAATTTAAAATTAAAAATCATATACTTGCAACTTACAAAAACTTGTTCGCCTAATAACGAAACATAATATCCGAAAATCATATGCCCAAGTATATGTGACACATGTACCTCTGTACCTAAACAATTACTTTGAACTAAATATTTCACAGAATTTCAAACTGCGACATTTTCATCTTAAAACCTGCACATTCTGTGTACCTAATATTAGCACATTCATCACTTTAACTAGTTTTACTAGCAAACTGTTTGAGTAATTGGTATGATATGAAACAAGATTTTTTTTCATGGTTACAAGAAAAACATTATGTTTGTTTGTGTTTGTCAAGTCAGCCTACATTGTTTAAATATTGAAAAGGCGTTTGTTTAAGTTCGGCACCCGGTTCAATCGTTTCAGATTTTTTACATTAAAATTGAAAATTTTGCGTTTCTAAAATTGAAAGCTTTTTGTTTAGTAATATATCTGAAAGAAACCCTCATTCTGCTGACTTACCATTTCTGTTGGCTCACACCAACGATACGGTTTTTTACCAATTGCACAACATTAAAATGGCTTATTATATAAATGGCACTGTGCGGTACTTATAACAAAAGACTTTTCACACCGATGCATTTTAGAAAAGCTTGACAGAGCCATACAAATTTTGTATATACCCTTTCTTGCACTCGGTCACTGCCGTTACTGTATTTATCATACGGTACAAGCAGTGACTGAGTGTATGTTATAACTGATGGATAGCCGGTTGTGAGTGTAAATTTGGTTGGTGCACTGTTTCATACTGCTGTCAAAATTCTCACTTCGCAGCCTTGCTAAGCATCGTCGGTGTTTGTGTAGTTTGTGTTTTTTTAATGACTCGGAATTTTAGAATAAACGTAGCCAATATATGCGGACTAAAAAGTAATCAGTACAGTACAGTACACATCTCACAGATCACACTGATCTGAAGCTACCTGCCTACGAACTAGGCGGTCTCGCAATTTACATGCGTATTGATGTAGTTTACCAAACTCCACCACAATGTGATCCATGTTCCAATTCGGAATTCAACTTCAAGAAGTTAAATTTCTATCTCCGTAAGCAAATTATCCACCAATGCTTTATTAGCAGAAGCCTAAAACTGAGCAGAAATCGACCTTTAACAAGTTTAATGCGCTGTCTGACTCCATTCAAAGAATTGTATCCCTGTATCCTCATACTGAAATCGTGATACATAATTCTGGTTGGCTTCGACATTCTGCACAAACAACACCTGTTAAATGGTGTATTGAGATCTTCGCTGCGGAAAATAACTTGACCCGCCTTGTAAATGAACGATTATCAGACGTTGATAGTTATACAGCCAATAACCTGGACTTATTTTTAGAAGTTAAACATGATATGTACACTGTTGATGTGCTTTCCCTTCTAGGTTCGTCGGACTATTGTGTCATATCTGCTAATTTCTCGTACACGCACCACACAGTTAGAGATTCCTAAAAGAACCGTATGCCAATACGAAAAATCCAGTTGGACTCGACAAACAGCTTTTTTGGTATATTTAATTGGGCGTTATGTTTCGTCGATAACGAAGTGGATGCGGCTGCCGATATGACTACAGACACTATTCTCTTTGAGATGAAATCCTTTATCGTTCATCGGATTAAGAGTAGCAAACCAAAAGAAAAGGCGCGGTACGACTCGAGCTATAAAGAGGCTGCTAGGGTTAGAGAAATGTTTTTTCGGTCCTATTAACCAACCCGACAGAGGAAAACCGACAAAAGTTCAAACGAGCCAGGAATGACTGCAACGTCTTAAGCATGTGAAATTCCAATACGACCAACAACTGAGGCAAGAAATACTACAATGTCTCAAGGGTAGTAAACATTGTTGGTCGTTCGTCAAAAACATTAGAAATTCTGCAATATTCTCCATCCTTACACTCATTTACAATGACATTCCAAATGTCACCTCTTTAGACCAACTCAACATTTACAGATTGTGCTTTGTCCAAGCCTTAACTTGAGTTCGTCGAATCTTCAATGGGACGAATCAACTTTCGCACGCGTGTAGTAGCAACAGTACTTAAGAATCTTAGTATACACAAATCCGCTAGTTCAGATGGTATATCTCCCTTGTTCTGAAGAGTTGTTCTTCCTCGCTGGTTAAACTGCTGCGTAAACTCTTCTTATGACTCTTTTCGAGCAGTTGGAAAACAACAACGGCGAACCTTTTTTGGAACGTTCAATTCAAGTTGTCTTGGATGATTTCGAGTTTGAAATTCACAAAATAAATACTGGTGTGCCCCTCCGTTCTGTTTCCAACACTCTTTTTAATTTTCAGCAATAATCTTTTGTCTGCTACTTCTAATTCAACATATGGTATTCATATGCCGATGACAGCACTCTCAGCTTTTCATATTCGTTCCCGGATACACGTTCCTGCTCTTCGTCTTTAGAACGGAAACGGCAGCGTATGTTAAGCTCATTAAATTCCGATACCAACAGCATCGTATTAACAGAATGGAGTTTAATTCTTCCAAAATAAAGGGGGACCATATAAGAGCGATAGGAAAAAAAAATTAAATAAAATAACAACGGTGTACGATATAAAATTGATTCTGGCTCTGTTTCTACTTTTAAGTTTGGAATAGCACTTCATTCAATCCGCCCACTCGAATTCTCTGGTAGTGCTTCAAGCGTTCGGTCTAATATGTGCTGCGTTATTTCGGCAATAGCGTGTCGAATGTTGGCCTCGAGCTCATCCAAAGGGGTTGTCTTGTAAGCGTATAGTAGAGTAGATTCGAGTAATGTTAAATCACATGATCGCGGCGGCCAATTGATGAACGCTAGCCGTGAGATGACCCCATCGCCAAATTTCTTCTTTAGAACTTTGAGCGTTGAGTCCTTTATACGGCATGTAGCGTCGTCTTGTTGGAGCCAGAGCTCGAATATATCGATGATTGTCAAGCTCTGACCACAGAAAGCCGGTTAACATCGCTCTATGCCTGAGATCATCGGCGGTAACAGTGTCTCCTTCCTAAGTTCAAAAGAATGAATGAAGCCAAAATTGGGTCTTGTCCAAGATGATTTTTGGCCAAAATCCGGATCTCCGGCCAACATTTTCATCGCCCAATTAGCGAACTCACGGCATTGTCTATTATTTCAATTCTTGATTCAACACATTCTTATTCGGATGTAGGCCCAAATCCAGCTGCAAAATTACTTGATCTTCTTCGATACTGCCTGCTACGGGCAACCATAACACCTGTGTCGTTATGAATGCTCATCAGTATACCATAAAGCCTACTTTCGGGCGTACGCTAAAATATCCTGATTCGTTCCTAAGCCGTACAACTCGCTTATGGAATGCCCTGCCGAGTTCTCTATGCATCGGTACCTCTCTTTTCCTCATCTCCGAATTTCTTTCGACGGTGCTGTGTACAAACATGTTAAACATACACACATCCTTTGAGATAGATAGTGTGACAGCACAAAAAAGAAATAACTCAATAAATAATAATTCAAAGAGAAAAACGTAAACCAGGAAAAAAACTACCTGTAGAACGTGAGAATATTTGTAATTAGATTTTTGAGACGGTTGAACATGTATTGTGAATTTGTGATTAATAAAATTGAAAAGATTTCAAAAAATAAATAAACGTTTAATATTTAACCCCTGACAACTTCAGAAGAGGGATAATCCTGGACAAACAATTTGTAAAAGATGAAAGAAAACAAAAATTTACGGCAAACCAATTAAAGGAGTGGCTGGATCGACAAAGCAAAAAGACAACTGGAAACAAAAGAAACTGATCGTAGCAGTTTTACCTTGTTGGAATATGAGGAGGAATTGGGAAATTCTGTTGATAGTGTAGAGGTTCCAAGAGAAAAGGAGATCAGCTGCAGTGATGGTGATAACGGCGAAAAAACAGAGCAGTGCGAAGAAGAAAAAATAAAACAAAATGACAGTTGTAAGAAAAAGAATGATGATCGGAGAAGAAGATAGAAAATAATGGTTTATGGAAAGGAAAACAAAATTAATGAAGAGAAAACTTCAGTTGAAAGAAAAGGAAAATGAGTGGCTGAAGAAAGAAAATGAGTGGATGAAGAAGATGAGTGAAAACAAAAGACAGGCAAGAAATAATAATAGTCGAAAGAAAATAAATTATAACGAAATAAAAGAACTGGTGTGCGAATTCTATGAGGAAGGCGACGCATTGATAGAGGATATATTAGACGGGCTTATGGGTAAAAAACTGTTTACACTATTGGACCTCACAAATGCATTTTATCATGTCCGCGTGCATGAGGAATGTATCAAATATACCTTGTTTGTAACTCCTATGGGTCAATTTGAATATTTATGTATTCATGCCGTTCGGGATAAAGAATGCACCGTCGGAGTTTCAGCAGTATATTGAAAGGATTTTTGAAGATTTATTGAGAAGGAAAAAGATTAGGATATATATTGATATATTTGATAGTAGCTACCGAAACAATCAAGGAGCATTTCGAGATACTAAAGAAAGTTTTCGAAGAATTAGTGAGAAATAAGCTAGAATTAAGACTACATATATAAATGCAAGTTCATGATGCCAGAAATCAGTTTCAAGGTGTCAAAAGATGGTATAAAACCGGATGTGAAATTTGAAATCGGTAAGTTTTTATTTCCACAAATCGCGAAGGCTGTGCACAGTTTTCCTGGACTGTTCTAATATTTAAGACGATTCGTGAAGGGATTTTCGGTAATAACGGAGATTTTGTATCAGCTCATAAAAAATATGCTGTTTTTTCGTTCTGTGAAAAGGAACGGAACTATTCTCATACAGAAGAAGGGAGATGGAAAGTTTCACCCAATATTTTATTTTTCGAAAAGAACGACTGAGCAGAAAACTAAATTTCACAGTTTGGAGCTAGAAACGCTAGCGATTATTTATGCATTAAGAAGATTTAAGGTATTTTACACGGACGTTAAACAAAAAAGAAATAAATCTTAGGATAGTGCGTTGGGTGTTAGAATTACAAAACTACGATTATTTTACTGAACATCGGAGTTGTACCAGAATGCAGCATGTAGATGCGCTTAGCCGCATTTTGAATATCTTGGTTTTGGAAGAAAAGACATTCAAACAAAATCCGTCTATTAAACAATATAAAGTTGAAGCTTTTAACAAAATAAGAAATCAGTCAGGTAAGGAAGAGATTAGTTTCAATGAAATGCGCAATGTCCAGGATACTGTTTTATGTACCGAAAGCTATGGAGGGAAACGTGATTAAGATGTATCATGATGATATGGGTATTTGGGTCGTGATAAAGTGGTAAATGCAATCATGACGATATGCTGGTTTTATAAATGAGAGATAAGGTAAAGAATCATATCGAAAACTGTTTTAAATGTATAGCAATTTCCCCTGAGTTGGGAAAACATGAAGGTTTTATGCATTATTTTCCTAAAAGAGATATCCCTTTTGAGATGGTGCATGTAGACTATTTCCTTTAGATCTCACTGAAAAACGTAAAGAAAAAATATGTATTTTTGGTGATAGGTTCCCCTCAAGTTTAGACGAGTACGATAGAAAAAATGAAGAAACAAAAAAAAGTCTAGTACAGATGAGAGTGGAAACAGCAAAATAGATCGTTAGAAGTCAGGGTTATAACAAAAGACGAGAAGGTGATTACGCAATGATAAACAATTATGTTAGTAAAGCCAGTGTTTGTAAAAAAACTAGTGCCTAAATTTAAAAGTCCGTATAAGGTTTTGAAAGTTTTACCTAATGACAGATATGTAGTGAAGGTTGTAGAGGCATGTTAATTAGGACGGGTTCCGTATGAGGGAAAATTGGAAGTGTCAAATATGAAACCCTAATAGATTTTAAACAAGAATTCTCAAACAATATCGGGGCGATTGTAAGTCAGGATGGTCGAGTTGTAATAGCACAACAAAAAATAAAAAATAAATAACCACGAAAGAGACAACTGGTACAGTAGAACGTAAGTATATGTAATTAGACTTTTGAGACGGTTTAACGTGTAATGTTAATTCGTGATAAATAAAATTAAAAATATATACTAAATAAATTTATTTTATTTCAAAAGATAAATAAACGTTTAATATTTAACCCCTGACAATAGAGAATTAGTTCACAATAAACAATGGAGCAATATGCACCCGAAGAACTCGGAATTATATTGGCTGGACCAATTTCTGGTCTGTTGTTTTAAAAACGCTGCGTGAGTTTCGTTATCCTATACCATGTGAACGAAAGATTAAGCTTTTTGATGAGCGTCTCGTGCAGTAGAAAAGTGATTAGCTCTTATTTTTTTGAACCGTAATTGGTGAGCGCTACAAATAGATGTTAAACGAGTTTTTTTGCCATAAGTTGCTGAATTGGATTCTGAGCAGTGTTTGTGTGCTTGACTCAACGATTACTAGGCCGTAATCCCGTTGTGGCAATTTGAATTGGCCTGTCAGATCAGATTAACAGAACAAACCATAAATCTTATAAGTCTTAAAAGCCAACATTGAGGATTAAATTACCAATTTGGAGCCAGATATTTTGCCAGAAACAAGAGGTGGTCTTATGACCGATATCATTTTCTCAACTTAATGCTATCAATTTTACACCTTCAAATGAACTTCTCCTGAAAACAGAGATCTATTTTTTTCAATTCTAACGAAATGACACCGAATTCAGATCATGACATTACCTTTGCCACACCTTATATAAGTTAAAAAATTATTTTTATTACAAAAAAAAACTTTATTTTTCTAAATCTAGATTAAGACTAAATTATTATAATTCGTGAACTTAACATAATATCTATGGTCAAAGCTATTGCAATACCTAATGCTTCTCAGTCAACGGATCTAAGGTGAAATACTGCACTTTTGTTTGTTTGCTCAGATGCTAATTTTACGGAACGGAAAACGTGTGCAAGTTGAAGAATCGTGTGCGTGAGGAAGTTTTTGTTGAGTATATCACTTAAGTGCCGTTAAATCTCCCCTCTTTATGTGGGGATATGCGCATTCGCAGAGAGACGGAATCTGGATAATCCTTGTGGTATCTACTTGTGGTGAACTAACTTGCATTAACATGAAAGATTCTGGCCTTAATACAGTTGGTGACGAAGTTTCTTCCCCTTCCATCGTTGTTGTTATACTCACTGGCTTGCGATTGTAACATTGCAATCCTTAATTGATTGCAATGTTAAAATCTCTTCGTAAGTTTCAAGAGTGAAATCAGGTTGAACAACTGGAATAAGCGGTTTTGCGCCAGAGAGTTCTTATAAGTGTTGCGCTGCTTGTCTACTGTTATTGTTGAATTTCTATACTGAATAATAAATGTTCCTTTTAGATTCAACTTCTCACTAATGTATTGTTCCATTAAATTTATTTAACAATAAGGTTCCTGAGAAGATTTCTTCCGTGTTCGCAATATTGATGTCCGTGAAATTTGATGGTCGACTTCTAAACAGATTAGGGATGCAATAAATTTCACTTATGTCTACAATTTGTTTCCTGTTACGTATGGTTAACTTATTATTAGATTTACATTTTTCGTTTATTCCAAATATCATTTTTTCACATTGTACCTAAGATATTTTCAAAATCAATATTATTTACAATATTTCTGCATTTCACAGATTTTAATAATATAGTTTTACATATTTCATATCTATTTCCGGCTTTGTGTCTGGAATATATTTCTTATGGTATATAAAGGAATGCTTAATTGTTTGCTGCGATTTTAATTTGCAGAAGTTCAATCGCTTCTTCTACGTTTAAAAATGTTATTTTTTTTACATTAACTTTTGACAATGTAAAAGAATTAACTACCAATGCTAGGCATATTCTACATTAATTATTTCTTCCTTACTAATATCTATCTTATGCTTAATATTGGTAGTAATTTCATTTTGCAACTTCATTTGACTTAAATTATTTCAAAATATTGTTTGTAACTTTCGTTATTGATTAATTATCTCAAAAGATAGCTTGTTTATAATTATTTGTTTATTTTCATTTATTTTAGACTTCCGAACTACGAAGTCGTCATGGTCTGGATTTCCAGTTATTCGTATCCATGCGCTTTCAAGAAAATTTAGTGACTTCTCAACTTTTGTCTTCGGTTTTAGTAAACTTACTCATAATTGGATTTTAGCAATTTCATTTGAAAGGAATAGGAACATGGGATGATTGGTGTCAACATCGCGCCGAATTGATACTTCTAGATCCTGAAGAATTTTTACAAATGTTTAGAAATCGAATAAGTGGATTAGTTTGAGAGTTCAGATTTGCAGCTTAGCGGTTGCTGTGTTCAATGAGATTGTCTTTGCGTCAGAGTTATCCAAAATTTGTACCTCTGCAGAGCAAAAAATTACAAGTCTGAAAAGAGAATATTAACCTTTAATGTTATTATTGTGAACTGTTCTGTTGATCTTGACAAAAATGGTCTCATTCGGTGTGTAAATTTTTGTAGGTATTTAGAAAACTGAGGTTGCCTTCTTAGTTTTTCTCTTAGTTTTTTTATGTTATCTTGCCTAGCTTATTCGTGTTTCAAGATGTATGCTGACGATTCGACCAAAAAATACCTCAAGTAGTCTTTTACCCGTAGTTGAATGTACTGAAAATTTATACTTATAGACTGCTCTGTCTGATAGACTGTTCAAGGAGAGTTCTTTGAATCCCGTCTTCCTTAAGGCAATGAATTATATGTTATTGTGGAGTGAAAACGTTCCACCTACCCATAAACTGAATAAGAGTAAGGCGGAGTTTTGAAAATTTCGATGTTGAGTTGGTCATTGAATACAAAATTATAAGTTCGGGGATGCCAAGTGAGAAAAGTAGTTCTCGCAGAGGTTCTTTGATGTCCTCAACCGCCTTTGATGTTAGTACCTTTGCTTGGGCATATTTTTCAGTGGAATAGATGTCTATTGAGGGATTGGAGTCTCTTTAAGTTCGGGTTTATTGGGGTATCTATCATATTTCTGTTCCTTAAACTGTTTAACACTGTTTAACTAGTAACACTAGCAGCTGAATTTTATTCTCATTGCGGTGGGATCTTCTATTTTCCTTAATGATTTCTTCATTTTGTAACTTTGTAATTTTTAAAGTGCGTGTGGTATAATTGCTAAATTATAAGAGAGATTCCTATTAATCTCTCAGTTGTATGTAGTCCATTATTTACGCTTGGGTTGATGTATGTCTTAAATCGGGAAATCAGGTTATCTTTGGTGTATTCTGGCTGTGTAAATGGGTGTCTACGATAAGTGGGAGACGCAATGCTAAATTGATAGTCGGTAGTCCTGAATAATGTAATTATAAGCTTATTATTAAAGACATTTATAGGTTTTTCGGTGGCTCGGATCAGATCGTTGACTTAACTTTTGGCACTATGTTGGGTACCAGTTCACTGAGGTTTTGGAGGCCTAGAAAGAGCTTCTGCTACTACATTTATCCCGCCTGGTTTTATATTTCACTTCATAATTGTACTCTTTCAGTATTGCACTTTTTGGCCTGCTGTTATCATTTTTTCTCTCCAAAGCGTAGGTCAGTGGTTGATGATCTGTGAATATTTGAACCTTTGCTGTACCTTGAAAATAATTCCTTCATGAATTTATGGCCCAGATAATGGCAAACATTTCTCGTTCATTGCTAGCTCTTCTGTTTTATTTAAAGTTCGGGAGATAATGGTAATGGGTCTATCATTCTGTACCAATACTGCTCCAGTCGCGTAATTTGAAGCATCATTCGTTAGTTGGAATTCTTTGCTAAAATAATTGTAAGTTAAAAGCAAATCGTTGGACACGAGTGAATTTTTTATTTTTTTAAATGTATGGATTGCTTTATCGTTCAGACAAACAAAAGTTTTACTTTAAGCATTCTTTGAAATTCGACCTACTTCGGATGAATCTTCATCTTCGGGTGGGGTCCGCTTCGATAAACATCTACATCAGGTTGTCTGAGTCTACACCTTGGCTTCCTATAGTCGCTCGAAAGGACGTTGCTGTAGTGCGTTTGTTTTAATTGGTGATCTAAAGATCTTCAACGATGTAACCATCGTGCTTCATAGCCCTGGTGATATTGGACCCTTGTCCTTGTCCTTGAGGAACATGATCAATAATGATAAGATAACCTTCGGCATATTCATATGGAGTTTGATGTTTTTTATCGTACCGTCCTTTCCATTGACGTCTTTTTTCTACGATGTTTGCAGCCGCATTTTGCCTCTTAGTTATAGTATCTTTAAGCCGGTTTTAACAGACCTCTCTGAGATTAGAGTTAAATACCAATTAGTTTGGATAATATTTCGTCGTCGAGTTCTGCTGTGAGTTCATGTTCCATTAAATACCCAACAATCCTTATCATTTTTAATTGAGCACTTGCGTGTGCCTAGTAAGGTTTTATTTATCCTTTCTGCTTGGCCATTTCCTCTTGGTGTGCGTATAGCTGTTTCGACGTGCTGCAAGCCGTAGTGTGTGATAAAATTACTAAATTTCCGAGAAGTATTTCAGTACTTTTTAATTAAGTAACATCATTTATAATAGACTTTACATTGTCTTTAGGCTATAAATGAGAAATTTTATACAATACAAAAATTTAAAAATTTATACAGGTGAGTTCAAATACACGATAGATTAAAAGTATTACTGTGAAATTATTATAACAAATACTCGTAAGTAAACGAAAAAGGAAAAGTAAATACAATTAAACAATGTGCTTGCTTTACCCTGCAAAATGCTGAAAAAGAGCTTAAGCAACACTGTTCGGATCATATTTATCAAGAGTGCATGCCAATATATTTTTAGCGTATCGTGAAACACGGTCATAGCATCTCAATCCATAAACATAATCGCTGATGTTGTTGAAATCGATGCTGAGCTTACGTCTAATGAATGCACTACTGTAACAAACAATTTCACAGCCATAAGTAAAAATTTTAATCAGTAGAGCCCTCTCCAGCATTAATCTTGTATGCAATGGAGTAAAAGACTGCGACACAAACAGATTCATTAGAGAACCATAAATTTTAACTATAATAGTGGAAATGTGATTATTCCAACTGAGAGTGTTGTTAATCCATACACCAAGCTTTTTTACTTTGTCAAGCTTTATTACCACCATTTACGTTGCTTCTGCTAATAACAATACATTTCGATTTAACTGGGTTCGGCTTCAGCGAATTATCTTCAGACCATTATAGAATTTTTCGAAGATCTTCATTAAGTTTATAGGCTGCATCATCGATGAGGCCTAGTTTACAACTGAGTTAAATTATACATCATCTGCTTACATTACTTTCGCAAGGTGATTGATAAATATTGTAAATAACAACATGCATTGTTAGGAAATGTTATAACTTTAGTTCTGATCGGCATGAGCATATATGTATATATGTTGAGTATAGATATAATCTATATAATATATAGATATAATACATCAGATATAATCTGAATATCTGTATTAATCTTTGAATATATATAAATTTGTAAAGTCTCGGTATGTGTATTGTGAAAGTAATTCACTACAAGGAAAGTCAAAAGTTGCAAAGATTAGGTCGTGTTTCGAAAACACAGGAGCTGAAATCTGACTATAAAAAACATTATGACCGTCATTGGAGTGGAATAAATCTAAAAGTGTATTGGCTTAAGCAAAATGCGTTGGAACAGTCATATTTATAATATCCAAGCCAAGAGCTTCCATAGACTGAGCAACTGTCTCAGAGCCCACATAATTCAATACATTACAATTGAGATCACCACAAATTATAGTTTTCCAATGGTTTGGGAAATAGTTTTCCAGTAAATTGAATATGGGACTTAAATCAACACAGCTGTATGGTCTATAAACCACATCAAGAAGACACTTTTTCCGTTTACTGAAGAGGACTACCAGGGAGTGAGTTTATTAAATGTTTAGCGACTAAACTATTACGAACGTAAGTTGCGACGCCCCACCAATTACATTGTGCCAATCACCTTGAAAAAATGGTGAAGGCATTAAGAGCGTAAGTTTCGTCCATTACTTCAGTTTTAAAGCATGTTTCAGATACACTTACTACCTCAGCATTAGAACCAACAAACAGACCTTTAAACTCATCAATTTTCATAAAAAAAATGACAGACACAAAATCCCTGGCGTTGATTAAAGAAAATATATATTACACGCAAGTTATCGTTCATGCCATCTCTTTGAAAGTAGTTAGCAATATGTAGTTCCAGACATTAAAAGTATTATTAGAAAAGAAAAGGGAAAAATTAACCTCACAGAAAACAAAAATGAAAATGCGAAAAGGACGGCTAGGAGGCAGTGAATACAATACGCACATGACAATAATAAAATAGAATAATAGATAAGCAAAAATACTTAAAAAATAAATAAACTGAAACCGCAGCTTTCGTATGAAGAGGTGGGATTTCATCACGATTTCTAACAGCAGTAGCAGCAGCAAAAGCATTTAAGTGGTGAATGAAGTCAATCAGGGAAGCTTTGTCATTCGGTGTTTGACGCACATATGGTACACTCGTCCAATGTGGGTGAAAACAGAAAAAAGTTTCCTCAATTTCTTTTGCTCTTCGATAAAGCTCAACATTTCACGTGGTGAGGCTTTCATTTAAGTAAATCGGCCTGTCAGACGAGTTTTTTTATATGCTTTGTTTGCCAATCTGATAATACTGAATTTCTCCGCCGCCTAGTTATACTTCATTATTATGGCTGAGTTCTTCAGTTCTTCAAATATTTCTGAGAACCACAGGTGTGACACAGTCAATGGAGGTGCAGAACGTATCAAACATATTCCGAAGATTGTCGTTAGCTGTCACAGGAACACCGTGGAGCATGGTATCGGCAGACAGTTTTTCGCGCTCCATTGAATCCACGTTGCCGTGTAGTTCAGTTATTTCGCTGTCGACCTGTGTGCGTCAGATGGATTCGAAAAGTTTGTTCGTTTATTCTTGTTTGTTTATTCTCACTGTTAATGCGGACATGAATCTATTTACGTCGTCGAGGCGGCTGCTGAAATCGGCAACAACCGTTTAAAATTTCTCCATTAAGATGTTGTGGTTGTCCATTATGATTGATTTCCGTTATTTTGTGTTGTCTTATAAATGTTTAGTAAGGCGTAGCTCAAATTTATTGGTTGGTTTATATTCTTTGTTAGTTATTGCTGGTGATTGTTGTTTAGTTTTATTTGTTTTAGACCCAAATCTTGTTTTCGCTGGAGTTGGTGTCCCCGAAATTTTGACAGTTTTAGCAGCAGTTAATAACAAAGATGCAAGAGAACGTTTGGTAATATTAGTGAAATCACTGTGAGCTTTAGCAGAATGCGTGTGTAAAAGTAACTTGTTGATAAAAGAATGACTTTAAATACTGTTCAGACTCTTTTGTGCTAAATATGGGGTATTAATTATTAAAATACTTCAAATTAATTGCTGCAGCGACACTTAAAGGTTAACTACTCTTGACCTTCATCCGTGACGTTTTGTTCCTCGTACCTTATATGACGTATCTTTGTCCGTTGTAATCCGTAGTGGTTAACCAAAAATTGACATAATCTCATTAGCATGCTAAACAGCTTTGATGATAACTTGTTATTTCAGCAACAACAACAACGATTATGAGTTGGTTAACTCTTTTGCTTTTTTGGAATGGACCCAAATGATCGGTGTTAACACTTCAAAAAGGAATCGGCATACCTCTACTATCTGTCTTTCTTTCATACTACCTTTGACTTTTTTTAAACAAGATTCTGGGCATGCCTCAATATACGACTTCACATATCGCCTTATTTTGGGAAACCAAAAATGCTTCGTAATACGTTAAATCGTCTTCTCAACATACTCTGGTTACTCGCCACCTTACCAGCTTTGGTACCACTAATCTCTTTTTTTCCATTAACTTTACGATGTAAACTTTCGCCTTACATCACATAATCACTTTTTGTCTGTTTTGTCGTTGTGTTGGATGTTCTCTCTTTGAAGATTTTGATGATATCTGCGAGTTTCTTATCCTGCAGTTGTATAGCTAGTATCCAGTTGTCATCTAAGGTAACTATTTTCAAAACTTGGTCCGCCACTGCCGATGGCTCTATTGGTAGTAGAGTTGGGATTCGGCTCATCCCGTCAACATGCTGGATTCGGACACTCGAAGTCAAACTCCTGTAGTCATAACCACCACCACCACTGCTATGCCTGGTGGTAAAGGGGATGTCTTCTTTTTAGTAACAATCGCATTTCAACCAGTGATGACTTCAAATCTCGTGCCCAAAGTTTCAACGATAGCCAAGATTTCTAATTCGTGACTGGCAAATTTATTTTCGGAATTACTGCACTGACAACTGAAGTACGAAACTGGTTTTAATCCACCTTTTTCTCGTTGCATTAGAATTCTAGAGAATTTAATAGAAGATGCATCTGTGTGCAATTCGTGCTCCTCTTCCTGTCGAATAGTGCGAGAAGTGTCTCTTTAGTGTTAGCATTCTTAAGACGTTTGATCGCTTCCTGTTCCTACTGGAAATCGATGTTCCTTTTAAGTACTCTTGTAAGCGGCAGAGAGATGCCAGAATACTCACAGATATATTTCCTAAAGAACCCCGTGACTCCAAGGAATTAACGTACTTCGGTTGCGTTCGTTGGTCTTGGAAACTCCTCAATACATTTCGTTTTATTTTCACCTGATCCTACACCTTCAGGACCAATAACGTGCCCAAGAAAATTAACTGTCGTTGCCATGACAATACATTTTGATGGTCTTAGCGTAAGTCCAGCCCGAAATATCGCTTAGAGCACTTCCTGTAGCACTTTTATACCCTCATCAAATGTATTGGTTACTATGATCAGTTCGTCCACGTAACTGGATTTAAGAATGATGTAAGTTCCTTGGAAGAAACTTTAAGGGAATTTGATAAAAACCCGCTGGCATACCCAAAGTAGAGAAGGATTTATTACCTGCCATTTGCGACAGCTGTTCCTCCACTACTGGCTTATACATTGCTTCTTCACTGTAACTGCATTTAGTGCACGATAGTCTATGGACATTCGAATTTGGAACTAATACCACCGACGCTGTCGCATGTAGCGAACGAATAATATTTTGCTTCACGAAGTTGTAAGTGATCGCAGTTAATTTCTCCCTAAGGGTAGATAAAACCTGTTATCATTTCCTTACTATATAGTTGTTTGTTGTTACCGCAATCTCAATGGTCTTCTAGTTGAGAAAGATCCTCACCAAAACAATCTTCAAATCTGGAGATAAGATCTAGCTCCTCCTTGCGCTGGCTCACATCCAACTGGTCACCAATATTGGGGGTTTCTAATGTTTTGTATTGAATCTGTAAAACTCCAGCTCCGAGGATCATGCGATGATTTTTCCGCGACCCAATAGAACCCCTTGCGGTAGAAACTCATTTGGCGCGATTTAGAACGTTATGTGCAGTTTTTTATTGTCAATCAGCAGAAATACCTCGATGAATTCTTTCTAAGATGGAACTTCCGAACCCTTTAAACTGCTACACAGATTCTCCCCGTACCCTTTGGAGATGTTGATTCGTTAATAAGTAAGTTATCACTTCTCGTGTCAACAAATTCTGAATATTTTTGTCCATTGATAGTCGTCTACTAACTTTCAAAGCATTAAGATCGATTAAGAGCTATTATTCTTTTGGCACGTACTTTCTTGGCAACATTGGTTGCCCCTTTCTTACCCATTGATTTCTTGCACTTAACTAAAAGCCGTGTGTAAAAGTCGATTAATAAACTTTTTGTTCAATCCTCACCTTGGCATGGGCCCGGGGACGGGCCCGAAGAAAAACGCCTCAGAATACTACTTCGTTTTATCTAATAACTCGTCGTTCGAGCCTAGGGCGAAAAAAAATAAACGGGGCATCGAGAACTTCCCTGGACTGCCTTTGATCCAAAATATAAAAAAACTCAAAGTTCATTGTCATTGCTGCCTGAAACCCATAAATCAAACTCCCATCTGTAAGTATTTTCGTGCTTGAGAAATCTATTGACGCGATTAGTTCCTTTTATGAAAGCATTTCTATGTTGAGGAATGAAACTATACTTATACTAGTGAAAAACCAAGAAATTGCCCATAGATTTCTTAAGATTACAAATCTCGGTAATAAAATCCCAGTAACGGTAACTCTTCACAAACAACTCAACTCATTCAAGGGTATAGTTTATGCTCCTTGGTTGAATAATGTACCCGAATCTAAAATCGTTTCAGAAATAAAAAGCCAATCACTGTCTGATGTGTTCAAATTCACAAAAAAATTTGTGGTAAATCTCAGCTCACAGGCTTAATGCCTTTCCCTTTTAACCTTCACCAAATCACTCAAACTGTTGATATTGGATGGTGCGAAGCAAAAGTAAAAGAATACATCCCATCTCTAATGAGATGTAAAAATTGCCAGAAATAAGGTCCCACAACTAAGCGTTGTACAAATAATACCACCTGCGAACACTGCAATCTTCCACCTCACGATCCATTAGACTGCTCCCGTTTAATGTGCGCTAATTGCCTCGATAAATATTCGTCATCATCTAAAGAATGTCCAAAGTACATTCAAAGCAAAAACATCCTTACTTTAAAAATTAAAAACAAATGTAGCATGACAGAGGCCAGGCGAATATATATATAACACACAAAACCCCGAGCAAAAGGATCTTTCAAATGTGTCTTATACAGCAAGAGCAAGACAAGCTACTCTCAACACCCATACTTCCTTTTCAGACGCCATCCCCTCTTCAAGTCAATGTTCTTCATCTACCTCTGAAAGCCATAAGAATGCACTGCAAAGCAAAAACCAAACGGTCACCCCAGCTCTCTCCTCACTTCAATCCTTAACAACAACTGATTTCTTACACGCCATCTTCCCCTCGAAACTCGACTTTATTTTCTACGTCACCAATAGCATCCACATCTACCTATAAGCACAGTAAACAAAACAACACAACAAAATAACACAGCTCCAGAGCTTCTTTAACCAATATAAATAACACTTTCGTACATCAGGATAAACAATTATAGTAATACACCATCGGTCGGGATTGCGCTCTCTTCCACGGAAGCAAGCATCGGTATACTCACTCTGACAACTTCAACAAAAATCACTCTAAAACACAAGCATATCTTAAAATAATGCAATGGAACATAGGTTTCATTAACAACTACCAAGAACTAAACCTTCTTATCAAAGTTTATAACTATGATGTCATCTCTCTTCAAGAGACCCACTGCGACCTTCAAATACATCCAATGAAGCCTAATATATGATTCCTTAATAACATTCCTTACAACACCACTTCCAAACAAGGAGTGGGTATTCTTGTAAAAAAGAATATTCCCCATAAGCCCCTACAGATTATTTCAAGTATACTCTCCATAGCTGTAGAATTTGATATAGGAATGAAATTAGCAATAATCGGTATTTGCGTTTTATCTGGTCAAGTTTTTACATACAATGATCTAATTAACGTTACCCAACAAGTTAATACCCCATTCGTACTAACGAGATTTAATAATTGAAGAATTTATCTCAAAATCTGATTTTTTACTGCTCAATGATGGATCTCCCACACATTTTTGAACGCATAACACACTTACACATGTATTTTACGTGAGGATTTCGGCCTAAAAGCGTACAAAATTCAACTTGTGCAAGAATTGAAGCCAGGCAACTTGAATTTACGTCATATTTTCAGCTCAATGGATACGTTTATAAACAAAATTGCCGTATTTGGGCTGATGAGCAAACCGAAGAATACCAAGAATACCACCTTTAGACTATCTTCTCTGGGGATATGTAAAGTCGCAAGTCTTCAAGAATAAGCCAGTTGCGATTGACGCTTTGGAAGCCAACATTACTCGTGTTATCCGCTCGAACGAGTCGCCCAAAATTGGACATTCCGAATGGACCACCTCAGACATAGTCGTGGTCAACATTTACATGTTATCATTTTCAAAAAGTAAATGCCATGAATTGTTATTTTAACTTTAAGTTAACTAACTTTAAGTTTCTTTTAATTTTAAGTTATCAAATTTATGTGTTTTATTTTACATTATAAATAAAACCTCAACATGAATCACCCTATTCAAGGGTTACCAGAACATAGGTAAATCTCCAAACATAAATAAAGAAGCAAAAGAAGTAGCATTGGTGTTCAGATGCTTTCGTAATGCTGCGAATAATTTTATTCCCCATACATCACTTACATCCCTTAAAAGAGCTGTGCCGTGGTGGAATAAAGAGTTAGCTGGGCTTAGAGCCGATGAAGTCACTACTTGACGGTCTTTTAAGAAAAGGACAACTTATTAGCCTATAAAAAAACTAATGATAGGTTTAGAAGACAGATAAAAATAAATAAATTAAAATGTTTTGAAGAGTTCACGGCAAGCATTAACCCTTATTCTCCTATTAGCAACGTTAGGCAAGATATTAAAACCTTAACTGGGAGTAAAAGCAAAACATTTACTAAAATTATTAAAACATCTTCTGGTTCAGTTTAATCACCACAAGAAATTTCTAATGCTTTTGCTGAAAATTGGTCTAAGCAGTCAAAAAGCTAAAATTTCCCATCTGCTCTTAATATACTATAAATAAGAGGAAACGTCTTATCGCTGACACTTAGCATACACAAAATGCAGCTGCTACGCATATTGAGAATAAAATAACATTATTAGAACTTGAAAGTAGCCTTAGTACCTAGAGTCAAAGGTATCATCCTATACTTAAAAACCTCCTAGATATAGCTAAATTAAAACTCCTTATAATGATATTCTGAATAAGCGAACAATTCGCCAAAGTTGGAAAACAGCAGTCGTCGTTCCCATTGCCAAACCTAGGATAGATATCGACGCCATTGATAGCCATCGCCCAATATCCTTGCTGCCATGTATATACAAACTCTTGGAGAAAATAATAGCCAATCGAATTTTGTGGTTCACTGAATTTAAAAAACTTTTAAATATGCATCAAGTAGCTTTCAAACCCAGTAGTTGCACGGATGATTTGCTTCATCTTGATTACGTGATATCTAATGCTCTATCTGTTCGAAATCACGTCTCTATTTTATAACTTGATTTCGAAAAGGCATTTGATCGCATAGGTATCCATCTAGTCTTGAGCAGATTGAAGGAATGGGGAATTGGCCCCAAAATTTTTAACTATATAAAAGCCTTTTTAACAAACAGAAAATTTACTGTGAAATTTAAAACAACTTTTTCAAAAATTGTCCGACTCAAGGCTCATCGCTTTCTGTAATTTTAATTTAGATAGATTTTGAAGAATTAAATATAGTAATAAGATCTAGATCATTGTGTCTATCCAGACGATGCATATATTCTTTGTAAGTATAATGACCTAGAAAGGACTAAAATTTTGCTTTTAAATTTACTTAAAGAAATCAATGAGTGGTCCAACATTTCTGGATCTAAACTTTTAATAAAAAAATGTAAAATGCTTCATGTATGTAGAAAAAAAAAGAAAAAAATCAATGAGTGGTCCAACATTTCTGGATCTAAACTTTTAATAATAAAATGTAAAATGCTTCATGTATGTAGAAAAAAAAAAATGTATTAGTTTCGAACTTGTACTTCATAATATAAAAATAGAAAACTCTGTAAATCTAAATGTTCTTGGTCAACTTTTCAATTATAAATATAATTGGAAAAATCATTGCTCTAATTTAAAAAATTGATTAGCAGCCAGGCTCAGCATCATTAAGTATCTTTCATCTAAAAAAAAGTAAGGTTCATATTAACTCTTTGTTATGTCACAAAAATGTTCATTCTTAGTAAAATTGACTATGGGCTAGCCATATACGGTTCTTGTCTAAAATCAACCAAAAACATCTTCAAACCAACGTATCATCAAGCGGCAAGGAGGAGTATTTGTGCGTTTCCAATTAGCCGAATCAAAAACATCTAAGCTGAAGCTGGACCACCCACAATAGAAGAACGCTATTTAAAAATTACCGCCTCACTTCCACCTAAGCTAGCCTTTCAAACTGAATCAGTAATAGACAAATATACAACACAAGTTTTGTCACATAAGAGAAGTAGACGAATCCGTTCCATAATTTGCAATATTTTGGATTTAGGCAAAAAAATGAATAAACTCTTTAAACGTCACTGTAAATGTAAATAACCAGCCACTATGGTTATTAGATAGCAACTCTATACTACTCGGCTTTGGCGACCTTAAAAAACAAAATACCAACCCAGAAGTGTACAGACAAATGTTTACTGCATCAAAGCTCTCTGATGAAGGCTGGAAGTTTTTATTCACAGACGGTTCTTTAAACCAACACAACAGCACATTTGCAGTTGTATCAAAAGAAGTAAATACCATTATACAGGGTATTTTACCAAACATAACGTCTATCTGCTCCGATAGCCTCTCAGTTTTGATAGCCATCTGCAAACCTCTCAACACGTCTTTAATCATATCCAAAATAAGAAATAATTTAATCTCAAAATCTTCCAAGCTTAAGTTTTTGTGGACTCCTCTACATGTGGGCATAAGGGGCAACGAACTGGTCGATAATGCTGAAAATGTTCATATGGCTCCAGTATACACATTTGACCAATATTCCCAATGTGACCTATAGTAAAGAAGTCGATACAAAATAAATTTTATGATAATCTAATCGCAGAATGGAATGAATACCAACACCATTATTCATCAATCAACACGAATAAGAAAAGCCCATTATATCCAAATTTATATCAAAATTCGAAGGGAATGATAGCGAACTTTGTTCGTCTCCGAATTGGTCATACCTGTTTTACACACCAGTATCTTCTCAAAAAAAAAAACTTACCACTAACTTGCCCTACCTACCATAGTATCTTCCTTCACCACCAGTCACCTACTTGGCCCTTGCCTCTCTTCTTCAAACAAAATATTAAATACGATCAATACTATGTACCACAAATCAAAAATTATAGATTTATTGGATCTATAACTTAATTCGTGCAGTTTGCTAAGAGATGGCGTAACTTGTATTATTCCATTGGAACATGCGTTAAAAAGCTACTGTCATTGTACGTCATTTCAGTATATGTCATTCATTTGAAGCGTAAACAACAATAATTTTTTTTTCACTCAAATATGTCGAACTTTGTTCCTGAAAAAGTGTTTTTTCGGGGAGTTCTTCTTCATTACTGAAAATTGCTCCCTAAAGTCATCGTATTTTAGTGGAAATTTATTGTGAACATGCGCTAGCTGAGCGAACGTGCCAAAAGTGGTTTGCACGATTCAAAAGTGGTGATTTTGGCTTGGAAGACGATGAACGTCTTGGGCAGCCAAAAAAGTTTAAAAATAAAGAAATGGAAGCATTACTCTATGAAGATTGTTGCCAAACACAAGACGAGCTCGCAGAATCTTTGGGTGTCACTCAAGCAGCCATTTCAAAACGTTTAAGAGTAGCTGGATATATTCAAAAGCAAGGAAATTGGGTTCCACATGAGCTCAAGCCGAGAGACGTCGAAAGGCAGTTTTGCTTGTCCGAAATGTTGCTGGAACGCCACAAAAGGAAGTCATTTTTGCATCGGATTGTTACTGGTGATGAAAAATGGATCCATTACGATAACCCCAAGCGCAAAGAATCATATGTGAAACCCGGCCAACCAGCCAAATCAACAGCAAAGCCGAATATCCATGGCGCGAAGGTAATGCTCTGTATTTGGTGGGATCAGATGGGTATGCTGTCAATGGACAACGCTACCGAACACAATTAATCAGTTTGAAGAGAGCAGTAGCCGAAAAACGCCCGGAATATGCGACCAGACACGAGGCAATAATTTTCCATTATGACAACGCTCGGCCCCACGTTGCTATTCCGGTTAAGAACTATTTGGAAAACAGTGAATGGGAAGTCTTACCCCACCCGCCTTATAGCCCAGACCTTGCCCCTTCTGGCTGTCATTTGTTCCGGTCGATGCAGAACGCCCTCACTGAAATACGGTTCACATCAAAGCAGATTATCAAAAATTGGCTTGATTCATTCTTGGCTGCCAAGCCGGGGCAGTTCTTTTGGGATGGGATCCAAAAATTGCCAGAAAGATAGGAAAAAGTCATAGCTTCAGATGGGCAATACTTTGAATAACACTATTGTACATGTTTTTCTTAAATAAACGTTCAAATTTTGAAAAAAAAAAATCGCACGAATTAAATTACATACCCAATATTAAAAGAGCCTACTCAATCTAATATATGGTAAACAAAATAATGCTTCTACTTAAAATCAAATTATAAACTCTAACTCTTTTACTAAAGAGAAGATAGTATTAAGCTACTAGTGCTCTTATTTAATATTTATTAATAATACATATGTTTAAAATATGTTATTGATAAGAAAAGATAAATAAATAAATAAATTTGTTCAGAGGAAATGACGTCCTCCATTAATAGGGGATGAACCCTGGCAATTAACTCGTTCTGCTCAACTTTGGCGACTGTTGACTTGTTTGCACGACAACTTTTTAACTCATAACCTATCTTGTTGCAAATCGTACATTGTGCTTTTCTTTGAGGTAAGAAGACCCTCTTGGCTCAAAGTGTTCGTCTGCAATCGTTGATTTGTCATCGTACTCTTCAAATCATCCATTTGTATTTGCCAAAACTCTGCCGTAAGCATCTCCCTCGTCTCTAGTTCTTTCGAATTTACCTCGTCCGACCCATATATCTCTCGACCAATTTTGCCACTTTTTTGCGCACAAGGCAATTTAACTGTGTAACTTTTAATCTTTCGAATTTAATAATTTCGTTCTTAATTTTTGTTTACTCTTATCGTTTTTCTACGTATCCTTGTCAAGACTTTTTCCAAATCCCAACCTGTTTTTTTTTTTTTTTTTGATTTTGTTTACTCTCGGTTTCGAGACTCGTTGGAAAACCTTGTCTTTTTCGGTTGTTTAGTTTCGGGGCTCGTGAGTCTATCTTTGACTCTTCCGTTTTAAACGTTTTGTTCAATTATTTCGTTGTTTTTTTTTTTAAATCGTGCTCGTTGAGATTTCTTTAATTCGTTTGGCAGCATATTTTCCGTGGCCGTCGCACCGAGGATTTTTTTTTTAGGAAGTATGTAGGATTCCCTACATACATATGGCTACATTTTTCTCATTCTGTCAAGATGAACAATCAAGTTTAATTTTTTTTTTAACTTATATTCATTTATTTGACAAAAAGGGCAAAAGAAAACGAATCCCCCGTCTCTTATATCTTGTTTCGATCAGTTTCTCCAGTTTTTTATTTATTGGCGGTGTTGCCATTGACACGAAGCATATTTTGCTGATGTGTTCTCCTAAGATATGGTCTATTCCTCTTTAAAAGATGGGCGGTGTATTTTTAAGACCGAAAGGAAGTCTTGTGAACTCATATTTGCCGTTGTTCACTAAGAAAGCTGTTTTCTTGATGTCCTATTTCTACAGCAGTATTAAATGAAAGCCGCTTTGAGAATAACTAATTTCGGCCTAGTCGCGCTAGCACTTCGTTTATCTGGGGTATCATGTATTTATCTGAAATTTGATGTTCAGTTCAAAATAATCGACGACTATTATATACAATACTTCTTTTCTCCGGATGAACATCTTTCGGCACTAACTATATAAGAGAATTGTAATAGACGGTGAATATCTTACAATGCCGTCTTCTAGCAGTCGGCTAATTTGTTTTTGTACTTCATTTCTCAGGGCCATGAGATATAGATAAAACTTTGAGTATACTGATTTTTCCGAGGACGTACAAATTTCACCTTTCACTGTGGTAGTGAAAGTTAGCTTCACATCGGGTTTTGTAAATAAATTTGGAATTTCTTGAACTAACTGATTCATTTTTTTTTTTTTTTGCTGAACATTCGTGTGGTCTATTTTTAAATCTTTTTTACTAGCCGTATAGGCGCGCTGCTTTATTTTGATCTTCATATTATTTTTTATGATCATGTAGTCACGATTAGTGTGAATTTTTGCGGAAAGTTGTTTCAAACAGAGAGGTTGTGCATTGGGTCTTGTTTTAAGACCTGAGTGAATGTAATTCTTATTTGAACCAGTGTCTATGAGAATGTGTAACATTTGTCGACTTTTCGTTCTGCACTCAAAATAGGGCAGTGAAGAGCGATTTGAACTAAAAAATTAATATCTGTGAAATCGATGGATTTTTATTGTATGGTATGTTGGTCTTGCGCTTGCTGGTCCTGCTCTTCATTTTGTTTTCCATCGTAGTTGGAATGAGTTTCCTGTGGTTCTATGTGAAAATTCCTCTGGTGTTTAATTAGCATTTGCGCCTGTTGCGTAGATGGCGTGTACTTTTTCCCGCTATGTTACGGAGTAATTAGGCCCTATTCATATAATCTACAGCTCTCGTTTGGACACTGATGTTCATTGACTGCTGGGCCTGATTATTTGGATAACTCAAAAGGGCTTGTAACATATGTAAATGAATTGGTTTTGGTTAAATTGTAAAAAGAAACCTAGCTGAGGAAAGGAAACTGTTTTATTTCCAGTAGGACCTTTGTGTATGATGTTTTTCCGTGGAGCTAAGGAAGGGATAACTTGGTTATGGGATTCACGGGGTGGACCAGAATGTGAGATGGCATATTGAGTCCTGTAATTCTGGTTCTCTAACTTTAAACACAGGTGTAATGCTTGAGGTAAATCTCATATGCCAAGGCATCGCCTCTCAGACCTCTGATAAAGGTATCTACGGCCTTGTCCTTGTATGTTTGCGTGAGAATATTTAACGACTCGTTACTGATCTCCATACAACTTATTCTGTTTAAAATTAGTGATAAATGTGTGTACACCGCATGATAGAACTCTTGGATTGTAAGTTCCCCTGAACTAGAGATATCATCTGCTATTCAAGGGAGGATAAGTCGAGCTTACCAACATAATCCACCGTTAGAAAACGAGCTATACACTTCCAGTCCAGCGGGGTATTGTACGACTCTAATGCCACATCGGCCTGACCAACTATTTTATTCCGAATGACATTAAGGATCCTATAATACTTGGGTGTTCCTTTTTTTCTTTCGTATAATTGTTGGATTCGGTCAAAACTTGTCTCCCAGGAGTTAAATTCTCTGGTTGGCCAGTGAAACCTTTCATTAATTTGTCCAGCTCACTGATGTCTTGCTGAAATTCTGGATTGATCGATTTGTATACACCAAAATAGTTTATGAGTGATTAAATAACTTGTAGCCCTTCATTTTGATGAATACGCGTTACTATGTAGGGCTTCTAAAGCCTCGTTAAAAACAAGTCTACCAATATTGGGTGAATATGCTCTTGCGGCTTGGGAATTCGTTTCAGGAACATTTATGACAGGGGGCTGCAAATATTCTTGGGGTTTGCCATATTAATTCTAAAACGAAAGGGAATTTGGAATTACGAGAGTTGCGGGAGTTATGAACTTGATTACTTATTCTAGCACTCGTAATTTTGCACCTTTTATAAATATTAGATAAATGTATTGTATGTATTTAGTTGTATAATATGATAATGTACTATAGTTTAAATAAATAATTTTTTTTTTTGCTTACCAATCGTAATTTTAATATTATTCAATTTCGATTTATTTCTTTTTTTTTTCATTTTTTCACTCGCATATAATTCGAAACATCTTTCGCGAATTGTGTCCATTGTACACCATGTATTCTTACTGTCAACAGCGCGTGGATAGATACTAAGTTCCAATGCGATCCTTCATCTTGGTTCTTAACGCGCCCAACACTGCTTGATTTCGGTGATCTAATGGGAACTGATACTTTCAGTGCGGCAAGGCCGTTGATTCAATCAATTTAATTTAGTTTTAGATTTAGTTTGCTAATTACTCGTATTATTTATTTAGTTTCAATAAACTTATATTCTTATTTTTGACTTTCAATTTTATTTCAAAATAAATTTTTTCTTAAATAGACTCTTAGTTTCCTAGCTTACAAAACTATATGTATTTAATGCATTGGTCCTGAATTTCTCGGGATCGTAGTGCGGCTAATACCCAACGCTAGCTGATACCGCCGACTAAGGGTCCCTTGATGATTTTTTGTTTAGTTCACATTATACTACACTCGCGACGGAAAACACAGGAGTTTTTTTTTCTGTATTTTAAAAATTTGTTAATCAGAAAAAATCGCACGCGTAAACGTGTGCTAGTATCTAGACGAGACCTTTTCCGCGAAACTCAGCACTACTTGAGTTCTTCACCGTACCGTATTATTATTTATTTTTTACGTCACTCCTGTGGGTGGGGGCCATTTCAAAAATTATTTATTATTTTTTGTTAAAGAAAACGACTTTATTTTTCTGAATCTACATAGATTAAGACTAAATTATTACAATTCAGAACTTAAGTTCTAATCTCTGCTCAAAGATATTGCATCACATAATGCTTCTCAAGTAACTTATGTCAGGTGCACTGCATAAACAACTGCACTGTTATTCGGTTGCCCAGATGCTAATTTTTCAGAACGGAAAACGTGGTCGTTTCCCTACGATTTCTTGGTTTTTTTAATCAATCCGTATTATATATAGTTAGATACTTAAAATTTTTAGAATGCTACTATATCCTATCATTTTCTGAAACCTTAACAAATACTTTCTCAAGGGTGTACTTTAGTAAAAGTCACGGCGCACAGTAAAATCTTGTTAGTAAGTCAGAAAATCTGTCTGGGGTAGAATTTTACCAAAACCTTGAAGGTGGCCGTGGTGTAGTGGTATATGCATAGATTTCTCAAGCAGAGGGTCGTGGGCTTGAATCCCATGCGAGACAATTCTGTAAAAAAATCTTTTCATAGAATTTGTATATAGTTATATGAAAATCCCGTCGGCGTCAACTCTGACATGAAGGCATAACACTGATGTTGGAGTGGTTGCTGGCTGGGCTAAATGTAACGAACCAACAACTAGCACCTACTTAAGACCCACTGGTTGAGGATGTCCTAGGTCGTCCCGTCCAACAACCACCTCTGGGAAAATATCGAAACCTAATACACCTGAGTTTCAAACTACTAAACCACCCGTCCGCGCCCTGGAGAAAAAGCCAGTAAAAAGGTATTCATATCCCCTTGGTGCGCGCGCAGTATTATAAAAAAAAAACCTTAGTAACAAATCAGATTAAACATTTCAAAGAATTTCTTGTATCAGAGTTAAATTAAGATTAAAAGCCTTTTAAATGTATCATACATAAGTATCCCTTAATTGATTATATGAATATTTATAACAATTTAATATATTTATTTACAGGGAAATATCTTTCAGGTGGCACGACCGTCATTGCATTTCCATATCTAATCATACCTGCTCTAGCAATCTCAGCAACAAATACTTAGCGTTAATGTCATACGATTTTTATTTTGGCTGTGGATGACAAACGAACGAATATACTTCATATAAATAAATTAATGGAATAATAATTTTGTACCTGCAATCAACTTTAAATACAATATAATGTATAATGATGTGTAGATTATGGCGTCAATACAATGAATTAATTTTTTATATTTCAAATTGTAACTAAACACAAACATGCACATAAAAATAAATTTTCGTTTATAATATTTAGTTCTTTATTTTAAAAGAGAACATTTATTTTCTTTTAGGACGTTATTCTGCACCAAACATAATTTTTTTAGTCAACAGTAACTACTGTGAAGCGTTTTGATATTTTCATAATATCCAACAAATTTACAGGGTACTCATCCACGTTGGGGCGTAGCGAGGTTTCGCGCCGTAGAAGGGGTGACTTTCATTGATTTAGATTTAGCATCCGTATTAAAGAAATAATAGTGTGATGTTATGCATAATCAATGATTTCCATGAAACAATTTAAAAATATTGGGAATTATAATGTTGAAGAAATATAAGACATAAATTATTATTACAGCGATGTATTTATTTGTAATAAATAATTTCTAATAATTAAATAATTATATTATTGCAGAATTTTATCTAAAAATAAATAATTTTTAATATTTAAATAAATTAATGTGTTTTTAATACAGCAATATAGTAACTTATAATAAAAAATCAAGAATACATTATATACTATATTGTAAATATTAAATAATATATAAAATTTAGATTTTGACTCGGTGGTGTTTGAGCCAAGACCATTCTTAAGCTACCCCACTAAGAGGAATTTCGTCCACTTTATCTTTCGAAGAATAAAGCAGCATCAATGCATTCAAGCGATCATCAGCCATTGTCACATATACGTTCACAAGAATCTCGCGTCACAGGAGCAGTCAAAATGAAGCAAACAAGTTTGTACGCTAAGGGAATTACACTTTTCAACTTAAACACCACTTTGGTAATGTCTTCGAAATTTGTACACTTTGTACATAAATCAGGAAGAATTTCTAGTTTACAAAGCAATCATTCTGGATCTTCTTTAAAAAATAGGGGCTCCAATTTCACAATGGATACCACTGATTCTATTGTAACATTGCCTGTTTCAACTAGAATTTCAAAAATCTTTTGAAAAGGTTTTAAAACTAAAAAAAGGACTTTTGAGTTATCGTTTATGCACGTGGTGAAAACTTGCAAAACCGTTCTAAATTCTTTTTCTTTCTAAAATTTTTGGAAATCGAAATTGTTAGCGGTTTCTAGATTTTCATCGATGTTTCAGAAAGTCATTTTTTAGACTGATCTTTAATCTCTCAGTGAATTAAGATAAACTTTTTATTAATGTATCGATTTGGCCGTCATCGTCATTTATTCGTTGAAATGATACTGATGTGCTTCGAATCAACAATAAAGCATTAATGATGTTGAACTCTTCCGCTTCTTAATTTTCTGCCAATTTTTTAATTTTAAATATGATAGTTTTGTAAAAGTATAAAGAACTGACTGATAAAATCAAAATCCATTTCTTCCAAAACATTAGAAATGCCTTCAAAAGAAATCCACACAGCCTTGACTGTTTCAAATCTAGCTGCTCATCGGGTTTTTCCCAAATTTTTTAATTGCAATGAATTTTCAATGCTTTTGAACTCCTTACGCAGTTGAAAACGTTTTGTACTATCATAGAAGAAAACATACAATGCTTCCAAAACATTTAAAAACTCTAATCAACACACTCGCATTGCATGCTGTTTCAACGAATATGTTGATCCGATGCGCTTGGCATGGAATGTAAGGGATTTTCTTACCGCATTTTTTGATAGTTTTTGCTGCGTACCTTTATACTTCCCGGACATGTTTTTGGCAAAGTCAGATGGAAAGATGGAGACTTGTACGCCAATAGTTTAAAAGCCCCCAATTTCTCTCAACGTTGAGTGAAGAAAATGAAGCTAATGGGGTAATAATAAAGTAATAGTTTTATTCTTTATACCAAAATATTGATTGATATGATTGAATATACATGCATTCGAAATTATGTCATTAGTTTAAGAAGTGCGGTCAATTTTGTCTATGCAAAATAATAGTGACCACTGTAAGAATAACCGTTTAAATAAAACTTATTATGTTAACAGAAATAGTAATTAAAAATGGATCGAAATCAGCACTCTAGCGCTGAGGAGAGAAGCAGATTAAGAATCTTATTTAGATTTAGATTCTTATTAGCTTAAGAATTATCATAGTAATGGTATGACTTACCTACAAATCTCAAAGAAAGGATATTGCGCTATGTAAAGAAAGTCCGTTTTGCTTCATCCTGCGTATTGTTATTATTCGCAGGATGCTTATATAATAACAGTTGGTGTCAAAGAAGAATATTACTTAAAGGTAATAATAATAATAAAATTTAATGCATAAAAAACTTTCTAGGTGTCCTGAATCCAAATGGCTCAATATCCATTGAACTGATGAAATGAAAGTTAATCTATTTAACTCTGATCTCTGCTGTACGCAAGTGCGTAGACCGTCCAATACGGCATATTGCAATAAATACACCATCTAAACGGTGAAACAAGATGAGGTCTGCATCATGGTATGGGGAAGTTTTTCCTACCGGGGTGTAGATCCCATTCATATAATATTCATAATATTCATATTCATAATATAACGGAACTGTTTTACGTGAACGTATTAAAGAATACCATGCAACCCTATGCTTGATTAAATTTTGGAAAACAACTTCGATGTTTCAAGCTGGCCTTCTCAATCGCCAGACTTAAACTCAATTAAGAACCTGTGGCGAGAGGTCAAAGTCCAATTATAGTGATATAGGTACATTCGTCAAGGCTGATAGGAAATTATTCCACAAAGGATTTACCAGAAGCTCGTTGATTTGATGTCACGACGTTGAATGGTTTTCACAAAGAACAAGGGTTATTCAACGAAATATTGAAGTAGCTATCTATGACAAGATAATTAACTTCTTGTCTTATAATATTAGTTTTTTTGTTTCAGTTTGCATTCGGAGTAAATAACTTCAAGAATTGGTAGCTGTCATGAAACTCCCCCATTCACCTCTGCTTATGTACAAATTTTAGGCCACGCTCGTCAATTAAAATTAAAATTAATAATTAAAACATTCAAACCAATTAATACAAAGTTATAACGAGTCATGAAAACAAAGAGGTTTAGAGTTTTCTTCTGTTTTAAAAAAATTCCAATTACTGTCTCTATTATTTTGCAATTTGGAATATCACTACACGCAGCACACAGATTTTTAGCTCAATATTCACAAGAAACATGGTGGATATTTGATCATAAAACAGTCAACTAAATTGACCATACCTAGTTGCAACGAAGGCAATCACGACAAACATGGACAAATGCTGTGAGGATTGTATTATGTGGATTTTCATAAGTCCTCGTCCTGCCCTTACAAACTGCATTAAGTGCTGATGATCAGTGACAAAGGTGCCAAGAAGCCATTAGAAACTTATGAAGATTGCATACCAGAGCATGTGTTATACGGTGTCATTCAAGTGGGCGATCAAAGCCTATATTTCCGTTCATCTAACTAAAAAAATAAAGCAACGTCTTAACTTCAGTAAGACAAGGCTGTCGGATTTTCTAATTTCAGAAATTATACATTTTTATAAACCTGCCATCGTTTGCCCAATCCATAAAGAAATTGCGCTCAACTAAAACCGCGTACAAGAACTTGTCTTGTATTCTTATTTTATTTAGGTATGGCTTCACTACTTCGTCTGATACTCTTTGGCCAAAATATGTACCTTCTTTTAACTTTCGCACTTATTGGATTCGATTTTTAAATTCGTTCCTTTTAACAAGTTCGTAGCAAGACATATGAGCAATGTTCTAAGTATTATGTGTAAATCGTATTAGGCTATTTTAACGCCCGGATAGAAAAGGAGAACTTCTTTGTTAGGATGTTGGTAAGCATAGTCTACATGATACCACCTCTTCCAACGGCATTATGCTTATGGACTTTGCGGCGGGACAACCGACGAAATATCACTATTGCAAGGACGCGGTTTATTCATTTCAATAGGCACTAGGAGGCCTGGCGATCTCGAGATCAGGAGCCGCTTAACTAAATTAATCTCATTGTGATCGACAGAAAACATGCCTCTAGTATTCTAGATGTCCGAACTTTCCGGGCAGTCAACATTAACTCCTATCACCACATTGAGGTACAAATGCAGATTTCCCAAGAGCCACACGAAAAAGGAATTACTGTATGAATATATAACGTGGTAGAGCTGTAGTCACACGAGTGACCACCAGAAACTTCGTCAAACACGCTAACCAAAGTCTCTCAACATCTCTTATGCCACCAGCATCAAGTACAGGCAGAAGAGGCTTTCCAGAAGAAGGAAAAAGAGCAAACGCAGCGCGCTATCAATGCGCAATATTGTAATATTAACAATATTTAGCTGTTCTATTACAACAAATAATTAAACAGGAAAAAAAATTATCTATTCATACAATACTTCATTTTTACATACTATATGGGATTATATTTTGCTAAATCCTATTAGCTGGTTCTCTAGCTTTAATTCATCAGGTAGTTCATTAAATATTTTAAAACCGTTATAGAATACTGATTGTTGTGCTTTTTAAGTTCTAAAACAGGGAAGACGGAAGTTAATTCTCCTTTTTCATTTTATATATAGGGTTATTTATCGTTATGGTTGATTTATAATGTAAAATAAAACACATAAATTTAAAATTAAACTTAAAATTTTTATTCCCGGTTTAAGGAACCATTCATGGCGTTTATTTTTCGAAAGTAATTTCATGTAAATGAAATGAAATGACTACGTCTGAGGTCCAATTTTGAGCGACTCGTTCGAGCATAGCGACTGGTATCTCGCGGATAACACGAGTAATGTTGGCTTCCAAAGCGTCAATCGTAGCTGGCTTATTCTTGAAGACCTGAAATTTAACATATCTCGAGAGAAAAAAATCCAAAGGTGTGAAATCTGGGGGGCCAATTTACCATGGCAAAACGTGAAATTAAGTGGTCACCAAAATGATTTCTCAACAAGTCTTGTTGAAACCAGAACTCACCAAGACCATGTGCTTGAATTTCAGGAAGCACATAATCCGTTAACATGGCGCGATAACGGTTACCATTGACGGTAACATTCTGATTTGCCTCATTTTTGAACAAATATGAGAAATATATAAGTCGCTTGGCTTCAATTCGTGCACAAGTTGTATTTTGTATACTTTTAGGCCGAAAACCTCACGTAGAATACGCCAAGCTAAGATGCTATAATCACTTCACTACATGCTTGATATGGTCTAACCAGTCGAGTATCATCCACTAATATAAACTGGGACTCAAATTTGCGAAAGGTATTGGCAGTAGTGGTTTCAGTAAGTCGATTATGCGCACCGTAAATTCCTCGAATCGCCCGAAAAACATTTCTCACAGAACTCTGATTTTCGCAATACAGCTGTACAATTTGGAGACGCTGTTTTGGTGTGAGTCTTTCCATGACTCGACTGACTTGCCGAACAATACTAAACAAAAATGACAAAGCAGTTTGATAGGAGTCACGCGTGACCTGACAAACAAAGGTTTTTTAAAAATCAAACCTCACAATAAATCACCCTATACAAAGATAACACTTATAATTGTCCTTTGTTTTACACTTAACCACTTCAATACACCTAACATGTTTACAATTAATGTTAGCCAATGACACTTTAATATACCTCGCATTGCTTTATTTTGAAATTTCTGTAGTCTATCTAACATTGTGCTTTTCGCTAAATACATGATTGTGGAACAACATTCATTAACATTTTTTAACATATATTAATTAATTTGTTTATTTGAAACCATTTTTCCAATTGACTTAAATCATGATTAATCTTTTGAATGCATTCATTTATCTCATTACACGAAACATATAAAAGACCATCGTCTGCATGAAGTTACATTTTACATTTGGCATTTCATTAACATATATTATAAATAATAATGCCCCTAAAACTGATCCTTGTGGTACACCTAGGACTACATTTGTTACATCTGATATTGCATCATCCAATTTTGTTCTTTGTGTACGCCCTTACAAGTATGACTCGACCCATTTCAACTAGTTTTCCTTAATTCCGTACTAGTCCAATTTATCGAGTAGGTTTCCCCTGTCAATTATTTCAAAAGTTCGTCTGAGATCGATACAAACAGCAGCACTTTTCTTTTTTGAATGAACCTCAGTCTTCCAATCCGCAATAATTTGATTAAGCAGCGATTCTGAAGCTGGCACTACAATCGATTCTTTCTATATTTCTGGGAAAACTCCATTAGTCATTGATTTTTTTATAATTTGCACAATTTGGGACTAATACTGTACAGGGCTAATTATGCTCACAATTAACATATTTGCGTCTTTTTTATTTTTCATAGTTTTTAAAATTTGTTGAAGTTCATTTACGGTTATGCATTTAAATTTATAACTTTTGTTTATAAGTTGAACAAAATTTACATAGGGTATGCAGGGAATAGAGCTATTTGACTCACACACACTTTCAACAAAGAACACATATAATTTACTTACCATAGTTTTACAGTCATTTATTGAAACATTATCAAAAACAACACATTTTATTGCGCTCTTCCGTTTCTCCACATTGCTTTTTGGTCTTTAGCTGTTTTTATTTTTTGAGTAACAAAATCTATCTTTGCCTTTTTAAGCGCTGATTTATAGTTATTTCTAGTCACATTCAGTCACATTGTGAATGTGACCATACACCCAACCTATGTTTATAATCTTACTTTAATTTTTTTAACTACGCATTGTTTTAAGTTCGTTGTTAAACGACTGATTTATGCCCAAAGTATCAATAAATAGCTTACATTTCAAAGAATCTATTGACTTTTTTAAACATTTTGTAGCATATCTAGCCAGGATGTTAACATTACTCTCGTAACTATCGTCTGCCACTTCTATTGCACGTTGTAGGCACTCACGAAATTTTCGTTTATCATGTTTTAAGGTTTCCGATATATTTTTTTGCACTTTTAAAATTTTTATTTTATTTGTAACTTGATTTCGATGCTTTCATGATCACTTATTTTTAGACTATGAACAACATTTGCCTACACATTATCATTATTTGTTTTTACAAAACGTTAATATTTCGCGAAATAGGAGTAATTCTAGTTGTTTTTTTCACTATTTGTTTTAAAGCATTATCCCTTACGATTTGCTTAATTCTTAATGCATATATGTTACTTTTCAGCTAGTCGAAAAGTACTAGTATAGTACTACTATAATTTTGTTTTTATTAATTGGTAGTTTAGTTAAATATTGTGTTCACTGAAATTATCACAAACATTCATTTCAAAGACACTTAGAGATCTATATAGGCCGGCAAATACTAAAACATTATATAAGTCTTGTTACTAACCACCAACTTTCCATACCTAAAGAAATATTCTCTAACAGTTCAATTCTCCAATGCTCGCGTACATAAAAAATAAAACCTCTGGTTGGATGTCTTCTATGTTAATATCATTGTATTTAAATTTTGATGTTAGATGTGTTTCTGTCAAACACATTTTATTTTCAATTTCATTAAAGTCATTAATTCGTCCTTCTATATTTAAGAATAGACACTTACATTCTGTTAGTGGCTAGTATAAATTTTTTTGTTTTTCAAATTGTAACTTACGTTTGAGTATCGGACAGTTCTTACTTTTTGTGTCAAGATCAACCTATATATTTGGTAGGTGAAGAAGTTCTATACTTCTCATGCAGCTGATACATTTCACACACTCACTAACACAATCTGTTTTTCTATGTTCCCCACCACATTTAACGCATGTCATCTTATTTGTACACACTTAGATGAGTGGTTATATCCCAAACATTAAACTCTTCATATATGATACATCTTTCCCATCCAATATTAATTAACAATTAACATCATTTGAAACGCATCACCATCTACTTCAAGAACAGCATTAAGAACTCCTTTTCTTTCTTTTTTTTTATAATACCGTGCGCGCACCAAAGGGATATGAATACCCTTTGACCCTCCTTTTCTTCAGGGCGTGGGCGGGTGGTGTAATAGTTTGAAACTCAGGTGTATTAGGTTTCGATATTTTTCCCAGAGGTGGTGGTCAAACTAGACGGGACGAGCTAGTACCTCCTCAATCAGTGGGTCTTAAGTACGTGCTAGTTGTTAGTTCTTTACATTTAACCCAGCCAGCAACCACTCCAACATCAGTGTTATGCCTTCATGTCAGAGTTGACGCCGACGGGATTTTCATACAACTACAACATACAACCCCGTGGCCGTAAACATTGATAAATTTTATCGATTTATGGTAAACATTCTCTTAATCTGGATATCATATTTCTCACTCATCTTTGTTTCTTTAAGCACTGATTGTATTTTATCACTAGCCTCTTCATTACCTCAATACATTTCAATAGCACCGTTCTTCTTGTTTGATAAGCCATTAACGTTGATCGACATATATGAATGTTTTATTTGTTTTTTATCTCCTCTTTTGTTATTGTACTCGCTCGATTGCATTTAGGTTTCAGTATTACTTGCGGATTTTTTTTTAACTTTGCCAAACTCGCAAATGCTCGCTGTCAAGGTCAGTAACGACTTAACTGAGACTTTTGATATCACAAAAAGTTTTATACAAGATGACGGGCTGCCATGTGACTTTTTTGTTATCATACTTAAAAGAATTCTGCGGACATCGCCAGCGAACATTGGAGGAATAATCTTTCAAAATTCTGTGCAACTGCTGGCATACTCCAATAATATCGACATAATTGGGAGAACTTGATGGGCTGTCACCAGTGTGAAGCTATAAAAATGAGTTTAGCGGTAAATGAAGGCAAAGCTAAGTATATCTTGTCAACAAGACGGAACACACAACATCGACGAATTGCATAGAACGTCACAATTAGTAAGTAATTGAATTAAAATCTCTTCTTATTTTTTCCTCATGATTGATAAGATTATTTGCATATAAATTGTCATATTTAAAAAGTCCAAATAGTGTACAAAGTGCTAAGTTTCTTATATATTTCCTTTAAGTAGCTGATGAAAACCCGTCGTTAAATCAGGATACTGATATATACATATACAATATATATTTCCTATTTTCATTTTTTTGTGTACTTTTTGGTTTTGCAAACCTTTTCTTGACAAACTGTATATACTATTTTCTAATATTTTTCTTAATCATCGCAAACAGTGTTTTCGTTTAATTTTCTATTGACCACAGCAGCAACAAAAACCAAGGCAGCAGAAACTTCACCAACAGCATCAGCTGCAAAGCATCAACAAGAATAGTAAAAAAAACAGCAGCCACAATGGCAACAAAAATCTATGAAAAATCTACATACGTTGTACGTTGCAAGTTGATGTACGTTGTCTTAGTACGGAAATTACTGTGTCAAACGAAATTGCGGAACTGGAAGGGTTTGTTGAAGATACCAGTAAGAAATGTTGGACACAGTTTTCCAGGACTTAGATAAGAGCACTCCTTTCACACCCAATACTTACCATCCAACTTACCATATTCCTCTAGCAATAAGAGTGACTTTCAACGAAATACACAGGGTGTCGAGTTCAGCAGTATAATGCTTTAAGGGCATATTCCTAAATTTCCGCCGAACAAAAAATTGTATGGCAGGGGTGGGTCTATTCTCAATCCATTTCAAGTTACAGCCCATCAAAGTGGGTGACCTCTAATTTGGAGGTGTAACCACTTTAAACGCTATAACTTCTAAACTAATATACGATTAGTATAGGTACAAAAATAGTTTAAGACATTTCGAAAAGATAATTTAGTGGATACAAGTACATACAAGTCTTATATGCTTTGGGCACATCTGTGCAGCAAAAAAAAGTTATGGCTCGTTAAACTCAAAATTATGAAAATTTGCGGTTCTATTTGTTTATTTAAAATGCATTTTTCTTAAAATTTTTACTTAATAAATTTTCGGAAATTTTATGAAGTTTTGTCGTTGCAAAATTTTCTAAAAATTATTTTTTGAAACTTTTTTGCGTACGACAACAGATTTTGTAAAGGGTTTTCCAATAGGGACTTGACAACTTTGAATTTAATTTGTGAACGCCCTCTTTCTTTAATCATCAAACTGCCACTGTCAATTTATTCAGTAAACTCAACATTTTCATCATGGTAAAGTACACTAACGAGCAACGTCTGCAAACTATAAAAATTTTCTACAGATATTCGGAGTCGGTGACTGCAACTTTAAGAGCGTTAACTCCAATTTTCGGTTGTAATTCTCGCCCTAGTAGACAGGCAATTACAAGTTAAGTGTAAAAATTTGAGTCTACATATTCGTTGTGTGATGTTGCTGTGTTAGTGAGATAACGGGTTGCTCGAAGTGTCAAAAATATCGCTGCCGTTCAGACGTCCATAGCAAACGATCCAAATCAGTTAATTCTACCGCGTTCTCAAGAATTGGGCATCGCTCAGACCACATTATGGCGTATTTTGCGTAAGGATCTTGGCTTACACCCATACAAGATCAACCTGACTCAAGAATTGAAGCCGATGGACCATTTGAAGCGAATTATTTTCCCCGATTGGGTTCTGGAGAAGATGTGCCAAGATGATGAATTTCATCGCAAAATCATCTTCAGTGACGAAGCTCATTTTTGGCTCAATTTTGTGGTCCTGAGAAGGACCTTTTTGGAACAGTTTATGGAATCTTTAATACAAATGTTCGAAGTGCCTTCTTGCTATTTGAATACACTTTTGCGTGTGTTTAACCCTTTCGGTAGCAGATAAATGGATAGGAAAATTCTTCTCATCTCTTCTAAAGCAGCAGTAATATTTTCTTGGAGCTCTACCAGACTCGATATTTCTCTAAAATAAACCCTTTCTTTCATAGCACCCCAGATGAAAAAATCTATGGTTGTTAGGACAGGAGATCTGGGTGGTCAGGGTTGGGAATCGAAAAACCCACCGTTCGCTTAAACTATGGTTGAGGAACGAAGTTACCTCGCTGCTACTGACAAGTTGCTCCATCTTGCTGAAACAAGAGGAACATCTTCAAAATCTCCGGCAATCGTTCTCTAAGAAATTCTAGGCAGTAATGGGAATTAACTGTTTGTGGAAGAACGTGCGAGCCTACTAAAGTGTTTCCTATCAATCCTGCCCAAACATTTACCTTTGAAAGGATGTTGTGCGTATTAAATGGGGATTGAAGTCCGACCAATGGTGCAAATTATCGTTGTTTTGTAACCTCATCTCTTGTGAGCTGCGCTTCGTCAGTCCACAGAATGTTCTTGAGTAATTGCCCATCTTCTGCATGTTTGTGCAAAAAAACATGAGAAAAAACTGAAAAAATCCTGTACCGGTGCCGAATGAAAAGGGTGTAATCTAAAACACAAAATTTTTGCAAAATTCAACTTTATTTATCAATATAGTTGCCTTCGAGGGCAATACACTAATTGAAATGATTTTTCAATCTTTCGATACCAGTTTTGTAGTACGATTCCGGTTTAGCCTCTGTTTCGACGATTACTTCTTCATCGGTCTTAAATCTCTTTCCGGCGACCATTCTTTTGAGGTCTGCGAACAGGAAATAGTCGCTGGAGGCCAAATCTGGAGAATACGGTGGGTGGGGAAGCAATTCGTAGCCGAATTCATTACATTTTGCCATCGTTTTCATCGACTTGTGACACGGTGCATTGTCTTGATGAAATAGCACTTTCTTTTTCTTCAAATGCGGCCGTTTTTCTGCGATTTCGTCCTTCAAACGCTCCATAGTCGATGAAAATTATTCCATGTGTATCCCAAAATACGGATAGCCTTGCCAGCCGACTGTTGAGTTTTTGGTCGTTTTGGACGAGGTTCGTCTGCTCGCCACTCAGCTGACTGTCGACTTGACTCTGGTGTGAAGTGCGGTTGAACAGCTTTAAACACTCCTCTGAATCATCAACACGTTGTTGTTTTTGATCGACTGTGAGCAAACACGGCACCCACTTTGAACAGAGCTTTCGCATGTCCAAATATTCGTGTATGATATATCCAACACGCTCTTTTGATATGTTCAGAGCCTCAGCTATCTCGATCAACTTCACTTTACGGTTATTCGTAATCATTTTGTGGACTTTTTTAATGTTTTCATCTGAAACAGCCTCTTTTGGACGTCCACTGCGTGCATCATCTTCGGTGCTTGTATGACCACTTTTAAATTTTTCAATCCACTTGCGAATGGTTCGTTCGGCTGGTGCAGAGTCCGAGTAACACTTATCAAGCCATTTCTTTGCATCAGCTGCATTTTTCCCATCAAAAAGCAATGATATATCAACACACGAAATTGCTTTGAATCCATTTTTTCACAATAACAAAAGTTGCTTCACTCACAACGCTATATCTCGAGAACTAATCGTCCGACAGCTGTCAAATTTATACACGTATTGTATCTTTTTAAGGTTGGCATGGTAACTGAAAATTGTATGGATTTAATTCAAGTGGTGCCCTCTCTTAAAAACGGACTCTTCAGCCCTGTAGAGTCCTGTGAATTCTGGTTCTGGGAAGTTCTAAATGCACAGCTAATTTAGGTATCGTCGTTGGTACTCCAATCTTGCCAATGAAGCGTTTCCACCGCAGAACTTGTATACAAACACTATTTCCGCGAATTCACGTTTTGAATACATTTTATGGAGATCAACTTATCAATTAGCTGTGAACTTACAGAGCAAAATGTCGATTGCAGATCAGTTGAAACAAAAATATTTATTACCACAGCTTTGCAAATGTACCGCAATTTCAAACTGAAAAAAAGGATAACAAAGAATTATTCTGTGCGGTTTGTTTTTTCTATTCGACAAATAACTGTAAACTGCATTGCTCATAGGTACGTTAGTGTATTATTCTCATTTAATTTTGTTTGACCATTTTTGTTCGAAAAAAATCTGTTGATCGTACGTAACAAAGTACAATATTTAAACATAGTTTTTAGAAAACTTTGCAAAGATAAAAATTTCATGAAATTTGAGAAAATTTATTAAGTAAAAATGACTTGTATGCACTACTAAATTATCTTTTTGAAATGTGTATTTCTGTACCTGTACTAGTTAAGAAGTTACAGCGTTTAAAGTGGTTACACCTCCAAGTTAGAGGTCACCCATTTTGATGGACTGTAACTTGAAATGGAGTGAGAATACAATACAATTCTTCGTTCGGCGGTACTTCAAGAATATGCCCTTAAAGGATTATACTGCTAAACTGGGACACCCTGTATAAGGCGAATGATTGACCGGAACCACGATCTGGAATATTGATTCATTGTAAACAATTTCTACATTACCTTCAAAATGAATTGGAGAATTAGCGATACGAGTACTCCAGTTTCACCAAGTTCGATAGCAAAAATTTAGCAAATAATGTCATTGTCGACGAGGGGATCCACCACTATTCATAACGATGAAAGAACACCAAGCGATCTTCGAATCACTCATAAATAAAACAATCAGTTAGATATTTGACATTAAAAGCGGTCTGTGACAAGGCCTCTTTAATTTGCCGATTCTATTTACTATACAAGCGTTCTTGTGAACTTACATCACCCTGCCATAACGTACGCAAATAACTTGATCGCGTACAGATCAGGTCATTAATATACTCTTTCAACGATACTAGAAAGAACTTGGGAAAGTCACAGAGGCGAGGCGTGAGTAAAAAGTTTATGCATTCAGTTCATAAAATTTAATATATTTCTTAGTTTGATGGTTCTTTTTATTTTAATGCATTTCTATTACCTAATTCATGATTTCTTAAAGCTCTACAAAAAACGTTTTTAGACAAAGCTTATATAATGAACTTTGAGATGATTTTTCTTTTCACACTTCCACCCAAAAGAAAAATAAATTCATTACATATACCATACTATATAAATTTCTCTCATATTCTTCCAACACGAATGGAAGGTAAAGCCAACATAATTACTCATGGTATTGTTTTGAATGCACCCAAAACACAACGAGCACACATGCACCTACCTACTACAGTACCTACACGTGTATTTAAAAAAAAAAATCGGTCCACTTTTCTAAGAGACGACTCAATTTATAATCGCATACAATTTTAATTTTAACAGCTGCATAGAAGTCGTATTTTATAGTAAAAAATTATAATTTCAATTTGATTGTATAAAAACCTTATGCAAATAAATAAATATATTCATGTTATGACCTCTAAGAAGGAATCTTCGACTAGGTGATACCTTTTTCGTAGTCTTGAAAATAACATTTCTTTTATCTGAAAATTTCAGTAAATTTCTTTTAAAAAAAGTTAAAAAAAAAACTCGAGAATGATTTGTACAAGTATTTTTTCACTGAAATATTTAACTACTTAACTAAAAAGTCACACCAGTTTTAAATTACGTCAGAATAATAATTAATAATTTATTTTTATTTTATTTCATTGCAACTTTTCCCTTTCTCCTCACTTCTTACTTAACCAAGACACTCGGGCTTTCTTAAGTTTAAAAAGTTGAGCCAGTTTATTCACACCCCACAGATAGATCTTTATACGCTTAACTCAGCTTGATCCAAATACAAGTTAGATAGAGTTAACAATTAATTAATATTACTCAGTACAAATAGAGCTCAATATTAAAATTTCTTAATCCCACTAGTTTCTTGAAGTTGGTTAAAGTTTAGTGAAACTCAATTCATTTTTTCTTACTGGTTCTTCTAAATATGTGAGGTAAAGTAATATGATAGACATGGAAATATGTATAAGAAAATTTTATTTTCACCAAGTTCGTTTTATATATGTATTTAAGATATCCTAGGTTTTAGATAGTCTAGGCTGTTCACTACTTGAAGAAAATTGTTTGCAAAAAAAGTGTTTGTAAATGCAGATTCTGCTTTGACCAATTTTTGTTATGAAAACTATTATTTCAGATAGCATATATGTATTTTACCTCTTACAACTCTAGCTACAACTAAATGCTTTTTGCAAAAGTAAAATTAAAACTTTCGGCAAACTGGTCGAGTTCTACGAAAAAAAAGAAATATAGGGTTTTACAATAAGGACTTGACAACTTTGAATTTCTCCAAAATAGTATTTACAAACAAAAAAACAAAGACAGTTTATTTCATCTTAAGACAGTAGTTTGTTATAGATAGAATTAGGTTATGTGGATAGGAACTGGTAATTTGGAGAAATATGATGACAGAGGACCGAAAACTAGGATGTGGTCATGGCTGGGAAAGGAAAGGATGTGTAAGAATGAGGAACGTGGCATGCTTGCGAATTGCGAGGCACGGCTAGGCTCGCCGGACGGGGCTGGTTCCTGTCCTCACTCCTTGATAGGACCTACTAGCGGACGGAACTTACGATGCTGAAAGGCGCTGTAATGTTGATTAGCGCTGACCGTTTCCCTACCACCCTGGAAATCCGGTGGCCGATTGTAGGATTTCTCCAAGAGCAGATGTCGTCTTACCTTTTTTACCTTATCTTCAGCTGAAATCTGCTTCCCTGCAACACTCTCTAAAATTTCCTTAAAAATGCATTATAGCGCCTACAGAATGTCTTTAGTTAAACGCAAAATAAAAATTTTACATTTTTTCTTTCATTGTTTCCTGATTTTCGACATTGATATTAACTGTGCATAATTTATATATATAGATACAAACTTTTAAAGCTTCTTAAGTGGTGTTACCTTGGTGTATTTACTAATCTCTATATATATTGTATTTTGCTATCCCCTTTTACTTCTATAAATTTTAAGTTAGTAAACCTACCTAATTAAAGCTTGAAGAAAAACGATAAATGAAAAAAGACCCGATTCAAAAAACTAACAAAACTTTATTTCTCGCAGTAAGGCAACACAAAGTCGACTTCTTATAATTGAAAATGGACTCTTCTTTTATAGACACATTTTAGAAGAGTACAGCTATATAATATAAGAGAACAATATTGAATAAACATAAGTGAATATTTACATGTTCCAATTTTCTACATCCTCCGCCCCGCAGTTAATACATTTAATGCACTTCAAGAGAATATAGCAGTTGAATTGGCCTTCTTAACTCAGTTCCATTTGTCAATCTAATTTGACACGCTGCTACTCTATTGTCTCGTCCGGGAGATACTTTTTCTACTCTGGCTAACTTCAAAAGTGTTTTCAGGAGTGATGGATCATGTACCAGGACCACCTCATTAGGCTGAATATTCGATGCTGCTTCTCCCTTCCAATGATGTAAAGATTTTAGTTCTTGCAAATACTCAAGCTTCCAACGTTTCCAAAATAACCTCAAGGCCTTCATCCTGGAGTTCCATTTCATCCGAAGCTCGTTTCTAGTCTTCACTAAGTTGAATCACGTCAGGAGATGCAGCCATACCAGTTAAGAAGTGCGATGGAGTTAGATTAAGTGGGTTAAGGTCGTTAGGGTCATCCGATATGTACGTTAACGGTCTGGTATAGATGACGTTTTCGGCTTCAACTAGAAATGTTCGTAGTTCCTCAAAATTTAGTTTAGATCGACCGATAGTAATTTTAAGAACTGCTTTAATGCTTCTGACTAGCCGTTCCCAAAATCCCGCCCACCAAGCGGCTCTCTCAACGATAAACTTCCATCGTGTACCTTCGTTATTTACAAATTCTCTTATACGTTCATCACAAATGGTTTCGTTGAAGATAGTTAATTCCTTAGAGGCATTTTTAAATGTTTTGGCGTTGTCAGAATATATTATACGTGGTCTTCCCCTTCTAGCAAAAAACCTTCTTAGAGCAAGTAAGCAGCATTCGGTTTTTAGATTTGTTACGACCTCTAAATGAACTGCTCGTATAGATCCACAAGTTAACAATAGTATATATATATTTTTCGCAAATCCGCTATCTTTATTTGTTTTAATATATCAAGAGCCGGCAAAATCGATTCCCATCGTCTTAAAAGGCTTGGACATCAGCACTCTATCGCGGGGTAAGGGGACAAGTGGTTGCGATCCGGGAACGGTTAACAAACGTTTGCAGACACTGAAATCCGTGGGACAACTTTTGAATTTCATGAACCCTGTTTGCGACTTACGTCTTTCACTTCTTTTTCGTTTCGTTCTTTATCCAACATAATGAAATTTGAGAATCTGTCCACAGATACACGCGGTCAAAAGAAGTTCTTAAATGTGCCACCAAATATGAGCATAGTCGTGTTGCGATCAGAGCTGCTGTAAGCTCGAGTCTAGGAAGAGTAAGATAATTTGCTGCATCAACCATCTTAAGTGGAGCGACTCTATTTTTCGCACAAAGAAAGTGCACCCTAACTTCACCGTTAATATATGTGGATCTTATATATGCTACTGCACCATAACCACTTTGGCTAGCGTCCGAAAATACATGAAGCTCTTTTGACTTCATGTCAATATTAAACACACATCTTGGCATGGACATCTGCTTTAAATCGTCAATGCCGTTGTAGGAGGTTGTCTAAAACTTCACCAATTCGTCCGGTAACTCATCTCACCCCAGCTTCCTTTTCCAAATTGTTTGAAATAATATTTTTAAATTAATGAGATAGGGTCGAAAAAATCCAAGTGGATCAAAAAATCGCGATATAAATTGCAAAACACTACGTTTTGTTGGTTTCGGTTTAAAATGTTCAAAATTGGTTCTAAATCAACAATTATCTCATCGGTCTGAGCGTGCCAAATGATACCCAAGACCTTTTGGTTATTAGGAGGAAATGGTGATTGATGTTCCATTTCCGTAAGTTCATGGCAGCACTGTTTAGGATTTGAACTGAATTTTCATGAAATTGTACTGCTAATTCCTCAGTATCCACACTGCATGTAACATCATCAACATAAAAACTGTCACTTAAAACATCACATGTTTCTGGAAACTGTTGGCGTTTGGAACGCAAATGGTGTTTAAATGTTGCGGCTAATAGAAATGGACTTGAAGTAACCCCAAAAGTAACGCGTGTCATCCTGTAGAGCTGGATATCTGGAAGAGAATGACTGGAATTGATTCCTGTTGAAAACCAAAAAAATCGATGGACGTCGCGATCTTCTTCACCTAAAACAATTTGCAAAAAGGCCTTTTCGATGTCTGCAACTAAACCGATTAAGCCCAATCGAAAATTCAACAAATTCTTGAACACAGCGAGCAATAAATTGGAACCAGAAAGCAGGTGGTCATTTAAGGATAAACAAAATTCTCTATGTGTGGACGCATCGAATACAATACGAAGTTTGGATGTCGACTTATCATCCAGATAAACACCTCGATGCGGCATATAATATTTCCGAAAGCTATCTGTTTTTTCCACCGCCTTTTCAGCTACACCATTGTTAATAAGCTCCCACATTGCCTTGTCGTACCTAAGTAGATCTACATGTGACCTAGAAAGTTTGCGTATAAGTGTATGAGATCGTGACAGTGCCCCTACCTTGTTTTCGTCTAGGATACTATTTTCATCTTTCCACGGTAAACAAACTTCATACCTGTTAGACTCTCGGTTAAATGATATGCAATCAGAATAAGGCCCCTGCATAGCCCATCCAAATATTGTTTCGGTGGCCACCAACCGTTCATTGATCCTCTTCAAATTTGCTGTGACAGCTCGTCAATAATTATCAGCTCCGATCAACACAGATATACCTTCTTCTGGCTGATAATTAAAGGGACGTGCGTCGGCTAAAGCGAGTCTGTAATTCCTTGTACAGCGTTTTGTCGGAACTGTCAACACGTCAGCACAAATCGTTGGTACCACTACGACGTCTAATTCAATAACATTATTTTCGTATTGACTTTGTAGCCTTAAACGAACCATTTTATAAATTCTATTCGGAATAACAAACGGAATAACACTTATATTTCGTGAGCCGACTACACGTAACGATAACTTTTCTGCTATTTTCTACAAAAGTCATTTGGCTGCCACCGTCTAAAATTACTCGAATGTAAATGCGAAAACTGAAGCTGTTTGCAACAAAACAGATGCAGAGTTTGTTTTAATATTCGCCGTGTACAAACTGAGGGACTGTGTTTTCTTTCGATTGATTTAATTGCCTACGGTAATCCGGGTCACACATAGACGTTGCATGCCATTCCTTGCGTGAAATGCAGCGTAGATATTTGAGTGCGCATTTTTTGTATGAGTGACCGCGAGAAGTTCATCGAAAACAATTTCCATTTTCATTTAGCAAGTTCTTTCTCTGTGCTAACGTTAACGGGACATCACAATCTCTGGTGAGATGCGACGATGTTTTGCAAAAGAAACATGACATTGATGTGCTTGTCATTGATAATAGTTCTGCTATTGTCGAAAATGATTTAGGTTGTCGTCTGCTATCCTTTTCTTCTATCGTGTTTTCAAGTGCGATGATTTCTCCTTTAATAAACTTGAGAAGATGCTTTATATGTTTGAAACCTGCTAGGATAAACGAACATTCGCTCTCAGAGAATGATGTCGTACCAGCACTGAAAGTTCTTTATTTCGAAAAAAATTTGCTCGAAATTCATTTGGCAAGAACTTTCGATTTGAACATTATTGAGTAAGTGGTTGAAGATATTCCTAAAACTGTAAGTGATCTCATAGAAGAAGTTATGGTGTTGTAGATATGGCGCAGAACTCGTATATCCGTTTTAGAACTTAGGAGTGAAATGGACATCATTGCGTTCATGTTTTTGTCAATGAGTTTGTCGTTGCTACCGAATTCCTTCTGTAGCAAAGCTAAAGCTCCGTCATAACAAGTCCCACTCGGAGTTAACCCGGCGATGACATCAGCCGCTGAACCCTTCAAAGTTGACTGCAGATAATTAAATTTATCTGTGCCTGATAAACTATTGTTTTCGTGGACAACGCTTTTAAATTGTTCCCAATATGGAACACCATTGTAATTTTCACGTGATGGCGTTGGGACAGACATTATTGAACTATCTTGCCATTTCATACGGTTAAATCGTTCGAGGCGCTGATTTAACCGAGCGATAACCGAAACTGCTTTATCCTCGTATTCAACTAATGTTTCGCAGACTTTCAACGGGTCTTCCGCTACCCCACTTCACAGAAATTCACTGTTTGCTTTTAACAAGCCATTATGAGCGCATTTTAACCGAGAAAGGTACACGGACAACTCCTCTTCGATATTTTCCCAATTGTCTTTATTTTCTAATGTAATGTAAAAATTCCTTTGCACTATTTGCCACGTGCGTAACTCGTCTCCTATAGGCGAACCGGTTTGAATTTTCCATTATTGAATTAAAACTTTCGATAATACCGTTTTGTTAGTCCCGGGTTTCGGCACCATGAAGAAAAACGATAAATGAAAAAAGACCCGATTCAAAAACGATTTTGAATTGAGAAATTAAGAACATGGAAGATCACCAAAGAAGTTTGAAGACGCCGAATTGCAAACAATTTTGGATGAAGAAGACACTTTGAGCCACAAACAAATGGCAGAAATGTTAAATGTTGCACAACAAACAATTTCTGACCATTTAAAAGCTATGGGATCCAAAAGTCTGGAAAATGGGTGCCACATGAATTGATGGAAAACCGAAAAACCACTTTAGAAAATTTTGCTTCAAAGACAAGATCAAAATCAGTTTTGCATCGATGAAAAATGGATTTATTTTCAGAATCCTTAACGTAAAAAATCATGGGTTAATCTGGGGCAACCATCAACTTCAACTGCAAAACCAGATCGATTCGGCCAGATGACAATTCTGTGTGTCTGGTGGGACCAGAAAGGTGTGGGTACCACGAGCTCCTAAAACCTGGTGATACCGTTAATACAGATCGCAGATTTGAACCATGCATTGATCGAAAAACGGCCAGAATGGGCCAGAAGACACGGCAAGGTAATTTTGCTCCATGACAATACACCTGCACACAAAGCAAAACTGGTTCAGGATATCCCACCCGCCGTAGACTTGGCTCCTTCCAACTACCATTTGTTTTTATCGATTGTACACGCATTAGCTGAGCAGCACTTCGAATCCTACGAGAAAGTCGAAAATTGGGTGATTTTGTATCAATCAAAAGACGAACAGTTTTATTCGCGTGGAATCTGTAAATTGCCTGAAAGATGGGAACAATTTGTAGCTAGCAATGGGCAATACCTTGAACAAAATGTTTTTTTTTCCATTAAAAATTACTGTTTTATTTTCACAAGAAAACCCTCACTTCATACCGGTACACCTGGTATATAAAAGCATCCCTTTTGTAGGTTATTTTTTCTTTTATTTTTGTGAAGCGTAGCCTGCTGTGAAACGCACTTATTTATTAAATTAAACATTTAATATTTATATATGTAGGTGAAATAATATATGTTTTTGCTTTTGATTTTTTAATTGATTTATTTATACTTATACATTTTTTTTTTTATTCTGTGGCTCTTGCACAATTATAAAGTTTCTCCCCTGCCTTTCGGCTTTTTTTTTTCTTGCCAAACTCAACACACCTTTCCCCAATTTTTTTCAGCTTTTTATATATACATATATATTTATATAAAGGTGGTGATTCATCGTGAGATTTGATTTTCAATAGGCTTTTTTGACAGATCACGCGTGACTCTTATCAAACTGCTTAGTTACTTCTGTTCAGTATCGTTTGGCAAGTCATCATGAAAGGAATCACACCACAACAACGTCTCAAAATTGCTCAGCTCTATTACGAAAATCAGCGTTTTGTGAGAAATGTTTTTCGTGCGATTCGAGGAACTTACGGTGTGCATAATTGACCTACTGAAACCACTATTGCCAATACCATTCGCAAATTTGAGTCCCAGTTTACGTTAGTGGATGATACTCGACCGGTTAGACCACATCCAGCACGTAGTGAAGAGACTTTAGCAGCTGTAGCTGAGAGTGACGAAGACCGTGAAGAATCGATTCGTCGTCGTTCTCAGCAGCTTAGCTTGCCGTAGTCGACAACTTGGCGTATTTTACGTGAGGACCTCGGCCTAAAAGCGTACAAAATTCAACTTGTGCAAGAATTGAAGCCAGGCGACTTGAATTTGCGTCATATTTTCAGTGAATGGGCTCTGGAAAAACTCAATGAAAATCCGGTGTTTTATCGTGAAATTTTGTTCAGTGATGAAGCTCATTTCTGACTGATGAGCCAGCCGAAGAATACCATGAGCTACATTACATCCATTAAAAACAACGGTATGGTGTGGTTTATGGTCCATATTTCTTCAAAAATGAGGCAAATCAGAATGTTACCGTCAATGGTAACCGTTATCGTGTCATGTTAATGGACTATGTGCTTCCTGAAATTTAAGCACATGGTCTCGGTGAGCTCTGGTTTCAACAAGACGGCTCTACCAGCCATACAGCGCGTGAAACAATCGAAATGTTGAGAAATGGTGAGCACTTAATTTCACGTTTTTCTACGGTAAAATGGCCGCCTAGATCGTGCAATATCACACCTTTGGACTATTTTCCCTGGGGATATGTAAAGTCTCAGATCTTTAGGAATAAGCCAGCTACGATTGACGCTTTGGAAGCCAACATTACTCGTGTTATCCGCGAGATACCAGTCTCTCGAACGAATCACCCAAAATTGGACCTTCCGAATGGACCACCTCAGATGTAGTCGTGGCCAACATTTACATGATATCATTTTCAAAAAGTAGATTCCATGAATTGTTCTTTTAATCGATAATAAAAATTTCACATTCAATTCACATCAAACCTTACGATGAATCACTCTTTATATATTCTTTTTCTTCTCTTGCCTCACGATGGCATTTCGAACAATTTTATTTTCACAATTTTCGCTTTTCGACACGAGAACCTCTTGGTTTAGCCACCCCATTACCTTGTTTTGTTTTTTATAAATAATATATAATACAATATATGACAATTATTATATTTGGTATAGTTAGGGACATTCTATTGCACAAGGACAAGTGGCGAATGTACCATTATTGTTAAAAAAAATAGGATATTTGAACAATGATTGGGAAAATGTATGTAAAAATATACAAATGCAATGAAGTGAAACAATTTAAGAATTATGTGTAGAAAGGATTATGAAAAATTAATAACTAAATAAGAAATTGGTCTATTGTACAATAATCATAAGCAAAAAGCCAAGTTATGACATTTTTTTAAGAACAAAGATTGCCTTCTTTCGCATCTAATATTTTCCGGTAACTTATTGAATAAGCGAGGAGCAATCGCGGTGAAAAAAGTGCTTTATTGATTTAAGGTAAGGATACAAAATTCATGTAATTAGCTCGTAAGTTACGATTACCATACAGTCTAGCGACATTATATCCAGAAATCTGAAAAAAAAATTTCAAGACTTTACAGTAGGTAGTAGTGTCTTAAGGGTAGAATTTTAATTTCCTTGAATAGTCTAAAACTGGGGGTTGTGCGATTAACTTTGCAGATTATTCTTAAGCAGTGTTTTTTGCTTAACTAGCAAGTGTGGTACTTTGTTCAAATGTGTACCGCCCCAACAGGCTATACCGTACTGCAACTTGAATTTAAAAAGATCATTATATACCAATTTTAAAATATCGGGTCCACAATATATACTAAGGTGGTAAAGCTGCCTTACTATTGAGTTAAAGTATTGTTTTAAGTGCAGGGTAAGTTCTCTTCAAGTAACCTTTGAGTCTAAAATACTCCCAAGTATTTAAAACATTCGATATGTTCAATAACGAAGCAATCTGCAGAACAACTAACATCGGTATTGAAGGTTGATATGCCTTGATTATGAGGACAAATAATTCTTAGATTTAAATTTAAAACAGTTTGGAGAGTGATATTGTAGAGATAAGTTATCAGTCAATTTTCCCTTAATTTTAAAAATTATGTACTTTGTTTGGTTACTAATTGCTAGTTCAGTTTCAATAAGTTTAGGTTAGCAAAGTCTCAATAAGGCATCTTCAGTTCATCTTCCGCTCCTAAAACTGAATTTGAAATTACTGAAAAATTTAGATTTATCTAAAAAATACAGTATTCTAGCCTTCATACCTTTTCCAAACACTTTGCAGAAGGTGGATAAAAATGAGATAGGACAGTAGTTATTCAAAGACTTAGTATCACCTTTTTTATGGAGAGGAATAACTACAGCGGTTTTAAGAGATTCAGGAAATCATTGAATATATTTGAAAAATAGTCATTAAAATATTAGCCACCTCACTGGGTTCAGATATATCAACATTACTATTCATATTTAAAACAATTTCGGCATTCGGCTTATCTACTATATATTCAAAATTTCATTAATTGTGTCCCACTCTTTTTTAGAATTCCCAATATTATCAACCAGTTTTTTTCTGCAATAATTATCTCTACAAAGTGTTATTTCTAATTTTAACTCACGACAGATTTTACCATAAAAACTTTTAAGCCTAGTATTCCTAGGATGTTTGCGAACACGAATTCTAAGTTAATTTTTTTTTTTTTTGAATTGAGATTTATTTGTGTTTAGGTCTTGATTTTGACTACAGTTAAAAATATGAAATTTCAATTCATTAATAAATAAATCAAAAGCAATTAATGGATCATGAGCACTATATACATCGTTCCACAACTCAAAAGACAAATCTCTTTGCAAGGCCTACTGAACAATCAAACTGAATTGTAGTTTAACAATGGTCAGTTATCTGTAGATCATAAACATCAGTCTTAAAGTTTATTGAGTTATTTCTGTGCAACCTTATAAACAAATGGTCCAAACATGAGCTAGAATTCACAGCAATTCGCGTAGGTTGTAACAATAAGGACTCAAAGCCAAAAGATGGTAACACCGACAAAAAATAATCAGAATCATTAGAGTAATCTAATATATTTACATTAAAATCACTCAAAAGTACTACATTTTTACAAGAAATGTTTTGAAGAAATTCAGAAAATTCATCTTGAATCGCTTATCCGTGGTTTTAAGCTATTCAAACCATTTGCTCCCTACTTCACCAACCCTAAAATTTGTGATTCTAAGCCTTGTAAGCAACCTTCTTACATTTTTCGATGATCAAGACTAGTTCTTAAGTATCCTAGCCCCGCCATGTCGTTGTTGGGTTTGATAGTTCAAAAACAAATTCAAAAATTTTTCAAAGAAGGAAAAAGTTTTCGTATGCAATTGGTAGTTTTTTTTTTTTTTGCCTTTACAGGAGATGTAACAAAACTGGACTTTACAGAGTTTTTATGACGGAAAGGACAGAGGACAGCTCTGGATTGATCAGCCGGGAAAGACACATCGACAAACATATTCAGGTTTATTTCTGCATACGTGCGTTAGGGCAATAAACATTCTAAAACAGCTGTGCAAGATCTTGGTCTGATAACAATGTAAGTACATACATATGTATATGCTTAATCTAGCTATTAATATTAAAGAATTTAATAAATAACAAAATGACTTAAATAAATGAATAAACAACAAATGCATATCACAGAAATATTGCACATAAATTATTGAATAAAGAAATCTATAAGTAAATATATATAAATAAACATACACATGTGTAAATACACTGTATACATAAAAAAAGGATGCACGTTAAATAACTTTCTTTGTTTGAATATATAAGTCAATGTAAAAATAAATATGTATGTAAATAAATAGATGTATATAAATATATAAACATGTGAATAAATATGTAAATAAATAAATAAATAAACACATAGATAAATGAATATATAAATATGTAAACAAACTAGATTATTCTCTATACGATTACATACATATGGTAAATAAATAATTACCTAATCCTTTTTCAGTCCACACTCTCTATTCTAATTTTTAAACAACAATTGCTTGTTGAATTTGGTGATTTTGTTGTTATTGTTGCATGGCTAATGAATTCTGATAAAATGTATACCCATATCTCATTGAAGCCAAGTCCTTATATTTATTTTGTGTCTTACGAACAGTATTTTGTGTCTTGCTTCTAAGTGTGATTAATTATATCCAGAATAATAGTACTATTGCCAGTATTGCGCATGCGGAGAAGTATATTACTTTGGTAACTGTTACATTACAAATTGGGGTGCAATTTTATTAAGCTCAACTGTTGCATGTGTTTGTTTTTGATCCTGGTTGACCAAAGCCAATACAACAAAAAAGTAAAAGACAATACAGAGGGGAGACTAATATCTGCTTACGAGTGACTTTTATCTGTGCATCGCTCTTTCGATGCTCAAGCACATCATCGAGCGCACCACGCTCTCTGTACCTCTTTCCCTAGCGACTTTGTTTCGCTATGTGACTTAGGTCATCTTGGAGTACCTTTTTACGGCTTGAGGTCTGTAACGTGCCACGTTCTTCGGCCTTTGCCAGTGGCGTCCTCAAAATCATGAGTCAACGGTTAGACCCTTCACCGGATGGTGAGAGGTCCGAAGTATTTTGGGGCTAATTTCGCAGCGGAGTAATTCTCCCCGTCAGAGATCAAGTTCCTATGCCATAAAACCTCATTTGGTAAGTATTGAACGTAGCGTCTTCTGAGGTTGTGTGAACTAGAAGCTTTCTTAGTCGCCGTCGCCAGCTTCCTACTTATGTCTTCCCCAAGCTTTTAAAATCGTAGCCCTAGCTCTCAGTCGCTCTATTTGCTGAACCTAATTTACTATCTATTGACCCCATTTCTCTATCTTCAAAACCTACTTCCCTATTTCCTGAGCTCCCTTCCAAAGTTCGCGTAGTAAGGCGAGATACCTAACACGTTGTGTTGGGAGGTGTGGATTCAACAGGCAACCTTCGTCAACTGAGAGTCCCAAGTTCTATGGTTCTCCGACACAGAATCTCTGAGGGTCGACTTTATTTTTTTTTTTTTATATAACCCGCACAAGCACCAAAAGGATATTAATACTCTTTTACTGACTTTTCACCAGGACGCGGGCGGGTGGTGTAGTAGTTTGAAACTCAGGTGTAATAGGTTTTGATATTTTTCCCAGGGGTGGTTGTCAAACTGGAGCCAGTGCATCCTCAACCAGTGGGCCTTAGTACGTGCTAGTTATTAGTTCGTTACTATTTAGCACAGTCAGAAACCACTCCAACATCAGTATTATGCCTTCATGGCAGAGTTGACGCCGATGGGATTTTCATATAACTACATACAAATTCTATAAAAAGACTTTTTCAGAGAATTGCCTCGCATGGGATACGAACCCACGAGGGGTTCGTTGTTTACCCTTTCAGTTGGATTAGCTAGCGAATGGTAATGCGCGGTAAAATTCACACAAGATTCATACGAATTACACAGGTTTTTTAATCCCTTACTTCGGAATCGAGGACCTTTGTCACAGATAAATCTACGGGTTACGCCAAACAAAAGAAAGATGTTATCCTACAAACTGAAGAAGCACTAGCCAACCTAAGGGAAAAAACAGGGAAAATTTGCTAAAAAAATCAACGGCAGTGAGGATATAAATGAAGCATTTATTTGATTATTGAAGCGGGCCAAACAAGTCATATTTCAGGGATTTCCTCTCTACCATAATACCAGCTGGCTTGTCATTCACCGGCTTCACACTCTGGCAAGTCTTACAATCCCTAATATATCTAGTTATATCTGATTTCATCTTCGGTCAGTAATACTTAGACCATACTCCTAACATGCATATACGAGGCTAATGAATTGTCATGACACTTTTTTAAAGCCTTAATTCTATCTACCTTCGCTACTACCTCCTTCCATTCTGAACTATTGTTATGCGCAATCACGTGTTTTGCCCTAACAAATTTAAATAAAGTTCCCTGTTTTACTCTCGAATCCGGATCGTATGTAACCTGTATGTCATCGTTTTGAATTGGAAGAGATCCCGATTTGGTACGGTGAAATTATATTGCTTTTTCTGCTTTGCCGAGATTTCTCGTCAAATGGGAGCTGCCAATACGTCGAATTGATGTTCAACGAGGACAAGTACTTGGCATCCCTAGGTTTGTCCAAGGTAGCTGAGTTGTAAGGGAGAGGATATTCATCACATTCCGAGTAGTCGACATTTCTGTAGTCGACGCAGAACCTAAGCGTATCATCTATCTTTTTAATCATAACAATGGGAGAAGCCCATGGACTACTTGACTTTTCTATTCATCTTTTCTTTTAACATCTCTTCTTATTCCTTATTTATGTGACGCTGAACCGTCGCCGACTGGGTAGTAAAGCTCTTTGATGGGTTCAGACGTCATCCTAATCTTATACTCCACTAAGTGTGTGCATCATAATCTTTCCGGCATGTTTTTGAAAACACAAGCTATAAGCCTACTTAATTCCCCATCTTGTTCTTCATTTAAATCCACTCATTCTTTGATTGCTAAAATCAATGTCGCCTCTGCCTGGTTCGAAAATTCGTGGTGGGACGAAGGAATCAACTTTTGCTTAAACTGTTTTGAACCTTCTACCCAACGCAACAATAACCTTGATGGATTTCGGATTCGAACCAGGCCTAGAAGAGGAACAAAATTTAGTAAAGCGTGGGTAAGTGGGCAGCAAACAATTTTTATGCGAATTTGGGAAAACAAAATCAAAGCAAAACAGATTAATTTTTCCTTAATGGGGAATTAAATTTGTGTTGATTTATTGTTTTTTTTTCATCCTCCCTGACAAAGGCCAAGAAAAAAAAATTGCAAAGTAATGGGATTCCTGTAGCACCAAAGGGATTGCTCACCCTAAAATCTTATCGAAAAAGAACGTTCAATTTAACGGCCCACGATTCCGTACGATCAGTTGTTACTCACTCGTAGCTAACGGGGTCACGAACCTTCAAAAAAAGTAACCGGTACAGGGTTACAGTGTCTATCCAGCAAAAGAGAAGTAAACTTACAGGATCACCGAATCACCGAATCCCAATTAGGGGAAGATCACACTTAGCTTAGCTCTTTTCCAAGTATTTGGGGTTGCTCCTGTCTGGAAGTCAAGGTCGGCGAGGGGAATGTGTACTTCCCGCCGCCGTCACTTTTGTCGTAGCTTTCAATTGTAGGTCTCTCGTCTGTCCGGGCTTCCTTTCCTTATTGGGTTTTCGTTCTTGTTGGGTTATCGGTCTTGTTGGGTTTTCTTGTTCGTTCGTTTCGTAGTTTTTCTTTAGTTTTTATTGCTGTTGGATTTTTTTTTTCGTTTGTTGTGTAATTTGTCTTTAATTCTGTTTTTACTTTTCTAGTTTTTTTTGGTCGATTATTCTCTTTTCGTACTGTCCGCTATGACGGCTAATTATCAAATTAACATCCTTGGATTTCGGCTAATTGCATCTCACACACACACACACACACAAAGAGAGAGAGAGAGACACACACGTTCATACACAGTGTCACTAATTCAGCTGTCCGAGCTTGCAGAGCTCTGAGAGCCTCCCTGTGGTACCAACCAATCGCACCAGTTGATGTTTCGTCCTGTTCGCCCTGTTCGTTCTGTCTGTCGAGTGACTGCTTGGGTCCATATTACGCCCTCGCATCCGGGACACTTTTGGGGACAATTTAAGGGGGCTTAATTAATGACCATCAGGTAGGAGGCAAACTTTTCTAAAGATTTATACTAAGGGGCCCGTAAGTCTCTTTGTAGACAAGAATACGTTGTGGGGAATCATAGGCTTTCTTTCAAAATTATTCTAACTTTAAGGCTTTTGGGGTTTTAGAAGTATTTATCAATTGAACAAACGTCAAGTTGCAGAGTTGAGAATTCCACTTTACCGTATACATCATGTTCATTGTCACAACTTGAAAAGTTTTCAGCGAGTAAAAACCAGAATCAAAAACAAACACATGCAACAGTTGAGCTTATTAAATTGCACCCCAATTTGTAATGTAATAGTTACCAAAGTAATGTACTTCTCCGCATGCGCAATACTAGCAATAGTACTATTATTCTGGATATAATTAATCACACTTAGAAGCAAGACACAAAATACTGTTCGTAAGACACAAAATAAATATAAGGACTTGGCTTCAATGAGATATGGGTATACATTTTATCAGAATTCATTAGCCATGCAACAATAACAACATAATCACCAAATGCAACAAGCAATTGTTGTTTAAAAATTAAAATAGAGAGTGTGGACTGAAAAAGGATTAGGTAATTATTTATTTACCATATGTATGTAATCGTATAGAGAATAATCTAGTTTGTTTACATATTTATATATTTATTTATCTATGTGTTTATTTATTTATTTATTTACATATTTATTCACATGTTTATATATTTATTTATACATCTATTTATTTACATATATATTTATTATTACATTTACTTATATATTCAAACAAAGAAAGTTATTTATCGTGTATCCTTTTTTTATGTATACAGTGTGTTTACACATGTGTATGTTTATTTATATATATTTACTTATAGATTTCTTTATTCAATAATTTATGTGCAATTTTTCTGTGATATGCATTTGTTGTTTTTTCATTTATTTAAGTTATTTTGTTATTTATTAAATTCTTTAATATTAATAGCTAGATTAAGCATATACATATGTATGTACTTACATTGTTATCAGACCAAGATCTTGGACAGCTGTTTTAGAATGTTCATTGCCCTAATGCACGTATGCAGAAATAAACCTGAATATGTTTGTAAATGTGTCTTTCCCGGCTGATCACAGCGTGGAGTTCTTCACAACGATCAATTCTCCCAATCCAGAGAGCTGTCATCTGTCCTTTCCGTCATAAAAACTCTGTAAAGTCCAGAGTTTTGTTACATCTCTTGCAAAGGCAAAAAAAAAAAAAAACTACCAATTACATACCAAAACTTCTTCCTTCTTTGAAAAATTTTTGAATTTGTTTTTGAACTAACCCAACAACGACATGGCGGGGCTAGGATACTTAAGAACTAGTCTTGATCATCGAAAAATGTAAGAAGGTGGTTTACAAGGCTTAGAATCTCAAATTTTAGGGTTGGTGAAGTAGGGAACAAACGGTTTGAATAGCTTAAAACCACGGATAAGCGATTCAAGATGAATTTTCTGAATTTCTTCAAAACATTTCTTGTAAAAATGTAGTACTTTTGAGTGATTTGAATTGACTTGATTGAATTATGAAATACGAAATAATGAAATAAATGAAACAATGAAACAATAGACGGATTGATTCTTTGATTCATATGTAGAAGTGTTTAAGGAAGCTTTTCTCGGCGGTTACGATGATGCTTCAGGTTGACGACAATGATCCAAATTTAGACCGCGAGCGGAGGTAATGTTATTACTCAGCAAGGTAAATGGGTAAACAAAAAAATTTAAACCAGACACAATACGAGACAAATAAAACACTTCCTTTATTGCTCCCACAATTCCAGACTAGCCTGAAGGCCATTGTCGGAAGACTTAGAGCAAATAGGTTAGAATAGATGTAAGAACGATGACATATAAGGACGGAACTGTGCTACAACTGCATATAAGGTCACTGTCTAGCAAAGGAAGCTCAAAACTAACAGAAAAGTGAAATTCACATTTAAAAGAAAACAGTAAGAAAAACGTACGACTACAAATTTGAGTGAGTTGTTCTTATGGTCATCAACTGGTCAGCGCTGGCCGTTTCCCTCCCAACTTGGAAATCCATTGGCCGATTGTAGGATTTCCCCAAGAGCGAATGTCGTCTTACTTTTATCACCTCATCTCCAGCCGAAGTCTGTTTCACTGCAATACTCCCTAAAAATTCCTTAAAAAGGCATTACAGCTCTTACAGTAAAGGGCAAAATAAAAAAATTTTTTTTCTTTTATTCTTGCCTGATTTAAGACATTAACATTAACTTAATTATGTACAATTTATATATAGATACAAACATTTAAATTTTCTTACAGTGGTACGACCTTGGTGTATTTACTAATCTCTATATATATATATTGTATTTTACTATCCTCTTATACCTCTATAAATTTTAAGTTAGTAAACCTACTTAGTTAGTAGTTAGTAGTTTACATTAAAAATTAAAATACATAGGTACGTCTTCTCTCATCAAGAACTACTTGTTTTCTCGTAAAGATACCTTTCTGAATTTTAACTGAACGTTCTGGAGTAATGCAGCTAGCTTTTCGTTCCACCATTTTTCGATTATTGAGATTAGTTCGAAAGTCGAAATCCTAGTCCCACCATTTCGTTGTTGAGTTTGAAAATTGCCAAACAAATTTAAAAATTTTTCAAACGAAGAAGTTTTGATATGTAATTAGAAGTTAATTATTTATTATTCATATATATACTTTCTTTTTTGTCTTTGCAGGTAGATGTAACAAGTTTCTAAAACACGATCCAACTTCTTCAAAATATAAAACTTAAAAATGGGATTTTCTTTAAAAACAGCGCCTTATAAAATAAAATTTTTAACAGCGGTTGGAATTTTTTCTCCGTAAAAGTTTATTATTGCACAATGTTAATTCAATAGAAATTTTTTTTAAAAAAAAAAAAATAATTTATTTCACGACCCCTGAAAAGAAAAAAGGGTTTCACCTGTGGTAGATAAGTCATCAGAAGAAAATTATAATTATAATTATAATAAAATAATATAACTAGTTTGTAGTTTTTAACCGAGAAGTTTAATTCATAATATCCTCGACGATGGACTTTTCAACAAAATAATACTTAGACATAGTTGGTTTTCGTCTATGGTTTCTACAACGGTAACAGTCAACGAGTAAGATTGGAATATCTGAGAACATACACTGACATAACTACCCAAATTGGCAGGGCGTTCATAAGAACATTTTTCAGGTTGAGGGAGACAGGAATAACGCTGAAATCGTCGAGAGACTCACATTTTGCTTTAGCAAAAGGCGTTCAAAACTTCGAAGAAGTTGTACATAATGTCAGAGACCAGAGACCAGATAAAAATACCAGTCTTAGGCAGCTGAGCAGACATTTTTATGTAAACAGGACTTTTTGACGAACCTGGCATCACTTTTCAACCAGAAGCAGGCCAGCCAACCAGGGATATAGATGGAACACCAAGGATGAATGTGAAACCTATTTTGGTTCAACACCAAGAGCCAAAACCTTTGCCTGACCTTTTTTCACCATCACGATTGAAGAAGAAGAAACCTATTTATCAAAAGTATATTATAGACATATGTACATATATAGTTTGAAGTATTACACGTAGAAATATTGAATTAAGACACATTTTTAAGAACTTTATTCATATAAATACATGTAAATTAACATTATAAATTTTTAAGAAATTTTATCCCGATATAAATTATATCCGATTAATAAAGATCAAAGCTTAAAATTTGAGTTTTACTTCAACAGGATTTAAATCTGGAGAATTATGTAAGAATATTCAAAAGGCATACATTCCATCATATACCAATACAGGAACTTCAACCTGGTGATTATGTACAATATGTACATTCTGGAAAGATACTTTGTGGAAGACAACTTTGTTGGCTGAATTATATGGACGGGTGAGTCCCAATTCACCAGATATGGAATCAATAACTTACACAATTTACATGCCTGGATAGAAAGTAACCCTCACTCCATGAAACTCAAAGCTTTCCAGCATAAGTTCAACGTCAATGTGTGGACAGGCATATTGAGTAATAACGTTCTCGGACTCTAACGGGTGAGAGCCTTTCAAAGACGAGCCCTGGCGTGCATACAAGGCAATGGTTTGAATTTTTTCCTAAAATTTTGAACAATTTTTAATTTATAGTAATGTTGTGCCTATTTCAATAAGTTGAGTGGTATTTCGAAAACTACTGACTTTAGATGAAATGACCAGTTTTGTTTTTGTTAACAAATATTAGGTCTAGGTGGGGATTAATAAGATATTTTTCTAAAAAAAAAAAAAATTATAACACAGTCAATATTTTAAATTTAAAGACAAAAAAAAAAACACAAATACATATCATCTTCAATAACTTCTAACACATTAACTTTACGGCATCATTTATTGTACTCTGAAACAATTAAAGTACTCGTAATTGCAAGTTCAACGATACCCCATTTGTTTCCATACACGCATAAATACGATAGATGTTAGTTCCAATAGGAGTCAAAACAGGGCAACATAAAACTTTGTTGAAAATCTCATACGATCTTTTTCTTAAAACACGTTAAGAAATCTCCCCTGAAAGTCTTCGACACGGAACATTCTGCATAAGTATTATGGACAGTAATTCTAATTTTGATATTAAACAAAATATTGATGTTAAATCGCCCCGGTAACTGAGCTTAAAATCTTTAAAAGTTCTCCACATGCTCAAACATACATAGGTACATAAATAATACATACATATATGGAATTTTTTTTTTTTTCGTTGTAAGCTAACTTGTTTTGTATGGCTTACTCACATATGTATATTATTCCGCTCTCTGGTCTATACACGTGCGTTTTTACGATTGGCTTAAAAAGGGGGCCTTGCTCCAAGGCTAGTTCATATATACTTGTATGCCAATACTGCCATTAATTTTGAAAGAAATTTAGCTTTTGAAAGTTTAATTAAAACGTACATATATGCAGGGTGGTGCATGGTATGTATTAAACCAGTACTATACACTCATATGTATGTCAGTTTATATGCATCGTAAAATATTGGTTCTCTTCACTACCGTTGCTATTCGATGACCATATTGATGAGTACTAGGATTATTCCTGTTAATTATTCAATTATCACAGCATGAATTCCACAAAAAATACAAGTCTTTAACAAAAATAATCGCCAACTAGGATATAGGATTATAATTATATAAAACTTACTATAATACAGAAATTTAAAATAAATAATATAAATATATACGGATTATGTATGATATACTCGTATCTACATGTCTAAAGATTTTTTAATAAATTTTTTCGCAATTTAAATAAGATTTTTATTATTACTTAGTAATTTTTCCAATAGCAATACACTGCATTAAATTAGTTAGAAAAATAATCTAACCATCTAGCTGATGAATATTTAGTATTTTGTTGTATGCTAATTTTCCTTACCAGATAAACAAAATACTCGTTCAATATTCCACGTTTAGGGTGGAATAAGCTGTTTACTCTGACACGAAGTCGATACCCGATTTATAGAAGTAGGTATATAAGAAGAATGTTTTTCTTGATTATATCAGTTACACTTTTAAAAACTTACAAATAAGGTTGAATCAAGAACGCTTAAAAAAGTTTATCCCCTCTTCCAAAAATATTTAACTATTAATTCATAATTATTCGATAATGGTACGTGAACAATGAAAATAAATTTCGTTTTGCTTCTATCACATTTAAAATTTCTTAGAAATGTTTTAAATTTACTGAAATAGAATAAACTTTTTTGTGTATACAAATAAATAACTGTGGGTGTAACATTTTTATATCTCTTTTAAATTTATTCGTTATCTTCCTTAGTTTTCTTAAATATTTTTTTCGAAAATTTAACAAAATACAGGATGTTTATACGAAATAACGCCTATGGCCTTTGCAGTTTACTGTACACATGTACATGCGTATGTATGTATAATAATAGTACGCGCATATATACATATTCATAATCGAAAAATGAAGTGATCATACCTCCAAAAGTGTGCATATAATGTATTTTTTTTTTAAAGAACTTAGCACTCAAGTAGGTATAACTACATTTAAAGTGCCTTTATAAGTATTTACATATGTATACACACATATAGCCATTGATTCATTTGCAAAATTCGGAGGCGTTAGGTATAAGGCATAAGAACATAAGAACAAAATGTTTTCCGATGAATAATGCTCGTGCAACCAGTGCAACACCTTATAGATTTTCAAAATAATGAGGCTGCGACATATTCTGGGAACATCTCACAAGGGACCTGACGCCGCTGTATAATATCATACCTTGCCTCCCTTGGGATCACTTGTGGTTTTACCTTTCGTTTTTGCATCAGAGCAATAAAGAGCTCAACACAAATATCGTCCAAAAAGCCAGCAGTATCAGTAGTCAAGTGTATACTCCAAAATTCCGGTAGATTTTCAATGTGCTCTCTAAAAAATTGTTATCTTAATTGCCTGTTCTTTGATGTAACATGTGGTATTTTTATGACGTTAACTTTAAAAGATATTATTTTCTTTTAATTTTCATTGTAAGTTGAAATTTTTCCAACGTTTGTTTGTCACTACGAATCCTAACACATGAGTTACTTTTAGAAGTACATATGAAGCCTAATATTTTCTCTATTTCGTAACATTCGTCCATTAATGTTACTTAACGGTTTATAATTTTGTTAAATTCTGCTCTGACTGATTTTGTCTTTTTGCGTCAGTTACGCTATCTGGGAACCTCTTTGAGATTCAGCAGAAATAGTCGTTCTCTACCCCATTGAACTATAGTGGTTTTGACTACTCCGAAAAAATTCACTTCTTTTGGTTTTTCATAACATCGCACTTTTTTTACTTTAAAAATTATAGAGAATAAAATAAAAAGATAAGAGATTCCTTTTAATTTTTTAGAGGTTTTACTTTTTGTTTTGGAATAATAATTTATATTTAACTAAAGTTAGGTTATATACGAGTATTTTTGTCTTTATAAATAAGATAATTATAAGTTATTTTTGAAAAAATTCTTAAAAATATTCTAATAAAGAACATATTAAAACAATTTTGTGTTATTAACGCAAATTTAAAAAAAAAATTTAGTGTAAGAGTGGACTTTTCAGATAGTTCCAACAAAATTTTTTTGGGGGCCTCTATTTCGTAACACAAAAGATTTTTGCTTAACTTATTATACACCGCCGAACAGAAAATTTATCTAGCTTTAAAAATAACGTTTAAATAATCAGATTCCTTTTGTTCGTTAAAGTACCTTCCATACAATTTTTTACTTGTCCCACCTTGTCCTATAATCTCCTGAAATCTTATTGTTAGTTCTTGACTCACCCTGTATATATAAAGAAATCCGCATTAATTTTACATATACATATACAATATTATTTATATTTTTTTTCAGACATCTTATACAGATAAAGGTCCTAAGGTAAATGATTGCATTGACAAAATAATTTTCCTAATAGAAATGTGCTAATTTTTGAATTCAAGCCAAACGCAGGAAAATTTTTAAGCTTCGATCATGTAACATTTTACGTAGGAAATGCTAAGCAAGCTGCCAGTTATTATACAACGAGAATGGGCTTTAATATAATAGGATACCAAGGACTTGAAACAGGAAATCGTGAATACGCTAAGTATGCTGTTAAGCAAAACCAGGTACCTACGTCTTATAATAATTATATATTGTATTGGTCACCTATAAAAATCTATGTTTTTAAAGTCAACTGCTTATTTCAAAATCAATTATTTCTTACTCGTATTATTGCAATATTGTTTCACAAGAGGGAACATGATTAAATCCAGCTGTAATAAGTGCGACCTCTCTCGTCACGGCAATAACTTCCTAACTACTATATAGAGATTATTAACCGAAATTAAAAATTAATATTGCAGGCATTTTGCTCTAAATTTTACTTTCTTCACATTCTATCGAATAACTACAAAACTTATCATTTTTGCTGTGGAAATGTGATCACGATAAATATTTGAGGAAATATGAGTTTAGATGTTCAGCTTCTTCCTTAGTTAATTTTACTAAATGTTTTATTCGTTCATACTTGTACTTTTTTCGGAGAAAAAATTTGAAGTAAATCTTCGTATTCTTAGTCTACAAGAAGTTTATCTGAATAGTTTATTAATAGTATACCTAAGTATATAATAAAGGCCAACACTTAAACATTTGTTTTCATAATACATATATTCATATGCACATACATGCCATATGTATTTTAATTTAAGATTATATTTGTTTTCGTATCATCATACGTTCCTGACGATGCCGACCATGGAAAACACTTAGCTAGGCATGGGGATGCGGTTAAGGATATAGCTTTAGAAGTTGAAGAGCTAGATGCCATTTACAATGTAAGATTTCATGCATGTACTTTACATACGATTTACATTAACATTCCTTTTCTTTTGTTATTTAAAAGCACGCAAAACAACGTGGAGCAAAGGTGGTTCGAGATATTTGGGAAGAAAATGACGAATACGGGAAAGTCAGATTTGCAACAATACAGACAGTAAGTATAATCGATACGACTTTCAAGTCAAGGATTAAAAATCGACATTCCAAATATAATCAAATATTAAATAGCAGTTTATTAAATATCATATCAGTATTACGTACCTTCAGGGTGTCCGGATGTGTCGAAAAATTAATTTCACATATTTTGATAACAAAATGAATGAGTGGCGGTGGTCGGAAATGCATCCCCACCGAGACACTGGGTTTTTAAGCAAAGCCTTAATCTGCCCTGTCTGGACTGTCATACTTTCTTATAGTATTGGGTATCTTTGAACTCATAATTATGAGTACTTTAATTGTTACAGAGCAAACGGTGCCCTAAAAATAATTTGTCAAAAGTTACTAAATATCAAAAGTGATTTTTTTTTAACTTAAGATATTGACTTTGTCATATTTTTTTCGGATAAATACATAATCAATACCCACTTTTTCAACTTTGAAATATGAACATAGAATAGAAATAGTTAGGTCATTTCATCTTACGTCGGTTAATTTCAAGACGCGCTCTGAACTTATTGAAACAGGTAAACCATTCAATTTAAATAAAATAAAAAAAAATACAAATATTGATTGCTCTTGATTTTTTTTTTTTACAAGAAAAAGTTTTTTACATTCAAACGATTGCTTAGTATTCACGCCAGAGCTCTCCTTTGAAAGGTGCTAACAATGTCCGTTCTTTCCAACCCCTAACGCATTTTCGCAACTGCCTCTTCAATTCTATGGTTCAAGTCATTCAATGCTGTTATTTTTGATGGTTAAACAATGTCCTTCGTCCGTAAATAAAAGTCCATTGGGGTCAACTATGGAGGCCCTGCATAGCTATAGTGTGGTGGCGATATCCTGCTGAAATACAATGGCTGCTCTTTGTTGCAGTGGTATTTCACTTAATAATGGATGACCAGATAAGAACCGTAGAAAAAAAATAAATAAAACAACAACAGTCGCCAAATCTCTCCTTCACAACTTCGAGCGAGCATGTTTAGCATGTATCGCCGTCAGATACATATATCGATGTTGTAGAGCTTTGATTACAGAAAGTCGGTTAACATCGCTCTATAACTGAGAACATTGACGGTAATAGTGTCTCATTCCTCATTTCGAAAGAATTAAGGTCCGACTATGCCGACATGCCATAAACCGCTCTAAACAATGCGGATGCATTGATGTTTTACCGAACACTTGTGGATTGTGTTCACTCCAATAACTGCAATTTTGCTGTTGACATAGCCGCTGAGCCAAAAATTGGCCTCTTCCGAGAAGATGACCGCGATGACCAAAATCCGAATCTTTAGCCAACGAAAACTTAGCGAACTCGCGGCAATGACTATGGTCGCCCGGCTTCAATTCCTGCGTCAGCACAATTTCATACGGATGTTGGCCCAAATCCAACCGCAAAATAAGACGGGTTGGCTCTCTGGAGACATCCAATTCGGCTGATCGGCGTCGAATCGACATTTCTGGATCTTCTTCGTTACTGGCCGATACGGCGGCTATGTTTTCTTCATTTCGCACCAATCTGTGCTAAAAATCCAAAGCTCGCGGTCAATCAATTTTCCCCGATGCGACGAATTGCTTGCACACTGAAGCCATGATGATGACCGACCTCAGGAAGAAATTCACGTTGCGTAATTACAACTGAGCCGGAATTTCGGTAATATTTTTTAATAATTTCCGCACGTTCGGCAAGCGTAAAACTATGCATGATGAAATCGCAGCTAAATATCATTGGTAACTTTGACAGTTCTGGTAATTTGTTCAGCAAAAATTTCACATAGAGAGGTGAATTAAGTCGTGCAGGAAGTCGATAGGGTCCGATTAGCTTGCTACCCATCTCTTTCCAGAATTTAATTGCAGAATTCCGAATGCTTTCCAGAGTATGCATGCATAACTTGTGAATTTAGAATTCTCCAAATGAAGCCCTGCATAGATTAAAATGTCTATTTAGTTGCCTAAAACTAGTATTTGGATGGTTTATAACGTAATGTAAAACGTCTTCGTAGTTGCGAACGCTTTCTGCTAATGCAGATTGTGAATCTCTCGACGATTTCCGCACTGTTCCTGTCTTCTACAACCTGGAATATAGGAATATATACCTGACGATATGTAGTCTCAGACATTCTAATCTCGCTATTTGATCGTTACCGTTACAAACACCACAGACCACAGGTATATCCCATGTCTGCGCGTTCTTATGTTGATAAGTACATCATAGTGATATTATGAATTAGACATCAAAATCGTCGTTAAAAACTACAAACTAGTTATGCAAACAATTTTGCATTTTTTTCATAGAATTTCTTTTTTTATAAAAAAAAAGGACCTGTAATTTTTGTTTTGACCTTAAAAAATGTGTGTTATATACCCGAGATGGTCCCTTTTTCCTGTTTTAAAGCTCATAAGATTAACATTTTCTAAACAATTTTCTATTGGGCTTACATTGCGCAATAATAAACTTATTTTATTGGGAAAAATTAACTGGTTAATTTTTTTTAAAACTGTCGTAAAAGAATAGTCAATTTTTATAGTTTGAACAAGTTGAATCGTATCTTGAAAACTACTGTCTTGAGATGAAATGACTAGACTTTTTTTGTTTGTATATGTTAGGTTCCAAATTTACAGAAAAAATGGAGGTTAATAACATATTTTTTCCGAAGAAAATTACGAAAAAGTCAACATTTGAAGGTTCCTAAAAAAATTACTTCGATCTTCGATTACTTTTAATGAATTAATTTAGGGGCAACATTTTCTTAAAAACAATTAAATTACTCATAATTACGAGTTCAACGATACCCAGTTTATTACCGAATACGCACAAATTTGAAAGATGTTATTTTCAATAGGAGTCAGAACAGGGCACCGTAAGGCATTGCTTAATGCCTCTGTATCTCGCCGGGGATGATTTTCCGGGGGAATTCCGGGATTGGGAAAGACCCCTTAAAGTTTTTGACACATTATCCATACGAGCTTCTGGAATATTTCATTTTCAATAGTGCTTTGCACACCGTTGCTATTTTATAATCTGTAAGATTTTGTTAGAGCTGTCAATGCTATGAGTCTACAAAAGCATGCTTTTTTCTCACTTTCTCAAGTTTGAATGTTCAAGTTATTATCTAGCGATAATATCTTATCTTAGAGACATTATAGTTATTACAGCAATATGACTTATTTACTGACTAAGATATGTCGTCCACCATTTCAAAGAATAAGAATAAGCTTAATTTTTAAAATTTCTTGGTATGAAGAAGCACGGTTCGAGAACTAAGAAGAGCCCTCACGGTCTCCAACACGGCATCTTAAAATGCGAGTTCATTCTTACATTGTTTAAAATTTTGTTGAAAACCCTTGATCAACTTCAACCTACATGGAACAAAATAATTTTAATTGGACAAGGTAGGAGTAACTAATTTGTATACAGACAATTGAATAATTGGCAAAGAAATGGCGGAAACCTGAATTATATCAATGAAAACAAATATATTTAAACATTTTACTCTAAAAATCTTCCAAAAAATAGAACTCTTCAACTTTTTAAAATTTGTCAACTAAAACCAAACAACCTAACGGTCCATTCAAAGCTTAGCGAACTGCGAATATGAAAGGAAATATTTGCAAGTTTTGACATTTAAATAATAAGCAAATCATTTATTTCTTACGAAAAACTAATTGAGTTTTTTTTTTATTATTATTATTAATCCGCAGATAAATTAAGCTATATGCTTTAGGAATAGCAGAACAGCCACTTGCCAATCTTTAAATGTACCTAAAATGATTTGTTCGCAGTCAGCTCATTCGCAATTAGTTGAAGCTAGCATTTTTTTAACGAAAAGTTTATAGGAAGTCAATATCTGATTAAAATCAAAACGTCCTCGGCTAATGGCACTTAATAATGGAGACCAACAAAAAATTATAAAATACTTATTAATATGAAATATTTTTGATGATAGTTGGTTCTTTGTAAGGTATGAAAAATTGTACGGCGTGATTTCTGGGCGCACTTCAGGAAAAAAAAAAAATATTTGGGTGGTATGGTTTGGAAATACATCCTATCATGTTCTATTAATCATTGCACATTCGGAATTGATGCTTGTGTGAAAACAGATGGACATTTTTTCTAATGTTTAAGATGAATGTTTTCCTTTTAACTCAAAATATTAAATTCGTTATTGCTTTTTTGGTAACGTATTTAATTAATTCCTTTCTTTTGTGTCACAACTTTTCATTTTAAACATATTTTCAAAATATGACTCAACTTGTCAAATCAGGTATAACGCCAAAATCATATATTCTTCAGCGTTATTTTCATATTAGTTTTAAATGCTGCCTAGGAATTTTATAATTTTGCCAAAAATTATTGGAAAAGGTTTATTTGGGGCTTTCTTAAAGGTGAAAAAGGTCCTGTCATTTAAATTAAACAAATCTTTTAGAAAAATAGGGTTTTCTAATAACGACTTGACAACTTTTTTTAAATAAAAGGCAAACCATTTGAGATATTTCAAAAACTTTATTATTGGCTTGAAGTACAATCAAAACATATATAAATGGAACTCGACTTCGTTCATATGGCCACCGCGGTCACGTTTGCAGCGGTCGATTCGTTGGACCCAATTTTCAACGACTCGGCCACACATTTCGGTCGAAACGGCCGCTATTTCACGTTCAATGTTGGCTCTGAGCTCTTCCAATGTCGTCGGTGTGTTGCCATAAGCCAATAACTTAACGTAGCCCCACAAAAAAAAAGTCAAGCGGCGTTAAATCGCACGAACGAGGGGGCCAATCGACTGGCCCATGTCTTGAGATAACACGCTCACCATACTTACTCTTCAATAAACAGATTGTAGCCTGTGCTGTGTGGCTTGTGGCACCATCCTGCTGAAACCACTTGTCGTCCAAGTTCATATCTTCCAATTCGGGCCAAAAATAATCGGTGATCACGGCGCGATAACGCTGACCATTCACAGTAAGTTCACGATCGTTGTTGTCGACGAAAAAATATGGCCCAATAACACCGCCGGCATGCAAACGCGCACCAAACAGTTATTTTTTGTGGATGAAGTGGTGATTCATGAAGCACATGTGGGTTTTCACCCGACCAATAACGCATATTTTGCTTATTGACGAACCCATTGAGCCAAAAATGAGCTTCGTCACTGAAGATGATTTTGCGATGAAATTCATCATCTTGGCGCATCTTCTCCAGAACCCAATCGGATAACGTAGCTCGTTAGTGTAGTTTACCATGATGAAAATGTTGAATTTACTGACAGTTTGATGATTAGTTAAAGAGTGCATTCACAAATTAAATTCAAAGTTGCCAAATCCCTATTGGAAAACTATATATATGGAAAGATTTTAAATAACTTTCATAAATAGTTTGTAGTTTTTAACAAATAATTAGGTAGACATACGCGGTCTAAAGTGAAGAAGGGAATATAAATTTTGGAACAAATTACATGAAAGAACTGAAGGCAAAGAATGCATTTTACATTGCGTGAAAAATCTACTTGGATGAGATAAGTAGGCACACATAATTCCGAGTTAAATGATGATGCATTTGTTACTACGGAAGCACGAGTTCCAAAGATTGTCCTCTTGTTTTTTTTATTTTTTTTGGAAGCGCAGTACTGAAACTAAGATTATGGGACTTGAGCAAATACATTTAAGGTATATAACTGCATCCCTAAAAAAAACCTCTTTTATAAACAATAAACAATAAATTATATAATTTACATGTTTGAACAAGAGATGAATTCATTATTTGGTCAATGTATATTGGTTTATGGGTTCGCAGAGAAAAATACTTTAAACCAAATTTAGAAATTTTATAAATAACAAATAATTTTTCATTTCCAATTTCCATTCATAAAATCCTTATCATGGGTAAAAGCGTGCCCACAGCTAATTGGAAAACATATTGACACAGTTTTTGTCAAAACTAAGGCAAAAAACATAAATTATTTTTAGAATTACAGTTCTATTAACTTGAATTAAACATTACAAATAATACAATTGCATTTATATTTACTTCTGTTAACCGCTGCAGTTTGTATTGCAACATAAATAGGTAATCTTAAATTAGGTTGATCAGGTTCAGAATGGAAATAACCAAATTATTTCCTAACTCATAATTGATTTTGTTGGAATCTGACTTATAAGGTTTGAGAAATACTTGTATATCTTATATTCGCTGTATATATTTCAACATTGGTTTCGTGACGTTTTTGTGACGTTGAACACTTTTGTAGTTCACGCCGCTTTACATTGATTACAATAATTTGCCTCTAATTTGCCTTTTTATTTCGAGACGATGACTTACACATAAATGGGCATTGATGGCATCCCATGCCCATCCCTAGCAATAGTTTCGTCCATAATGTTGCAGATGAACCTTCATCTGTAATAGGTCGAGGTGTTTTAAACATCTACCGGCAACTGTTTAAACAATAAGTTTGTCGAAGAATTAGGACTGGATGTTTGTATTTATATGATGTGCACAAGATTTTTTCGTATTGCTTCTTCGGCGTTCTTTCGTGTTAAGCAAAATGATGAAATCTTTCACATAAATTCACCCTACAAGTATCCCTATTCCCACAATCATTCTTTTCCTAAAATTTCTTGCACTGTGTCAGATGGTGGGCTTTTCCGCATTCAACACAGACGGATGGTTTTTGTTCTGATGCAGTACATACTCGTACCTCTTTTACAGCGAGTATGGGTTTTTCGGATGAGTTCCGCTGATTTGCATTTGGTATTGCTGCCTCTCTAGCAATTCTTTTAGATAAAGGGATTATCCAGTAGTTCATGTACTCTATGTTTGGATATGGTTTAATTTCCATAGCACTCAATCCTTTTTGTTATCTTTGATTCGAACAGTAGCGTTGGATTTGATAAATGTTAAACTGTATTAATGTTTTTTAAGAAAGCGGTTAGATTGGAGTTGGTGTGATCTCGTGCACTTTTTGCAACTGACTTTTGATTAGAATCTCAGAATTGCCAAATGGAAATTCAGTGGCCGTGGCTCAAGTGGCTCAAGTGGTAGTGTATTGGCTTTCAAATCGGACGGTTCGGGGTTCAAAACCAGCCGCACTCGTAACGTTCTTTTTTTCAGGCAACTAACACCATGTAAGATGAGTGCTTGCCTAGAATACAAGTCCAATTAAACTAATAATTTAGTCTCCCCAATAAATGTTGGATGCTACCCATGGAGCGAAATAAACACTGGACCTAAAAATCTTTCTTTCCCTCTCTGCCTGTGCTTAGTCACTTTAAGTGTGTGTTAAGTTCTTAAAAAAAAATAAATAAATAAACAAAAAAAAAAAATCAAATTGTGTTCGATCACTTTTGACACGTTCTTGGGATTTATAGAAAAACATTCAACCTCCCTCCGAGCGGCACCTTTGAAGCTCTTTTGCGGAAGAACGTGATTTCCAGCAACGTATAACCACATGCTGCTGTCAATTCTTGGATCGAAATGAGAAAAACAGTCTTCTGGCTCAGACCGATTTAAAATTGGGGCGGAGTTTATGCTTTTGAATTTCTCTTGCGGTTGCGTTCTCTTTATTTCACTCCTAGTCAATATGTGTTGCAGAGTTTTTTTTGTCTCTTCTTATTAAGGCGATTCGTCAAACCTTAAATTAAATCGCTGGATCCATGGATCCATTGTATTGTTGTCTTTTTGGCGTTGAGATCTTTTGGCAACGGAGAATCCATGATGCTGCGTTGACAACGATAGGTTTGATTAAACGCAATACTTTGGCATGTAAAAATTAAAAAAATTGTACTGTCGGCGTCACTTCGGCGGCTCACAAGAAAAATAAAATGAACAACACACAAAGGCGTAATGTCTTATCTATTTCACTATAATTTACATACATACATACAACAGCGATTTTATTAATGTATGATAACTGCTTACATTTTGTATTTAATTATGTAAATGTAAAAATATATTTTATTATGTAAATTAAAAATAAAAAAATTGTGGGTTGGTGTTCTTCGCTGTTTAAATGAAGTCGACGGCACCATTCGACTTTGAATTGGCACTGTTGAGTGTTGAGTGATGACAGCGCTGCCACATCATTTTTTTAAAAGAACTAAACACTCAAGAGGGTATTACTACTTTTAAAATGACGGAGCACATTTTAGGGCAACACTTACTTTAAAGCAATTAAAGTATTCATAACTACGAGTTCAACAATACTCCATTTGTTACCATACACGAATAAATTTAAAAGATTTTATTTTCAATTTGAGTTAAAACAGGAGAGTGTAAGGCTTTGATTAAAACCTTTGTATCTCGGTGGGGATACATACACCCCCCCCCTTCTAAACAAACAATTTGTTATCAAAATATGTTAAGGAAGTGGAACACCTTAATATCACATACCATACTCGTACATTTGTCTCTGCTACATTTTAAGTTCTTACAGTCGTGCGCATAAGATCTTTGGCAACTCTATTGAATGTTTTTTTTTCCAAATCGAAGTAGGTATGTAAATTTCGCGAAGCGTCACGAATTTCCTTGATTATTATCCTTAAAATTTGGATCGCGTCATATGTTGATTCAACACACTGTATCAACTGTCGTGGAGCTTAATAATATTGGATCGTAAATTGTTTACAACCCTCTCTTTAATTTTTATAGTATGCGATGTTAGTTTCACCGATCGGTAATTATTGCAATTTCTCGTATCGTCTTTGCCTTAATATATTGGAATACTTCTGGTTTAACATCTGGCCGGCTCTTATCATATGAAATATATAACGCGTATAATTCCATATAATGATATATTTTTCTCACGTATCTGCATTGCTACTGCGCCACATGTGGGTTGGCTAAATTTACAGAATATAGAACCATTCTATAGTATTAACAAAATGTGCATACATGGACTCCTTGCTACTTTATTACCGTCATCCTAAGTTTGACCCGTCATTTATCATTTATTGCCCAGTTTTATTGCTACTAATTACATAATTTCGAAATGTTTTTTTAACAGGAAGAGAAAAACTAAATTTCCAGTTTTTTGGCATACGCTTAATTACCCTGAGCAGGTAAAGCCAAGATAATAGGATGTGTTTTGTTGTAACTAATGCTAGAAAATTCCACTGTTACTAATAACCTATTTTCCAAAGATTGTTAAAATATCTGTTCCCATAGCCATAAAACTTTTATGAAAAGCCATCACCAAACATTTTTAATACTGTTTATATAAGGTGATTCATCGTGAGGTTTGATTTTCAATAGGATTTTTTTTTAACAGATCACGCGTGACTCCTATCAAACTGCTTTGTCATTTTTGTTCAGTATCGTGAGCATACGGTGAGCATACTCGACCTACTGAAACCATTATTGCCAATACCATTCGCAAATTTGAGTCCCAGTTTACATTAGTGGATGATACTCGACCGGTTTGACCACATCCAGCACGTAGTGAAGAGACTTTAGCAGCTGTAGCTGAGAGTGACGAAGACCGTGAAGAATCGATTCGTCGTCGTTCTCAGCAGCTTAGCTTGGCGTATGTTACGTGAGGATCTCGGCCTAAAAGCGTACAAAATTCAACTTGTGCAAGAATTAAAACCAGGCGTCTTGAATTTCCGTGAATGGTCTCTGGAAAAACTCAATGAAATTTTGTTCAGTGATGAAGCCTATTTCTAACTCAATGGATACTAAGGATACCAAACCATACGGTATGGTTTGGTTTATGGGCTGTTGGAATCATTCTTTAAAAATGAGGCAAATCAGAATGGTACCGTCAATGGCAACCATTATCGCGTCATGTTAACGGACTATGTGCTTTCTGAAATTCAAGCACATGCTCTCGGTGAGCTCTGGTTTCAACAAGACGGCACTATGAGCCGTACAGCGCGTGAAACAATGGACTTGTTGAGAAATCATTTTGGTGAGCACTCAATTTCACGTTTTGCTACGGTAAATTGGCCGCCTAAATCGTGCGATATCACACTTTTGGACTATTTTCTCTAGGGATATGTAAAGTCTCAAGTCAATCAGCTACGATTGACGCTTTGGAAGCCAACATTACTCGTGTTATCCGCGAGATACCAGTCGCTATGCTCGAACGAGTCGCCCAAAATTGGACCTTCCGAATAGACCACCTCAGACATAGTCGTGGCCAACATATCGTTATATCGTTTTCAAAAAGTAAATGCAATGAATTGTTCTTTTAACCGATAGCAAAAATTTTAAGTTCACTTTCAAATTTAAGTGTTTTATTTTACATTATAAATCAAACCTCACGATGAATCACCCTATACATCCACACTGTTGGGAAAGAATGTTTTTTATGAATTCAGTCCCAACTGACGAATACTCATCCAAAAGCCAGAACTAGAAGAACATGAGTCAAATTTATTTTTATAAAAAGCGATTTTGTTTTTTTTTTTTATAATAGGACGAGTTACAGAATTACGTACAATTTTAAATTCCATATAAATTTCAAAGCATTTGTAACGCCTTCATCTAGCATTGAGTAAGTTCCAAGCTGCGATTAAGTCACATACTTCTTGTTTGAACCATGGTGATTTTATTTTTGTGTTTTTTTATTGCACGAGTAGGTACATGTTTATTTAGAAGTAATTTAATATTTTTATTGAAAAAATCTACTTAATAGTTGATGTTATTTGAATTATAAATTGAAGACCAATTCAAAACCAGGCAGTCATTAAAAAGTTCTACAAATTAATTCGGGAATATTAATATAATCTGAAATTCGTCTCAATTTAAGTGATGGAAATATATCCACTGTCAGAAAGATCATATCATGATGAGAGAACCCGGGTGCGAAATTTTGGTCTTAATTCATAATCAAGTCGGGGTCCGAAACTAAGGCAACATCAAATGTATAGGTTGGGTAATATTAGCAAAACTTAAGTGTAGTGAATCAACCATTTCCTTAAAAGCTGTATTTCTGTTTGGTAAAATATTAAGATTGAGGTCACTTCATATGACGATTTTCGAATATTTGGGGCAAAGTCTTCGAGTAAGTCACTTATCAGTCTATAATTTTTTTATATTTGGAGCCATATATGTTATATGCAATTAAGCAGACATTTTTCAGTACTATTTTTCACATCAATGAAAACGTATTCCAAAAGATCAGTCGGTGCTGATTTGTTCAGAAATTGGAAATTATAGCACTTTTTTCATATAAATTGCAAAACCAGCCGCTCCGTTAAATCCTCCTATAAGGTTAATTAAATAAATCAACAAACATTTCGGTTTCTAACCAAGTTTCCGAGACACATAAAACATCAACCATCTCATCACTAAACACATATCTTAAGTAGTCAATTTTATTTCTCAACTTTGAGCATTTAAATGACAAATTATTATTATTATTATTTTTTTTTTTGTTTACATAGAATATCAATTAGTGTTTGGGTCATTCCACATTAATTCGCCGAAGCTATATGGGGAGCTATGAACGACCTCCCTCCGATTAGGCTGAAAAGTGGTAGAAATACTCATTGGAGTGGTACGAATCTTAAAAAAAAAATTTGCAGAATTCGATATAGTTTGCGTATAACGAAACGAAAATTTATGCTTTCTTTTATATTTAAAAAATTCATAACTTTGGCTCTGCTCACCAGAATTTGATAAAATATACCTTATTGAATTCAGGAAAAGGTGAACTTTCAAAGACTTGGAATAATTTTTATTTTCAAGGACAAATGAAATTCCAGAATATCCTTTTTACATATATCCTTGAATAACTCAAAAAATAGTATTTTTTATATATATATATATATATATTATAGAGAGATTCGATCTCTATTTCCATTTCAAATTGGGATCTCTTTGGGTTCGGCCAAAATAATGTTTTATAAGCGGCTATATATAAAAAAAAACAAATTAATATTTATTACGTTACTCCTCTTATCATTCTCACATATAACCCGAGTGCACATACATAAGTACGTAGAGTAAAAATATTTCGTAGGGAAAATAAAAGAAAATTTCCATAGAACTACAAGCAAAGACACCAAACTTGTTTTGTTGTCTTTACTTTCAAGAGAATGGAGCGTCGACAAAATTATAGAAGAGTTTCCATGATCGACAAGCTATATGATCAAGAAATCTAGAAAACTTCAAGATCAAAGCATTTCATCAACTTATGGGAAAAGCTTAGATGCTGATATCAAGCATTTGCTAGAAAGTTTTTACTGTGAAGACAGTATCAGCCATTTAATACCAGGAAAAAAAGACTACGTATCTATATACAGAGGTAACAAACATTTATTTTCCCAGGTTCAAAAACAAGATGTTTTGCTTTTTGTTGGATTGAAAATTGGAAAAAAAACTTATTCAAAAACGCCTGGTTCTGGCTAACCTTAGGGAGATATATAAAAGGTTCAAAGAAGTTCATAATAATGTTAAGATTGGATTTTCCAAATTCGCGTGTGTGTTTGCACCATCCATCAAAATATCAAACTCATGTTTGAGGGTAGCAATATATCAAGGCTGATAGAAAACGAAGATAAGGATTTCAATGACAGTAGAGCCTGCTTAGCTTTGGTAATTTGTAACCCTCCTGATATAAATTGTTACTTGTGCAAGTGCCTTAATTGACCAAACTATTCTAAATCTTTGACACTGCTTTTAGTAATCACTTCATAGAAGACGTAACATACATATCAGTGAACACAGACCGATCAAAATTGAAAACTCTGAGGATTTCATTCAGAGGTTTTTGAAACAGCTTGGTGTTTTCATTCGTCATCTTTTTATAACCGATCAACGAAAACGGACATACTTGTTTTATTGAACTTTTCCGAAAATTATGGTTTTGTTGTGCAAGATGCAGTGCAGGGATACCACTGGACTAACGAACAGGCGACGATTCATCCCTTCGCAATATATTACCGGAACCAGATGGATCATAATAAAAATGAAAGTTTGGTTGTAATCAGTGACTGCTTAAAGCATGACACTATCGCAGTACACTTATTTCAGCGCCATCTCTTAGAGTTCCTGCACAAGAAATAATAACATTTTAAGGAAATTATTTATTTTTCCGATGGATCTACCGCGCAGTACAAAAACAAAAAGAATTTTTTTTAATTTAACATTGCATGAACAGGATTTTGGAGTGAATGCTGAATGGAATTTCTTTGCGACCTCTCATAGTACAATAAAAAGACTGGCTGCCAGAGCTAGCTTACAATGACCATTAAGGGAATACATAACAATTCACTTACAGTTATATAATTGGGCAACTGAAAGTATAAAGAATATGGATTTCTCCTACGTGACCACACAGAAGTATATAGTATGAAGAAAAATTATTGATGGAATCGAGATTTACTAATTTAAGAATTGTGCCGGAAACAAGAAAACTTCATCATATTTCATATATTTCACAAGAAGTAATTAAAGGAAAATATTTTTCATTTTCATCTGAAGAATATGTATATACTCTTAAAAGATAATAAATAATGATTTTTTTAGTCCTTGGGATACAAAGGTCCCAGTGTGAATTTTTTTTTTTAAATGAAAATATTTATTACATAATATTTAGCCGCCTATAGGACATTATTTTGGCCGAACCCATGGAGATCCAACTTGAAATTTGAAATGGAAATAGATGATGAATCTCTCTATAATATATAAAAAAATAAAAGATAACAAAATACTATTTTTTGAGTTATTCAAGGATATATGTAAAAAGGGTATTCTGGAATATCCTTCGTCCTTGAAAATAAAAATTATTCCAACTCTTTGAAAGTTCACCTTTTTTTGAATTCAACAAGGTATATTTTATCAAATTCTGATGAGCAGAGCCAGTTTTAATATTTTTATATATAAAAGAAAGCATAAATTTTGATTTTTTTCCAATTTTTGAAGTTCCGTTACACGCAAACTATATTGAATTCTGCATTTTTTTTTTTTGCCTTATGATTCGTACCACTCCAATGAGTATATCTACCACTTTTCAGCCAAATCGGAGGGATGTCGTTCAAAACGTTGGTCGATCCTTCAAGGAATGACACATTTGTGATTCACCTCTGGAATCACCCTGTGTTTGTAAGTTGTCAATCATTTAAGAACAAAGAGAACAGCAAACAAACAAAATAAAACAAAAAAATAAAAAAGCACTAGCAACAGCAACAAAATTAAAAAAGTTAAAAAAGGAAAGAGTTAATAATATGCAAGTAGTAGGGTAAGAGAAAGTAGGAAAGAGAAAGAGTTAGAAGGAAATTGGAAATAGGAAAAAGAATAATATGTATAAAGAAAAAACAAACAAGGAAAAAAATAATTGACAGTATAATAAAGAGAAAGTACAAGAAAAAAATATGTTTACTCTATTACAATAAATTTTTTACGCTTGCGGTTGTGAATTGTGAGTTGCTAACTTCGTGCAGCAACATCAGTCAGTGTTTTTTCGGGTTTGTATTATAAGCAAAGTTGTTTTACCACACGTTTACCTTGCTTATGTTCTCTCACACCATCTGGCCCTAACCCGGTATAAATAATCCCTTTCAGTGAATATGATGTTTCAGCATCACATGCCCAACAAATTTGTATGCCATATTTGGAGGGCTTAGATGGAATGTACGGAGTAAATCGAGTACGCCCACGGAACAGAAATTATTGCTCGTCGATTGTTATGTTTTCGCCAGGATTGCGGTGTGCATCAACCAAAGGCCTTTGATGGGTGCTGCTTTATCTTCTCTGAGCCTTTCAATATGCGTATTTCCATTGTTTAAGCGGATAACGCTTCCAATGGACCAAAAGCGGCGAAATTCCGTGGAAGCGCGATATAGTTAGTCAGCAATATTTCTCCAAAGGTCCTTTGTATGTTCATAGTTTGAACTGGTAATACCAGCAAAAAGTAGAACCCTCATGTAGGCATCTAATTCTTTTTCTGTAAGTTCTTTCCATATACACGGCAGATTGAGAGAATACTTTGTGTTCCATTCTTTATATGTCTGTGTTGCCCGATGATAAGTTTCCCGTAAGATAACATCGCAGAATTGCGGGGTAATTAGCAATTTTAAAATATGCTTTATTCTTAATGTTTTGGTGGCGTTAGTTGAACCGACTTTTGTGGAAGGGATTCTAAAAATATTATGCTGCTGATGGCCACGTGGGTTTAGGGGGTCTTTACGCCATACCTTTCCGTCACCTACATGATAACATTCAGGTTCGGAAGCACTTTCAGCAGTTACCACTTTAAACTCTTCTTCCGTTTCGATGGAGTCTTCTTTTTCTGCTTCAACCTTATCTGGGTATTCCTCAATAGCGGAGAATGGGTCGATTCCTTCATTTCGAAGTTCTGAAGTCTTATTTCACCAACCATTTCATGGTCTGAAATCTACTCAAAACAGCACAAATATTAAGTTCTTTTATTCGTATGTAGGTAAACTTACGTCTTCTTCCTCGTCGGATAAAATTGCACCAAGTAACCAAGTGCGATACTCGTCATAAAATTTGAATTTTGGAAGCACGCATCAAAAACTTAAAAAAAAACTGAGATATATCTTGCTAGTCAATGAATAAACTGCAAAAAAAAAAAATCTACTTCGATTCAGTTATACTATACTTTGCAACTCGTTAGTGAGCCCAAAATTTTTGTTGATTTAAGTGATCTAATTATTCTTCTTTCGACCTCACCTTTAAACCTCGGCTAGAATTTGAGCCTCTTTTCCTTTTCCACTTTTCTGGAATGAGCCTGGCAAGACACAATCGATTTCTTTATGCGGAACTTTAGCAGATGCGCATACTTTTTACAAGATAACGTTTTGTTACACCCGCTAACATTCGTAGCATTTTTATTTCCGTCACTGGTTTTCTTTTATATTATATTTTTACATTATTGCGCAATCAATTTACAAATATGATATGAACTCGTTTAAATGTGTTCCGACATGCTCCCGATATAATACCTCTACTGCTACTGCACGTGCTCTAACCGTTTCCCTGTACTAAGTCCATGCTTCATGCCTTGCCTTTTGTTCCCTTCCGCCATTTCTGTTCTACCACTATGCACCTTTATTTACGTAAAATCCGGCTTTTTAAAATACTGAGCCTTGTGTCGGATTTGTTTCACATACCATACCTTGCGCTCTTAGTTCGTTGCCTTTTTTTTGGCTCTTTGGAGCAATTCTCCCGAATTTGCTTCCCAGAACCAGTCACTTTCTTATTTAAGTTAAGTTATGCCAGTTTATTTTCTTAGTTGATGCCATTTTGTGTTGAATTTTATCGTGAAAAATTCTGTCCTGCCTTGATGTTATTTTAAAGCGCACCAAAATCGCGCCAACATTTTTATTTCCGATTGCTTACTAGCTATTTACGGTAGGTTAAATCAAACTATGTTCAAAGTTTCATGTTCAATTGCCAGTTACATTGCCATTAAGGCAAACTCATAATTGGCCAAAGAATGCGTACGTGTACGTACGTAAGTTTCCGAATATAAGCGATTTGTATGGTGCACTCATAATGCCGGATTGTTCAGTTTCGTCGAGTTTTCCTTCACCTTTGCGTTCGTACGAAAACTTCGACGGGGATCGCATTTTGTACGAAAATTTGACAGCCAACCAACTGATTGCAATCTGTGATTACAAAAAGCTGTGGTTTTTCTAAAGAGAAAAAAACTTATTTCTTTCAACCCAAATTTCCAACAAACATCTCCAAATCTGAAATGAAACCACCAACCTGCCCCACTTGCTTCAGCGGAGTAACAGTTAACATTGGAACTCTTCAAGGTACCCAAAGTAAGAAATATTGAGAAACTAAAATAAATGTTAGAAAGACTTAAAACCTCATTGTAACTATATAATTGTTTTTTTTTTTCACGCTAAAAGAGCAGAAAGCCGTTGCCGCTAGTTTGATATATTGTTCATATTAGTTACAATTTTCAATTGTATATTGATATTCTAATAAATAAATAAATAAGAAATAAATATTTCTATAACAAACATTGTTATTAGAAAGAACACATCTATTACACTGTAATTTTAATTTAAAATTAGAATAAGCAAAAAAACGTAAATAAATAAATAAAATAAATAAAATGACAAGCGTATAGATCATGTAAGGATTTAAAGCAGCTATGGCAGTCTCCAATAGCGATAAATATAACATGCTTTGATTCCATAGCTAGTGGCGACACTATGTAATGGGCAACCGTTTCAATACGCGTATGATCTTATCTAGGAGTTCAGTTATCAATATGAAGGCAATTTCGTTTTCTCCATCCCTTAAAGCTTAATATTGTGAAATAAATCCTTTTGCCTATGAAAAAGTCTTTCACTTTCCCGCCTTCCGGAGTCGCGAAGAAATCTAAGATCTCTTCTCTTTGTGCACCAATTGACAAAGCTTTGACACTGTGAGTGGAAAATACTAGGTCTTGTTCTGTCTGTGACTGTTGCTGCAATAATTTTTTTTTTTTTTTTTTTTTTTTTTTTTTTTTTTTTTCTTACGAGCTCTGCTTCACAAGTTTTGTTTGCTCATTTAATCTATCTAAGAAAATATTTTTAATTGATTCAGTAATGACACAATTATGCATATTAATTTTATTATCTATTAATTAAAAATGTCTAATTTTTAAGTACGGCGACACACAGCACACATTGATTGATCGCAAAAATTATAAGGGTCAATTTTTGCCTGGATATAAAATCTTGTCAGAAGATGTACTTTTAGAAGCATTACCACCAGCAAAATTAGATTTTATTGATCACATAGTAGGAAATCAGCCAGATCTTCAAATGGAAAATATAGCTAAGTGGTACGAACAAATTCTACAGTTTCATCGCTTTTGGTCCGTAGATGACTCTCAGATTCATACCGAATATTCCTCTTTGAGGTCAATTGTTATGAGCAATTACGAAGAAACTGTAAAAATGCCAATAAATGAACCTGCTTCAGGCAAAAAGAAATCCCAAATACAAGAGTATGTTGATTATTTTGGTGGGGCAGGAGTCCAACATATCGCTCTTAATACAGGTGATATCATAAGCGCAATACGTAATTTACGAGCACGTGGGATGGAGTTTTTAAAAGTTCCAAGTAGTTATTATGATATAATCAAAGAAAAACTTAAGGATAGTGGCATCATAATTAAAGAAGATTTACAAATTTTGCAAGAATTAAACATACTTATTGACTATGATGAAAATGGATATCTTTTACAAATTTTTACTAAAAATATGCAAGATCGACCAACTTTATTTCTCGAAGTTATTCAACGACACAATCACAATGTAAGTTAATTTTTTTTTTTTCAAATTTCAAACCGAAATATTATAATATTCGTTTTGACAGGGATTCGGTGCTGGTAATTTTAAAGCGCTGTTCGAAGCTATAGAAATTGAGCAGGAAATAAGGGGAAACCTATAAAATACAACTGGTTTTTACAATACACTATTATATTTATTTGCCTAATATTTTGTATATTGGACTTGTATTTAAAAAATAAAAAATCATCACCACAAAAAAAAAATTCTACTTTGTTTATGAAAATTTTTAAGCCATAGGTATACCATATTAGTTCCTGTGTAAGAGTGAGCTCAGCTCTTGTTTAATGTTTCTTACAAAATATCCGAATATCTCACCTATATTTAGAAACAAGAAAAAAAGTAAGCTTCGTAAAAACATAGTATTATAAAATTTTAATACCATTTTTGTTTATTTAAAAAACGGTTATCTATAAAAACTTGGTTACGTGGATCATTTTCACCCAGTGGTTTAATACACGGAACCCAAAAGCCGTCAGGGGTAAGATTTAGTTCAGTTCGTTTTTTATGTTTTGTACATTTACGAATGTGTTTTTTAATTTCTTCATTTTGTAAGCGTGAGCCAAGGTATTTGATATACTACAAGATTTACAGGAAAGCTAAGCATGTTATATTTTATTTATGTAATATTACCATCTGGCAATCGCTGCAATCTACATCAATCAATCTTTGCTTTTTTGATTTACTACAGTAGTCATTTTTTGAGATTCTAGAATTTTGCTCTTGAAATGCATCATTTCTTTCAAAGACGTCATTATATCTATTCGTTATTTTGCATTCTTCATACGAGTTAGTCTTGTCTACATATTTCGATTTGATTGAGCTCTTGTCAGCTTTACACGTTTCAATGTTGTCTTTTTTTTCTAAATCAGAATATTTGTTTTTTGAAGCGATTGTATTCTAATGTCTAAAGTAAAAAAAAAAAAAAAAAAAACAAATACGCATTAAATTAGAAGAGAGGATTTACAAAGGGTGGCCAAGTCATTAGCACGGTTTGAAAAAAAAAAACCGATATTCCACAGTTTCGTGCAGGTGTGCTAATGATTTGGCCGCTCTTTGTACATATTCCTACAAATTAGAAATTACATCAAGAACAAATTTACTTATAAGTACCAGCTATGTAACTACTACATTTATTACCCAAAACCAATTATACTTATCGATTTTAATATTTTAAAAAAGATTAATTTCAGTAAAATATTTTTGCAAAAAGTGTAACTTTTAATACAAGTTAAACGTAAGTTTATATATATTCACTACAAGTCAAAAATTTGGGACCTAACAGAGATCAACAGGTTTTTGCATATAGGGTCCAGATTTTTGTTTAACTAGATTGTTCTTCAATCTGTGTAGAATTTTCGCGAAGTAGAAAATATTGGTTTTAATGTGATTTTAAAAAAACCTTGTGGCATTAAAATATAAAAATTAGAAAAACCTTAATTAGTTGGCTCTTGTTTTATGGCTTTATAGAAGGATAATTCGAAACAATATTTGTTTCCTTTTCTAAAATCTAATTACACGTTTTAGGATAAGTATATCGAACTATAGAGCATCACTCAAAGATTCTGGAATCTGGAAAGTCGAAATGTATAAGTAACAGGGGAAGTATATTAATAAAAACAATCAACAAGCGGACCAGAAGTAATCCATCACCAGAAATCAGCTCAGAGATATAAGAGACCTGATCCAAACTTGAATAAGTCACTTCAGTTAAATCCTTGTGTCAACACCCACCTACCCAGGTTTGTTTGTTTGTTTTAGGACTTCAAAATAAAATATTTTAATAAATTTAAACTACAATCGAAATGAGCTTTTATGAAACTTAACAAATTTAAAAAATAAAGCAGATTTTATAAAAAAAAACTGAAAATAATACTATATTTGAAGCGAGGGATAAAAATTTTGACCAAGTATACGCCTGCTCAACACCCAACATTCCCGGGTATGCCCACAGCAAAGAGCAATAAAAATGTAGGTAAATATTTTTTAATTGTGAGGCGAAAATGAAAATATAAGAACGTTATTCATGTGAAGAAATATTTTACTGAATAATAGTTAAGTACACTGCTTAGCATGGTTGGTGGAATGTTTATTACAAACGGGCTTTGAACATTTCTTGCAAGATTTTCTAGTCGAACGTCGTTTGTCACACATGAAACAATTGCCTTTGTGTTTGATTCTTCCTGATGCATCACGTTTGGAACCAGAAGCCTCTCCTTCAGATACAGAACTTGAAGGTAAGGAATGACCTTCAAAAGATTTTTGGTGGAAAAATTTCGTGAAACTTCGGGATTTGCCGTACGTGCAGTGGAAGTGGAAGTGGCCAAGGCAGCTATATCCAACATATAATAAATAGCCAACGTACATCGTTTGCAGCCATATTCACCCCATTTCATCCATATTATCAAGCCCACCATGGATAGCATTATAGTCAATTATCACTTGCGGTTTTTGCGCTTCTCCCACCACATCTTTGGTATAATGAGACGTTGACACACGCCAACCGCATTTTATTTTTTCGGTACGTCTTAGCTTTTAAAGAAAGCCAATAAACTGCCGGTTTTGAATATGAATTTCCGTTTCTTATTTACCGTTCCTAGTCATTTATTAATGACTGTGCTAAGTCCAAACTTGTGGAAAAGTTATCACATGTGGCAAGCCGTAGGAGAGAAACTGATAAAAATGTAAGAAATATAAAGTGGCAACACTAACTAGTGGAAAGAGTCTGCCGGTAGGTAGGAGATTAGTCGTAAGTCAAACACTGCAGAATACAGACGCCAATAAGCAACCAAATAAAGAGCGTAAATTTTTTTTTTAAGGATTGTGTTTGTTTTATTCGCGATAAGAGGGCTAAAAACATGTAATGTTTCGTCCACTCCCTTTTGTTTGTTTGCTTTAATTTATTTAAATTTAATTGTTTACAGAATATTAAGTCTTTTGAGAACAGAACAAGCTTTACAAAGTTTCAATATTTTAACAATGCAATATAAATAAAATAATTATTTTAATAAAAAAAAAAGTTGATAAAAGAATACAAGAGGAAATTCATTAAAAATTTAAATACTTTTTTATCGAAATTATTTTTGTTGCTCATGCGTTTTATCCTTAAGAGCAACCGATTCCATGGCTGAATCCCATGTACGAAAATTTGTCGAGACGTGTTTAAATACTTGCACCTAGGTGCAATCAGTTGCAAAGTTTTTCGATTTGTCAGAAATTTTACTATCTGAAGTAAATATTCTGGTAATTTCTTGGTTAAAATATTGTGAAAAAACAGCATGGTTTGATATTTCATAGGAGCATTCAGACAACAGCCAGCAATTTGTTTGGTATAGGTGGAAATGTGTTCCGTAACTCTCTGTCGGACTTCAGATCCATGATTGCAAATATTTCACAACCATTAATTGCAAACGTAAAAACATTGTGTTATGTCATTTATAAAATAGGTAAAGAGGAGAAATCCTAAAACAGATCCATGCGGTAAACCTGCGGGGATGGGCAGGCAAGATGAATGCTCATTCCTATAAAAGACGTATTGAGACCTGTTGAAAAGATATGAAGACAACAACCTACATAAAGTTTCATCAAACAGGAATTGATGTTTTCGAAAAATCTAAAAAAACAATTAATCCCGACATACCATTGTCACAACCGGCACGTAAATCTTCACTGATTTTTAAGAAAGCCAGACTGGTATTTAGATATCACATACTTAGCCCTTAGATATTTTTTTAACTTAACATTTAGTCCTTCTATAAGGTGATTCATCGTGAGGTTTGATTTTCAATAGGCTTTTTTTTTGACAGATCACGCGTGACTCCTATCAAACTGCTTTGTCATTTTTGTTCAGTATCGTTTGGTAAGTCATCATTGAAAGACTCACACCACAACAGCATCTCCAAATTGTTCAGCTGTATTACGAAAATCAGCGTTTTGTCAGAAATGTTTTTCGTTCGATTCGAGGAACTTACGGTGAACATAGTCGACCTACTGAAACCATTACCATTCGCAAATTTGAGTCCCAGTTTACATTAGTGGATGATACTCGACCGATTTGACCACATCCAGCACGTAGTGAAGAGACTTTAGCAGCTGTAGCTAAGAGTGACGAATCGATTCGTCGTCGTTCTCAGCAGCTTAGCTTGGCGTATGTTACGTGAGGATCTCGGCCTAAAAGCGTACAAAATTCAACTTGTGCAAGAATTGAAACCAGGCGCCTTGAATTTCCGTGAATGGGCTCTGGAAAAACTCAATGAAATTTTGTTCAGTGATGAAGCCTATTTCTAGCTCAATGGATACCAAGGATACCAAACCATACAGTATGGTTTGGTTTATGGGCTGTTGGGATCATTGGTCCATATTTCTTTAAAAATGAGGCAAATCAGAATGTTACCGTCAATGGCAACCATTATCGCGTCATGTTGACGGACTATGTGCTTTCTGAAATTCAAGCACATGCTCTCGGTGAGCTCTGGTTTCAACAAGACGGCGCTATGAGCCATACAGCGCGTGAAACAATGGACTTGTTGAGAAATCATTTTGGTGAGCACTCAATTTCACGTTTTGCTACGGTAAATTGGCCGCCTAAATCGTGCGATATCACACCTTTGGACTATTTTCTCTGGGGATATGTAAAGTCTCAGGTCTTCAGGAATAAGCCAGCTACGATTGACGCTTTGGAAGCCAACATTACTCGTGTTATCCGCGAGATACCAGTCGCTATGCTCGAACGAGTCGCCCAAATTGGACCTTCCCAATGGAACACCTCAGACATAGTCGTGGCCAACATTTACATTATATCGTTTTTAAAAAGTAAATGCAATGAATTGTTCTTTTAACCGATAGCAAAAATTTTAAGTTCACTTTAAAATTTAAGTGTTTTATTTTACATTATAAATCAAATCGCACGATGAATCACCCTATACATCCACACTGTTGGGAAAGAATGTTTTTTATGAATTCAGTCCCAACTGACGAATACTCATCCAAAAGCCAGAACTAGAAGAACATGAGTCAAATTTATTTTTATAAAAAGCGATTTTGTTTTTTTTTTATAATAGGACGAGTTACAGAATTACGTACAATTTTAAATTCCATATAAATTTCAAAGCATTTGTAACGCCTTCATCTAGCATTGAGTAAGCTCCGAGCTGCGATTAAGTCACATACTTCTTGTTTGAACCATGGTGATTTTATTTTTGTGTTTTTTATTGCACGAGTAGGCACATGTTTATTTAGAAGTAATTTAATATTTTTGTTGAAGAAATCTACTTAATAGTTGATGTTATTTGAACTATAAATTGAAGACCAATTCAAAGCCAGGCAGTCATTAAAAAGTTCTCCAAATTAATTCGGGAATATTAATATAATCTGAAATTCGTCTCAATTTAAGTGATGGAAATATATCCACTGTCAGAAAGATCATATCATGATGAGAGAACCCGGGTGCGAAATTTTGGTCGTAATTCATAATCAAATCGGAGTCCGAAACTTAGGCAACATCAAATGTATAGGTTGGGTAATATTAGCAAAACTTAAGTGTAGTGAATCAACCATTTCCTTAAAAGCTGTATTTCTGTTTACTAAAATATTAAGATTGAGGTCACTTCATATGACGATTTTCGAATATTTGGAGCAAAGTCTTCGAGTAGGTCACTTACCAGTCTATAATTTTTTTATATTTGGAGCCATATATGTTATATGCAATTAAGCAGACATTTTTCAGTACTATTTTTCACATCAATGAAAACGTATTCCAAAAGATCAGTCGGTGCTGATTTCTTCAGAAATTGGAAATTATAGCACTTTTTTCATATAAATTGCAAAACCAGCCGCTCCGTTAAATCCTCCTATAAGGTTAATTAAATAAATCAACAAACATTTCCGTTTCTAACCAAGTTTCCGAGACACATAAAACATCAACCATCTCATCACTAAACACATATCTTAAGTAGTCAATTTTATTTCTCAACTTTGAGCATTTAAATGACAAATTATAATTATTATTATTTTTTTTTTTTTTGTTTACATAGAATATCAATTAGTGTTTGGGTCATTCCACATTAATTCGCCGAAGCTATATGGGGAGCTATGAACGACCTCCCTCCGATTAGGCTGAAAAGTGGTAGAAATACTCATTGGAGTGGTACGAATCATAAGACAAAAAAAAAAAAAAAAAATTGCAGAATTCGATATAGTTTGCGTCTAACGGAACTTCAAAAATTTACAAAAAATCAAAATTTATGCTTTCTTTTATATTTAAAAAATTCATAACTTTGGCTCTGCTCACCAGAATTTTATAAAATATAACTTATTGAATTCTTGAAAAGGTGAACTTTCAAAGATTTGAAATAATTTTTATTTTCAAGGACAAATGAAATTCCACAATATCCTTTTTACATATATCCTTGAATAACTCAAAAAATAGTATTTTTTTTTTTTCATATATATATCATAGAGAGATTCGTTCTCTATTTCCATTTCAAATTGGGATCTCTTTGGGTTCGGCCAAAATAATGTTTTATAGGCGGCTATATAAAAAAAAAATAAATTAATATTTATTACGTTACTCCTCTTATCATTCATAGAATAAAAATATTTCGTAGGGAAAAGAAAATTTCCATAGAACTACAAGCAAAGACACCAAACTTGTTTTGTTGTCTTTACTTTCAAGAGAATGGAGCGTCAAATTATAGAAGAATTTCCAGGATCGACAAGCTATATGATCAAGAAATCTAGAAAACTTCAAGAAGATCAAAGCATTTCATCAACTTATGGGAAAAGCTTAGATGCTGATATCAAGCATTTGCTAGAAAGTTTTTACTTTGAAGACGGTATCAAACAGAGGTAACAAACATTTATCTTCTCAGGTTCAAAAACAAGATGTTTTGCTTTTTGTTGGATTGAAAATTAGAAAAAAACTTATTCAAAAACGTCTGGTTCTGGCTAACCTTATTGAGATATATAAAAGGCTCAAAGAAGTTCATAATAATGTTAAGATTGGATTTTCCAAATTCGCGTGTGTGTTTGCACCATCCATCAAAATATCAAACTCATGTTTGAGGGTAGCAATATATCAAGGCTGATAGAAAACGAAGATAAGCATTTCAATGACAGTAGAGCCTGCTCAACTTTGGTTATTTGTAAACCTCCTGATATAAATTGTTACTTGGGCAAGTGCCTTAATTGACCAAACTATTCCAAATCTTTGACACTACTTTTAGTAATGACTTCATAGAAGACGTAACATACATATCAGTGGACCAACACAGACCGATCAAAATTGGAAGTGAGAATTGAAAACTCTGAGGATTTCATTCAGAGCTTTTTGAAACGGCTTGGTGTTTTCATTCGTCATCTTTTTATAACAGATCAACGAAAATGGACATTCTTGTTTTATTGAACTTTTCCGAAAATTATGGTTTTGTTGTGCAAGATGCAGTGCAGGGATACCACTGGACTAACGAACAGGCGACGATTCATCCTTTCGCAATATATTACCGGAACCAGATGGATGATATTAAAAATGAAAGTTTGCTTCTAATCAGTGACTGCTTAAAGCATGACACTATCGCAGTACACTTATTTCAGCGCCATCTCTTAGAGTTCATGCACAAGAAATGATAACATTTTAAGGAAATTATTTATTTTTCCGATGGATCTACCGCGCAGTACAAAAACAAAAAGAATTTTTTTAATTTATGCTTAATGGAATTTGTTTGCGACCTCTCATGGTACAATAAAAAGACTGGCTGCCAGAGCCAGCCTATAACGACCATATAGGGAGCACATAACAATTCACTTACAGTTATATAATTGGGCAACTGAAAATATAAAGGATATGGATTTTTCCTACGTGACCACACAGAAGTATATAGTATGAAGAAAAATTATTGATGGAATCGAGATTTACTAATTTAAGAATTGTGCCGGAAACAAGAAAACTTCATCATATTTCATATATTTAATTAAAGGAAAATATTTTTCATTTTCATCTGAAGAATATGTATATACTCTTAAAAGATAATAATGATTTTTTTAGTCCTTGGGATACAAAGGTCCCAGTGTGAATTTTTTTTTTTTTTAAATGAAAATATTTATTACATAATATTAAGCCGCCTATAGGACATTATTTTGGCCGAACCCATGGAGATCCAACTTGAAATTTGAAATGGAAATAGATGACGAATCTCTCTATAATATATAAAAAAATAAAAGATAACAAAATACTATTTTTTGAGTTATTCAAGGATATATGTAAAAAGGGTATTCTGGAATATGAAAATATATTGAAAATAAAAATTATTCCAAATCTTTGAAAGTTCACCTTTTTTTGAATTCAACAAGTTATATTTTATAAAATTCTGGTGAGCAGAGCCAAAGTTATGAATTTTTTAAATATAAAAGAAAGCATAAATTTTGATTTTTTGTAAATTTTTGAAGTTCCGTCCCACGCAAACTATATTGAATTCTGAATTTTGCCTTATGATTCGTACCACTCCAATGAGTATATCTACCACTTTTCAGCCAAATCGGAGGGATGTCGTTCAAAACGTTGGTCAATCCTTCAAGAAATGACACATTTTTGATTCACCTCTGGAATCACCCTGTGTTTGTAAGTTGTCAATCATTTAAGAACAAAGAGAACAGCAAACAAACAAAATAAAACAAAAAAATAAAAAAGCACTAGCAACAGCCACAAAATTAAAAAAGTTAAAAAAGGAAAGAGTTAATAATATGCAAGTAGTAGGGTAAGAGAAAGTAGGAAAGAAAAAGAGTTAGAAGGAAATTGGAAATAGGAAAAAGAATAATATGTATAAAAAAAAAAACAAACAAGGAAAAAATAATTGACAATATAATGAAGAGAAAGTAAAAAAAATTTTAAATAGAATATTCCCTTTCAGTGAATATGATGTTTCAGCATCACATGCCCAACAAATTTGTATGACATATTTGGAGGGCTTGGATGGATTGTACGAAGTAAATCTAGTACACCCACGGAACAGAAATTATTGCTCGTCGATTGTTATGTTTTCGCCGGGATTGCTGTGTGCATCAATCAAAGGCCTTTGATGGGTGCTGCTATATCTTCTCTGAGCCTTTCAATACGCGTATTTCCATTGTCAAAGCGAATAACCCTTCCAATGGGCCAAAAGCGGCGAAATTCCGTGGAAGCGCGATACAGTTAGTGAGCAATATTTCTCCAAAGGTCCTTTGTATGTTCATAGTTTGAACTACTAATACCAGCAAAAAGTAGAACCCTCATGTAGGCATCTAATTCTTTTTCTCAATCTCAACGGCGGATTGAGAGAATACTTTGTGTTCCATTCTTTATAAGACTGTGTTGCCCGACGATAAGTTTCCCGTAAGATAATATCGCAGAATTGCGGGGTAATTACCAATTTTAAAATATGGTTTATGCTTAATGTTTTGGTGGCGTTAGTTGAACCGACTTTTGTGGAAGGGATTCTAAAAATATTATGCTGCTGATGGCCACGTGGGTTTAGGGGGTCTTTACGCAATACCTTTCCGTCACGTACATGATAACATTCAGGTTCGGAAGCACTTTCAGCAGTTACCACTTCAAACTCTTCTTCTGTTTCGATGGAGTCTTCTTTTTCTGCTTCAACCTTATCTGGGTATTCCTTAATAGCGGAGAATGGGTCGATTCCTTCATTTCGAAGTCCTCTTATTTCACCAACCATTTCATGGTCTGAAATCTACTCAAAACAGCATAAATATTAAGTTCTTTTATTCGTATGTAGGTAAACTTACGTCTTCTTCCTCGTCGGATAAAATTGCACCCAGTAACCAAGTGCGATACTCGTCATAAAATTTGAATTTTGGAAGCACGCATCAAAAACTTAAAAAAAAAATTGAGATATTTTGTCTGTTCAATCTTGCTAGTCAACGAATAAACTGCAAAAAAAAAATCTACTTCGATTCAGTTATACTATACTTTGCAACTCGTTAGTGAGCCCAAAATTTTTGTTGATTTAAGTGATCTAATTATTCTTCTTTCGACCTCATTTATTTATTTTTTTATTTTATTTACGTAAAATCCGGCTTTTTAAAATACTGAGCCTTATGTCGGAATTGTTTCACATACCATACCTTGCGCTCTTAGTTCGTTGCCTTCTTTTGTGACTCATTGGAGCAATTCTCCCGAATTTGCTTCCCAGAGCCAGTCACTTTCTTATTTAAGTTAAGTTATGCCAGTTTATTTTCTTTGTTGATGCCATTTTGTGTTGAATTTTATCGTGAAAAATTCTGTCCTGCCTTGATGTTATTTTAAAGCGCACCAAAATCGCGCCAACATTTTTATTTCCGATTGCTTACTAGCTATTTGCGGTAGGTTAAAGCAAACTATGTTCAAAGTTTCATGTTCAATTGCCAGTTACATTGCCATTAAGGCAAACTCATAATTGGCCAAAGAATGCGTACGTGTACGTACGTAAATTTACGAATATAAGCGATTTGTATGGTGCACTCATAATGCCGGATTGTTCAGTTTCGTCGAGTTTTCCTTCACTTTTGCGTTCGTACGCAAACTTCGACCGGGATCGCATTTTGTACGAAAATTTGACAGCCAACCAACTGATTGCAATCTGTGATTACAAAAAGCTGTGGTTTTTCTAAAGAGAAGTAAACTTATTTCTTTCAACCCAAATTTCCAACAAACATCTCCAAATCTGAAATAAAAATGTTTATCCGACTCCGCCTTGGTCATACTACATACACCTGTTCAAAAAAAAAACCACCACCAACCGCCCCACTTGCTTCAGCGGAGTAACAGTTACTCATCTACTAAGCCAATGCATCCTTTCATCACCACTCAAAAACAAATCTAGTCCGAATCAAGACCCATTGGAGCTCTTCAAGGTACCCAAAGGAAGAAATATTTAGAAATATTATATATTGTTCATATTAGTTACAATTTTCAATTGTATATTGATATTCTAATAAATAAATATATAAGAAATAAATATTTCTATAACAAACATTGTTATTAGAAAGAGCACATCTATTACACTATAATTTTAATTTAAGATTAGAATAAGCAAAAAAGAAATAAATAATTAAATAAATAAAATGACAAGCCTAGAGATCATGTAAGGATTTATAGCAGCTATGGCAGTCTCCCTTAGCGATAAATATAACATGCTTTGATTCCATAGGTTGTAGAGACACTACGTAATAGGCAACCGTTCATTTAAAGCAATTTAAGGAAGCCTTTCATTCAGTTCCGACAATAGATTTAGATTGATTAGTCGAACGCTGATTTTCAATACGCGTATGATCTTATCTAGGAGTTCAGTTATCAATATGATGGCAATTTCCTTTTCTAATATTGTGAAATGAATCCTTTTGCCTATAAAAAAGTCCTTCACTTTCCCGCCTCCCGGAGTCGCGAAGAAATCTAAGATCTCTTCTCTTTGGGCACCAATTGACAAAGCTTCCACACTGTGAGTCGAAAATACTAGGTCTTGTTCTGTCTGTGACTGTCGCTGCAATCATTTTTTTTTTTCTCACGGGCTCTGCTTCACAAGTTTTGTTTGTGCCATAATGGCAATTGCTGCAGCTGCTGTTCTTTATGGAACATATCAAATTGCCTCAAAATTAAAAGATGTTGCGGTTGAGGTATTGAAAGGGGAAGAGAAAGATAAGGAAGCATAATGACACAATTATGCATATTAATTTTATTATCTATTATAATTAGATGACTCTCAGATTCATACCGAATATTCCTCTTTGAGGTCAATTGTTATGAACAATTACGAAGAAACTGTAAAAATGCCAATAAATGAACCTGCTTCAGTCAAAAAGAAATCCCAAATACAAGAGTATGTTGATTATTTTGGTGGGGCAGGAGTCCAACATATCGCTCTTAATACAGGTGATATCATAAGCGCAATACGTAATTTACGAGCACGTGGGATGGAGTTTTTAAAAGTTCCAAGTAGTAATTATGATATAATCAAAGAAAAACTTAAGAATAGTGGTATCATAATAAGATTTACAAATTTTGCAAGAATTAAACATACTTATTGACAATCATGAAAATGGATATCTTTTACAAATTTTTACTAAAAATATGCAAGATCGACCAACTTTATTTCTCGAAGTTATTCAGCGACACAATCACAATGTAAGTTAATTTTTTTTTTTTCAAATTTCAAACCCAAATATTATAATATTCGTTTTGACAGGGATTCGGTGCTGGTAATTTTAAAGCGCTTTTCGAAGCTATAGAAATTGAGCAGGAAATAAGGGGAAACCTATAAAATACAACTGGTTTTTACAATACACTATTATATTTATTTGCCTAATATTTTGTATATTGGACTTGTATTTAAAAATAAAAAATCATCACCACAAAAAAAAAACTTCTACTTTGTTTATGAAAATTTTTAAGACATAGGTATACCATATTAGTTCCTGTGTAAGAGTGAGCTCAGCTCTTGTTTAATGTTTCTTACAAAATATCCGAATATCTCACCTATATTTAGAAACAAGAAAAAAAGTAAGCTTCGTAAGAATATAGTATTATCAAATTTTAATATCGTTTTTGTTTATTTAAAAAACGGTTACCTATAAAAACTTGGTTACGTGGATCATTTTCACCCAGTGGTTTAATACACGGATCCCAAAAGCCTTCAGGAGTAAGATTTAGTTCAGTTCGTTTTTTATGTTTTGTACATTTACGAATGTGTTTTTTAATTTCTTCATTTGGTAAGCGTGAGCCAAGGTATTTGATATACTACAAGATTTACAGAAAAGATAAACATGTTATATTATATTTATGTAATATTACCATCTGGCAATCTACATCAATCAATCTTTGCTTTTTTGATTTAACACAGTAGTCATTTTTTGAGATTCTAGAATTTTGCTCTTGAAATGCATCATTTCCTTCAAAGACGTCATTATATCTATTCGTTATTTTGCATTCTTCATACGAGTTAGTCTTGTCTACATATTTCGATTTGACTGAGCTCTTGTCAGCTTTACACGTTTCAATGTTTTCTTTTTTTTCTAAATCAGAATATTTGTCAAATTGATTTGCAGCCTTCTCAGTTACTGTTTTTTGAAGCGATTGTATTCTAATGTATAAAGTAAAAAAAAAAAAAAAAAAAAAAAAAAAAAAAAAAAAAAAAAAAAAAAAAAAAAAAAATACGCATTAAATTAGAAGAGAGGATTTACAAAGGGTGGCCAAGTCATTAGCACGGTTTGAAAAAAAAAACCGATATTCCACAGTTTCGTGCAGGTGTGCTAATGATTTGGCCGCTCTTTGTACATATTCCTACAGATTAGAAATTACTTCAAGAACAAATTTACTTATAAGTACCAGCTATATAACTACTACATTTATTACACAAAACCAATTATACTTATCGATTTTAATATTTCAAAAAAGATTAATTTCAGTAAAATATTTTTGCAAAAAGTGTAAATTTTAATGCAAGTTAAACGTAAGTTTATATATATACACTACAAGTCAAAAATTTGGGACCCAACAGAGATCAACAGATTTTTGCATATAGGGTCCAGATTTTACCGAAAATAAATTTTGTTTAACTAGATTGTTCTTCAATCTGTGTAGAATTTTCGCGAAGTAGAAAATATTGGTTTTAATGTGATTTTAAAAAAACCTGTGGCATTAAAATATAAAAGTTAGAAAAACCTTAATTAGTTGGCTCTTGTTTTATGGTTTTAAAGAAGGATAATTCGAAACAATATTTGTTTCCTTTTCTAAAATCTAATTACACGTTTTGGGATAAGTATATCGGACTATAGAGCATCACTCAAAGATTCTGGAATCTGGAAAGTCGAAATGTATAACTAACAGGGGAAGTATATTAATAAAAACAATCAACAAGCGGACCAGAAGTAATCCATCACCAGAAATCTGCTCAGAGATAAAAGAGAGCTGAATAAGTCACTTCAGTTAAATCCTTGTGTCAACACCCACCTACCCAGGTTTGTTTTAGGACTTCAAAATAAAATATTTTAATAAATTTAAACTACAATCGAAATGAGCTTTTATGAAACTTAACAAATTTAAAAAATAAAGCAGATTTTATAAAAAAAAAACTGAAAATAATACTATATTTAAGGCGAGGGATAAAAATTTTGACCAAGTATACGCCTGCTCAACACCCAACATTCCCGGGTATGCCCACAGCAAAGAGCAATAAAAATGTAGGTAAATATTTTTTAATTGTGAGGCGAAAATGAAAATATAGGAACATTATTCATTTGAAGAAATATTTTACTGAATAATAGTTAAGTACACTGCTTAGTATGGTTGGTGGAATGTTTATTACAAACGGGCTTTGAACATTTCTTGCACGATTTTCTAGTCGAACGTCGTTTGTCACACATGAAACAATTGCCTTTGTGTTTGATTCTTCCTGATGCATCACATTTGGAACCAGAAGCCTCTCCTTCAGATACAGAACTTGAAGGTAAGGAATGACCTTCAAAAGATTTTTGGTGGAAAAATTTCGTGAAACTTGGGGATTTGCCGCACGTGCAGTGGAAGTGGAAGTGGCCAAGGCAGCTATATCCAACATATTATAATAAATAGCCAACGGCGATCGCTTCGTACATCGTTTGCAGCCATATTCACCCCATTTAATCCATATTATCAAGCCCACCTTGGATAGCATTATAGTCAATTATCACTTGCGATTTTTGCGCTTCTTCCACCACATCTTTGGTATAATGAGACGTTGACAGCCAGACAACCGCATTTTATTTTTTTGGTACGTGTTACATATTAAAGAAATCCAATAAACTGCCAGTTTTATGCCTTTTTTCACTATAAGAAATTCTGGTGGTATGAATTTCCGTCATTTATCAATTTTTTTATTTTATAATCCCGCGCGCGCACCAAGGGGATATGATTACCCTTTTACTGATTTTCTCCAGGGCGCGGGCGGGTGGTGTAGTAGTTTGAAACTCAGGTGTATTAAGTTTTCGATATTTTTCCCAGAGGTGGCTGTCAAACTGGACGGGACGAGCAAGTGCATCCTCAACCAGTGGGTCTCAGTACGTGCTAGTCGTTAGTTCGTTACATTTAGCCCAGCCACCAACCACTCCAACATCAGTGTTATGCCTTTATGTCAGAGTTGACGCCGACGAGATTCTCACATAACTCGTGCAAATTCTACGAAAAAACTTTTTTAGAGAATTGCCTCGCATGGAATTCGAACCCGCGACCCTCTGCTTGAGGAGTGTATGCATATACTACTACACCACGGCCACCCCTATTGACTGTGCTAAGTCAAAACTTGTGAAAAAGTTATCACATGTAATGTTTAGTTCACTCTCTTTTGTTTGTTTGCTTGCTTTTATTTATTTTAATTTAATTGTTTACAGAAGAATATTAAATCTTTTGATAATAGAACAAGCTTTACAATATTTCAATGTTTTAACAATGCAATATAAATAGAATAATTTTTTTTAATAAAAAAAAAAGTTAATTAAAGAATGCAAGAGGAAATTCATTAACAATTTAAATACCTCTTTATCGAAATTATTTGTGTCGCTCATGCGTTTTATCCTTAAGGGCAACCGATTCCATGGCTGAATCCCATGTCCGAAAATTTGTCGAGACGTGTGTAAATACTTGCACCTAGGTGCTATCAGTTGCAAAGTTTTTCGATTTGTCGGAAATTTTACTATCTTAATTAAATATTCTGGTAATTTCTTGGTTAAAACATTGTGAAAAAACAGCATGGTTTGATAGTTCATAAGAGCATTCAGAGAACAGCCAGCAATTTGTTTGGTATAGGTTTAAATGTGTTCATGTCTTTTGATATTAAAAATGTATCTCGCGCATGAATTATATGCAACCGTTAACTCTCTGTCGGACTCCTGATCCATGATTGCAAATATTTCACAACCATTAATTGCAAACGTAAAAATGATGTCATTTATAAAATTAGTAAAGAGGAGAGATCCTAAAACAGATCCATGCGGTAAACATGCGGGGATAGGCAGGCAAGATGAATGCTCATTCCTATAAAAGACGTATTGAGACCTGTTGAAAAGATATGAAGACAACAGCTTACATAAAGTGTCATCAAACAGGAATTGATGTTTTCGAAAAATCTAAAAAAAACAATTAATCCCGACATACCATTCTCACAACCGGCACGTAAATCTTCACTGATTTTGAAGAAAGGCAGACTGGTATTTAGATATCACATTCTTAGCCCTTAGATATTTTTAAATTTAACTTAACATTTAGTCCTTCTATAAGGTGATGAAGCCTATTTCTAGCTCAGTGGATACTAAGTATACCAAACCATACGGTATGGTTTGGTTTATGGGCTGTTGGAATCATTGGTCCATATCTCTTTAAAAATGAGGCAAATCAGAAGTTACCGTCAATGGCAACCATTATCGCGTCATGTTAACGGACTATGTGCTTTCTGAAATTCAAGCACATAGTGTCGGTGAGCTCTGGTTTCAACAACAATGTATGAGCCATACAGCGCGTGAAACAATGGACTTGTTGAGAAATCATTTTGGTGAGCACTCAATTTCAAGTTTTGCTACGGTAAATTGGCCACTTAAATCGTGCGATATCACACCTTTGCACTATTTTCTCTGGGGATATATGTAAAGTCTCAGATCTTCAGGAACAAGCCAGCTACAATTGACGCTTTGGAAGTCAACATTACTCGTGTTATCCGCGAGATACCAGTCGCTATGCTCGAACGAGTCGCCCAAAATTGGACCTTCCGAATGGACCACCTCAGACATAGTCGTGGCCAACATTTACATTATATCGTTTTCAAAAAGTAAATGCAATGAATTGTTCTTTTAACCGATAGCAAAAATTTTAAGTTTACTTTCAAATTTATGTGCTTTATTTTACATTATAAATCAAACCTCACGATGAATCACCCTATACATCCACACTTTTGGGAAAGAATGTTTTTTGTGAATTCAGTCCCAACTGACGAATACTCATCCAAAAGCCAGAACTAGAAGAACATGAGTCAAATGTATTTTTATAAAAAGCGATTTTGTTTCTTTTTTTTATAATAAGACAAGTTACAGAATTACGTACAATTTTAAATTCCATATAAATTTCAAAGCATTTGTAACGCCTTCATCTAGCATAGAGTTAGCTCCGAGCTGCGATTAATTTGATTTCTTCAGAAATTATAGCACTTTTTTCATATAAATTGCAAAACCAGCCGCTCCGTAAAATCCTCCTATAAGTTAAATTAAATAAATCAACACACATTTCCGTTTCTAACCAAGTTTCCGAGACACATAAAACATCAACCATCTCATCATTAAACACATATCTTAAGTAGTCAATTTTATTTCTCAACTTTGAGCATTTAAATGACAAATTATTTATTTATTTATTTATTTTTTGTTTACATAGCTTAAAAGTGGTAGAAATACTCATTGGAGTGTACGAATCATAAGGCAAAAAAAAAAAAAAAAAAATTTCCAGAATTCGATATAGTTTACGCCTATTGGAACTTCAAAAATTGTCAAAAAATCAAAATTTTTTCTTTCTTTTATATTTAAAAAATTCATAACTTTGTCTCTAATTACCAGAATTTGATAAAATATACCTTATTGAATTCAGGAAAAGGTGAACTTTCAAAGATTTGGAATAATTTTTATTTTCAAGGACAAATGTTATTCCAGAATATCCTTTTTACATATATCCTTGAATAACTCAAAAAATAGTATTTTATATATATATATATATATTATAGAGAGATTCGTTCTCTATTTCCATTTTTTTATAGGCGGCTATATAAAAAAGAAAAAAACTAAATATTTATTACGTTACTCCTCTTATCATTCTCACATATAAAACGAGTGCACGTACATAAGTACGTAGAGTAAAAATATTTCGTAGGGAAAATAAAAGAAAATTTCCATAGAACTACAAGCAAAGACACCAAACTTGTTTTGTTGTCTTTACTTTCAAGAGAATGGAGCGTCAAATTATAGAAGAATTTCCAGGATCGACAAGCTATATGATCAAGAAATCTAGAAAACTTCAAGAAGATCAAAGCATTTCATCAACTTATGGGAAAAGCTTAGATGCTGATATCAAGCATTTGCTAGAAAGTTTTTACTGCCATTTAATACCAGGAAAAAAAGACTACGTATCTATATACAGAGGTAACAAACATTTATTTTCTCAGGTTCAAAAACAAGATGTTTTGCTTTTTGTTGGATTGAAAATTAGAAAAAAACTTATTCAAAAACGCCTGGTTCTCGCTAACCTTAGGGAGATATATAAAAGGTTCAAAGAAGTTCATAATAATGTTAAGATTGGATTTTCCAAATTCGCGTGTGTGTTTGCACCATCCATCAAAATATCAAACTCATGTTTGAGGGTAGCAATATATCAAGGCTGATAGAAAACGAAGATAAGCATTTCAATGACAGTAGAGCCTGCTTAGCTTTGGTAATTTGTAACCCTCCTGATATAAATTGTTACTTGGACAAGTGCCTTAATTGACCAAACTATTCTAAATCTTTGACACTGCTTTTAGTAATCACTTCATAGAAGACGTAACATACATATCAGTGGACCAACACAGACCGATCAAAATTGGAAGTGAAAATTGAAAACTCTGAGGATTTCATTCAAAGCTTTTTGAAACGGCTTGATGTTTTCATTCGTCATCTTTTTATAACAGATCAACGAAAATGGGCATACTTGTTTTATTGAACTTTTCCGAAAATTATGGTTTTGTTCTGCAAGATGCAGTGCAGGGATACCACTGGACTAACGAACAGGCGACGATTCATCCTTTCGCAATATATTACCGGAACCAGATGGATAATATTAAAAATGAAAGTTTGGTTGTAATCAGTGACTGATTAAAGCATGACACTATCGCAGTACACTTATTTCAGCGCCATCTCTTAGAGTTCATGCACAAGAAATGATAACATTTTAAGGAAATTATTTATTTTTCCGATGGATCTACCGCGCAGTACAAAAACAAAAAGAATTTTTTTAATTTAACATTGCATGAACAGGATTTTGGAGTGAATGCTTAATGGAATTTGTTTGCGACCTCTCATGGTACAATAAAAAGACTGGCTGCCAGAGCTAGCCTACAACGACCATATAGGGAACACATAACAATTCACTTACAGTTATATAATTGGGCAACTGAAAATATAAAGAATATGGATTTCTCCTACGTGACCACACAGAAGTATATAGTATGAAGAAAAATTATTGATGGAATCGAGATTTTCTAATTTAAGAAAACAAGAAAACTTCATCATATTTCATCTATTTCAAAAGAAGTAATTAAAGGAAAATATTTTTCGTTTTCATCTGAAGAATATTTATATACTCTTAAAAGATAATAAATAATGATTTTTTTAGTCCTTGGGATACAAAGGTCCCAGTGTGACTTTTTTTTTTTAAATGAATATATTTATTACAGAATATTTAGCCGCCTATAAAACTTTTTTTTTGCCGAACCCATGGAGATCCAACTTGAAATTTGAAATGGAAATAGATGACGAATCTCTCTATAATATATATAAAAAATAAAAGATAACAAAATACTATTTTTTGGGTTATTCATGGATATATGTAAAAAGGGTATTCTGGAATATCCATCGTCCTTGAAAATAAAAATTATTCCAAATCTTTGAAAGTTCACCTTTTTTCGAATTCAACAAGGTATATTTTATCAAATTCTGATGAGCAGAACCAAAGTTTTAATTTTTTTATATATAAAAGAAAGCATAAATTTTGATTTTTTTCTGTTACACGCAAACTATACTGAATTCTGAATTTTGCCTTATGATTCGTACCACTCCAATGAGTATATCTACCACTTTTCAGCCAAACCGGAGGGATGTCGTTCAGAACGTTGGTCGATCCTTCAAGGAATGACACATTTTTGATTCACCTCTGGAATCACCCTGTGTTTGTAAGTTGTCAATCATTTAAGAAAAAAGAGAACAGCAAACAAACAAAATAAAACAAAAAAATAAAAAAGCACTAGCAACAGCCACAAAATTAAAAAAGTTAAAAAAGGAACGAGTTAATAATATGCAAGTAGTAGGGTAAGAGAAAGTAGGAAAGAGAAAGAGTTAGAAGGAAATTGGAAATAGGAAAAAGAATAATATGTATAAAGAAAAAACAAACAAGGAAAAAATAATTGACAATATAATGAAGAGAAAGTAAAAAAAATTTTAAATAGAATATTCCCTTTCAGTGAATATGATGTTTCAGCATCACATGCCCAACAAATTTGTATGACATATTTGGAGGGCTTGGATGGATTGTACGAAGTAAATCTAGTACACCCACGGAACAGAAATTATTGCTCGTCGATTGTTATGTTTTCGCCAGGATTGCTGTGTCCATCAATCAAAGGCCTTTGATGGGTGCTGCTATATCTTCTCTGAGCCTTTCAATACGCGTATTTCCATTGTCAAAACGAATAACCCTTCCAATGGGCCAAAAGCGGCGAAATTCCGTGGAAGCGCGATACAGTTAGTGAGCAATATTTCTCCAAAGGTCCTTTGTATGTTCATAGTTTGAACTGCTAATACCAGCAAAAAGTAGAACCCTCATGTAGGCATCTAATTCTTTTTCTCAATCTCAACGGCGGATTGAGAGAATACTTTGTGTACCAATTTTTATAAGTCTGTGTTGCCCGACGATAAGTTTCCCGTAAAATAACATCGCAGAATTGCGGGGTAATTACCAATTTTAAAATATGCTTTATGCTTAATGTTTTGGTGGCGTTAGTTGAACCGACTTTTGTGGAAGGGATTCTAAAAATATTATGCTGCTGATGGCCACGTGGGTTTAGGGGGTCTTTACGCCATACTTTTCTGTCACGTACATGATAACATTCAGGTTCGGAAGCACTTTCAGCAGTTACCACTTCAAACTCTTCTTCTGTTTCGATGGAGTCTTCTTTTTCTGCTTCAACCTTATCTGGGTATTCCTCAATAGCGGAGAATGGGTCGATTCCTTCATTTCGAAGTCCGCTTATTTCACCAACCATTTCATGGTCTGAAATCTACTCAAAACAGCACAAATATTAAGTTCTTTTATTCGTATGTAGGTAAACTTACGTCTTCTTCCTCATCGGATAAAATTGCACCCAGTAACCAAGTGCGATACTCGTCATAAAATTTGAATTTTGGAAGCACGCATCAAAAACTTAAAAAAAAAAAACTGAGATATTTTGTCTGTTCAATCTTGCTAGTCAACGAATAAACTGCAAAAAAAAAAAAATCTACTTCGATTCAGTTATACTATACTTTGCAACTCGTTAGTGAGCCCAAAATTTTTGTTGATTTAAGTGATCTAATTATTCTTCTTTCGACCTCATTTATTTATTTTTTTATTTTATTTACGTAAAATCCGGCTTTTTAATACTGAGCCTTATGTCGGAATTGTTTCACATACCATACCTTGCGCTCTTAGTTCGTTGCCTTCTTTTGTGGCTCATTGGAGCAATTCTCCCGAATTTGCTTCCCAGAGCCAGTCACTTTCTTATTTAAGTTAAGTTATGCCAGTTTATTTTCTTAGTTGATGCCATTTTGTGTTGAATTTTATCGTGAAAAATTCTGTCCTGCCTTGATGTTATTTTAAAGCGATTGAAATTTTTATTTCCGATTGCTTACTAGCTATTTGCGGTAGGTTAAAGCAAACTATGTTCAAAGTTTCATGTTCAATTGCCAGTTACATTGCCATTAAGGCAAACTCATAATCGGCCAAAGAATGCGTACGTGTACGTACGTAAATTTACGAATATAAGCGATTTGTATGGTGCACTCATAATGCCGGATTGTTCAGTTTCGTCGAGTTTTCCTTCACTTTTGCGTTCGTACGCAAACTTCGACCGTGATCGCATGTACGAAAATTTGACAGCCAACCAACTGATTGCAATCTGTGATTACAAAAAGCTGTGGTTTTTCTAAAGAGAAGTAAACTTATTTCTTTCAACCCAAATTTCCAACAAACATCTCCAAATCTGAAATAAAAATGTTTATCCGACTCCGCCTTGGTCATACTACATACACCTGTTCAAAAAAAAACCACCACCAACCGCCCCACTTGCTTCAGCGGAGTAACAGTTACTCATCTACTAAGCCAATGCATCCTTTCATCACCACTCAAAAACAAATCTAGTCCGAATCAAGACCCATTGGAGCTCTTCAAGGTACCCAAAGGAAGAAATATTTAGAAATATGATATATTGTTCATATTAGTTACAATTTTCAATTGTATATTGATATTCTAATAAATAAATATATAAGAAATAAATATTTCTATAACAAACATTGTTATTAGAAAGAGCACATCTATTACACTATAATTTTAATTTAAGATTAGAATAAGCAAAAAATAAATAAATAATTAAATAAATAAAATGACAAGCCTAGAGATCATGTAAGGATTTATAGCAGCTATGGCAGTCTCCCTTAGCGATAAATATAACATGCTTTGATTCCATAGGTTGTGGAGACACTACGTAATAGGCAACCGTTCATTTAAAGCAATTTAAGGAAGCCTTTCATTCAGTTCCGACAATAGATTTAGATTGATTAGTCGAACGCTGATTTTCAATACGCGTATGATCTTATCTAGGAGTTCAGTTATCAATATGATGGCAATTTCCTTTTCTAATATTGTGAAATGAATCCTTTTGCCTATAAAAAAGTCCTTCACTTTCCCGCCTCCCGGAGTCGCGAAGAAATCTAAGATCTCTTCTCTTTGGGCACCAATTGACAAAGCTTCCACACTGTGAGTCGAAAATACTAGGTCTTGTTCTGTCTGTGACTGTCGCTGCAATCATTTTTTTTTTTCTCACGGGCTCTGCTTCACAAGTTTTGTTTGTGCCATAATGGCAATTGCTGCAGCTGCTGTTCTTTATGGAACATATCAAACTGCCTCAAAATTAAAAGATGTTGCGGTTGAGGTATTGAAAGGGGAAGAGAAATATAAGGAAGTATAATGACACAATTATGCATATTAATTTTATTATCTATTATAATTAGATGACTCTCAGATTCATACCGAATATTCCTCTTTGAGGTCAATTGTTATGAACAATTACGAAGAAACTGTAAAAATGCCAATAAATGAACCTGCTTCAGGCAAAAAGAAATCCCAAATACAAGAGTATGTTGATTATTTTGGTGGGGCAGGAGTCCAACATATCGCTCTTAATACAGGTGATATCATAAGCGCAATACGTAATTTACGAGCACGTGGGATGGAGTTTTTAAAAGTTCTAAGTAGTAATTATGATATAATCAAAGAAAAACTTAAGGATAGTGGTATCATAATTAAAGAAGATTTACAAATTTTGCAAGAATTAAACATACTTATTGACAATCATGAAAATGGATATCTTTTACAAATTTTTACTAAAAATATGCAAGATCGACCAACTTTATTTCTCGAAGTTATTCAGCGACACAATCACAATGTAAGTTAATTTTTTTTTTTTTTTCAAATTTCAAACCGAAATATTATAATATTCGTTTTGACAGGGATTCGGTGCTGGTAATTTTAAAGCGCTTTTCGAAGCTATAGAAATTGAGCAGGAAATAAGGGGAAACATATAAAATACAACTGGTTTTTACAATACACTATTATATTTATTTGCCTAATATTTTGTATATTGGACTTGTATTTAAAAATAAAAAATCATCACCACAAAAAAAAAAAAACTTCTACTTTGTTTATGAAAATTTTTAAGACATAGGTATACCATATTAGTTCCTGTGTAAGAGTGAGCTCAGCTCTTGTTTAATGTTTCTTACAAAATATCCGAATATCTCACCTATATTTAGAAACAAGAAAAAAAGTAAGCTTCGTAAGAATATAGTATTATCAAATTTTAATATCGTTTTTGTTTATTTAAAAAACGGTTATCTATAAAAACTTGGTTACGTGGATCATTTTCACCCAGTGGTTTAATACACGGATCCCAAAAGCCTTCAGGGGTAAGATTTAGTTCAGTTCGTTTTTTATGTTTTGTACATTTACGAATGTGTTTTTTAATTTCTTCATTTGGTAAGCGTGAGCCAAGGTATTTGATATACTACAAGATTTACAGAAAAGATAAACATGTTATATTATATTTATGTAATATTACCATCTGGCAATCGCTGCAATCTACATCAATCAATCTTTGCTTTTTTGATTTAACACAGTAGTCATTTTTTGAGATTCTAGAATTTTGCTCTTGAAATGCATCATTTCCTTCAAAGACGTCATTATATCTATTCGTTATTTTGCATTCTTCATACGAGTTAGTCTTGTCTACATATTTCGATTTGACTGAGCTCTTGTCAGCTTTACACGTTTCAATGTTTTCTTTTTTTTCTAAATCAGAATATTTGTCAAATTTATTTGCAGCCTTCTCAGTTACTGTTTTTTGAAGCGATTGTATTCTAATGTATAAAGTAAAAAAAAAAAAAAAAAAAATAAGCATTAAATTAGAAGAGAGGATTTACAAAGGGTGGCCAAGTCATTAGCACGGTTTGAAAAAAAAAAACCGATATTCCACAGTTTCGTGCAGGTGTGCTAATGATTTGGCCGCTCTTTGTACATATTCCTACAGATTAGAAATTACTTCAAGAACAAATTTACTTATAAGTACCAGCTATATAACTACTACATTTATTACACAAAACCAATTATACTTATCGATTTTAATATTTCAAAAAAGATTAATTTCAGTAAAATATTTTTGCAAAAAGTGTAAATTTTAATACAAGTTAAACGTAAGTTTATATATATACACTACAAGTCAAAAATTTGGGACCCAACAGAGATCAACAGATTTTTGCATATAGGGTCCAGATTTTACCGAAAATAAATTTTGTTTAACTAGATTGTTCTTCAATCTGTGTAGAATTTTCGCGAAGTAGAAAATATTGGTTTTAATGTGATTTTAAAAAAACCTGTGGCATTAAAATATAAAAGTTAGAAAAACCTTAATTAGTTGGCTCTTGTTTTATGGTTTTAAAGAAGGATAATTCGAAACAATATTTGTTTCCTTTTCTAAAATCTAATTACACGTTTTGGGATAAGTATATCGGACTATAGAGCATCACTCAAAGATTCTGGAATCTGGAAAGTCGAAATGTATAACTAACAGGGGAAGTATATTAATAAAAACAATCAACAAGCGGACCAGAAGTAATCCATCACCAGAAATCCGCTCAGAGATATAAGAGAGCTGGTCCAAACTTGAATAAGTCACTTCAGTTAAATCCTTGTGTCAACACCCACCTACCCAGGTTTGTTTTAGGGCTTCAAAATAAAATATTTTAATAAATTTAAACTACAATGAGCTTTTATGAAACTTAACAAATTTAAAAAATAAAGCAGATTTTATAAAAAAAAAACTGAAAATAATACTATATTTAAGGCGAGGGATAAAAATTTTGACCAAGTATACGCCTGCTCAACACCCAACATTCCCGGGTATGCCCACAGCAAAGAGCAATAAAAATGTAGGTAAATATTTTTTAACTGTGAGGCGAAAATGAAAATATAGGAACATTATTCATTTGAAGAAATATTTTACTGAATAATAGTTAAGTACACTGCTTAGTATGGTTGGTGGAATGTTTATTAAAAACGGGCTTTGAACATTTCTTGCACGATTTTCTAGTCGAACGTCGTTTGTCACACATGAAACAATTGCCTTTGTGTTTGATTCTTCCTGATGCATCACATTTGGAACCAGAAGCCTCTCCTTCAGATACAGAACTTAAAGGTAAGGAATGACCTTCAAAAGATTTTTGGTGGAAAAATTTCGTGAAACTTGGGGATTTGCCGCACGTGCAGTGGAAGTGGAAGTGGCCAAGGCAGCTATATCCAACATATTATAATAAATAGCCAACGGCTTCGTACATCGTACATATTCACCCCATTTAATCCATATTATCAAGCCCACCTTGGATAGCATTATAGTAAATTATCACTTGCGATTTTTGCGCTTCTTCCACCACATCTTTGGTATAATGAGACGTTGGTACGTGTTACATTTTAAAAGTTAACTCATGTGTATTAAGTTTCGATATTTTTCCCAGAGGTGGCTGTCAAACTGGACGGGACGAGCAAGTGCATCCTCAACCAGTGGGTCTCAGTACGTGCTAGTCGTTAGTTCGTTACATTTAGCCCAGCCACCAACCACTCCAACATCAGTGTTATGCCTTTATGTCAGAGTTGACGCCGACGAGATTCTCACATAACTCGTGCAAATTCTACGAAAAAACTTTTTTAGAGAATTGCCTCGCATGGAATTCGAACCCGCGACCCTCTGCTTGAGGAGTGTATGCATATACTACTACACCACGGCCACCCCTATTGACTGTGCTAAGTCAAAACTTGTGAAAAAGTTATCACATGTAATGTTTAGTTCACTCTCTTTTGTTTGTTTGCTTGCTTTTATTTATTTATTTGTGTCGCTCATGCGTTTTATCCTTAAGGGCAACCGATTCCATGGCTGAATCCCTTGTCCGAAAATTTGTCGAGACGTGTGTAAATACTTGCACCTAGGTGCTATCAGTTGCAAAGATCTTCGATTTTTCGGAAATTTTATTATCTCAAGTAAATATTCTGGTACTTTCTTGGTTAAAATATTGTGAAAAAACAGCATGGTTTCATATTTCATAAGAGCATTCAAAGAACAGCCGACAATTTGTTTGGTATAGGTGGAAAGGTGTTCGTGTCTTTTGATATTTAAAATGTATCTTGCGCATGAATTGTATGCAACCGTTAACTCTCCATGTTTGCAAATATTTCACAACCATTTGTGGTTGAAATAACATTGTGTTATGTCATTTATGAAACAAGTAAAGAGAAGAGGTCCTAAAACAGATTTCAAGCAAGATAAATGCTCATTCCTATAAAAGACGTTTTAAAACCTGTTGAAAAGATATGAAGACAAAAACTTACATAAAGTGTCATCAAACAGGAATTGATGTTTTCGAAAAATCTAATAAAACAATTAATCCCAGCATACCATTGCCACAACCGGCACGTAAATCTTCACTGATTTTTAAGAAAGCCAGACTGGTATTTAGATATCACATTCTTAGCCCTTAGATATTTTTTTAACTTAACATTTAGTCCTTCTATAGGGTGATTCATCGTGAGGTTTGATTTTCAATAGGCTTTTTTTTTTGACAGATCACGCATGACTCCTATCAAACTGCTTTGTCATTTTTGTTCAGTATCGTTTGGTAAGTCATCATTAAAAGACTCACACCACAACAGCGTCTCCAAATTGTTCAGCTCTATTACGAAAATCAGCGTTTTGTGAGAAATGTTTTTCGTGCGATTCGAGGAACTTACGGTGAGCATAGTCGACCTACTGAAGCCATTATTGCCAATACCATTCGCAAATTCGAGTCCCAATGGATGATACTCGACCGGTTAGACCACATCCAGCACGTAGTGAAGAGACTATAGCAGCTGTAGCTGATAGTATACGCGAAGACCGTGGCGAATCGATTCGTCGTCCTTCTCATCAGCTTATCTTGGCGTATTCGACAACTTGGCGTATATTACGTGAGGATCTCGGCCTAAAAGCGTACAAAATTCAACTTGTGCAAGAATTGAAGCCAGGCGACTTGAATTTGCGTCATATTTTTAGTGAATGGGCTCTGGAAAAACTCAATGAAAATCCGGTGTTTTATCGTGAAATTTTGTTCAGTGATGGGCTTCATCATTTCTGACTCAATGGCTACGTTAATAAACAAAATTGTCGTGTTTGGACTGATGAGCAACACGAAGAGTACCAAGATATATATCCATTATATCGGTATGGTGTGGTTTATGGGCTAGTGGAATAATTGGTCTATATTTTTTCAAAAATGAGGCAAATTAGAATGGTAACCGTTATCGCGCCATGTTAGCGGACTATGTGCTTCCTGAAATTCAAGCACATGGTCTCGGTGAGCTCTGGGTTTAACAAAACGGCGCTACGAGCCATACAGCTCGGGAAACAATGGAGTCGTTGAGAAATCTTTTTGTTGAGCACTTAATTTCACGTTTATCTACAGTAAATTGGCTGCCTAGATCGTGCGATATCACACCTTTGGACTATTTTCTCTAGGGATATGTATAGTCTCAGGTTTCAGGAATAAGCCAGCTACGATTGACGCTTTAGAAGCCAACATTTCTTGTGTTATTCGCGAGAAACCAGTCGGTTTCTTGAACGAGTCGCCTAAAATTGGTCCTTTCGAAGGGACCACATCATTCGTAGTCGTGGCCAACATTTATATGATGTCATTTTCAAAAAGTAAATGTCATGAATTGTTCTTTTAACCGATAACAAAAATTTTAAGTTCACTTTCAAATTTGTGTTTTATTCTGCATTATACATCAAACCTCACGATGAATCACAAATTCGTTGTTCATATAAAATGTATGAAAATCCACGTGCATACCCGGGTGTGTTGGGTGTTGATCATATAGTGCCAGATTCGGGTGTTGTTGTTTAGAGCAACATTAGAGTAACTTACCCTAGAGAATAGAATAAAAGAAATAAAAACCCTTATTTCGTTATGGTAATAAAAAGAAAACTTTAGCTCCGGACTGACAAAACCAAGTTTTTTTTTCTTTGGCGAATTTTTATCCGATGCAGAACTGAAATACTTATGCTACCAGGCTGTGTAGTGGTCAAGGTCAAGTATAATGATCGATGGGTTAAGGAAACGAAGAACGAGGACCATAAACCATGCATCGACATGTGGTCGGAGGTTATTTAGTCAATACAGTAGGAAATCGACCCCAAATACATTTTAAAATTATGTATATTTCAAATATAATGATTTGTAAATCGAAATAATGATTGAAATAATTTATAGAAAATTGAAAACAATACTTGCACAGATACTGAGAAGCCATAGGAGTCTTGACCTGATCATCATCTGATGTAAGGCCCATTGAACTTATAATGAAAGAACTTAATAGACGAGCCCGAGACCGATATCCAACATCGGTAGGAGAAATGGAGACGACAACGATAGGTTTTTCGAGATAAAATCAAAAATTATAATAATGTATAGATGGCAGTGCTGAGTTATAAGATACACATTTTAACTAGTAGTCAGCAATGCCTTTTAATGTCATTCGGTCAATCAAGGAAAGAATTCGTCAGGATTCGAGGGTTGCAATCGACTGTGTGTTATTAGCATCACCTATGAGTTTTATCACACTGTTTTGAATCTTATGTACCAAGTGCATAGAAGTACCAGGACTTATTTCCAATATATGTACAGATTACACTAACAACTTAACGTATACTCGCTAGCTTTATGCAAGATATGTATTTAAATTTTTTTCACAACCGCGGGTCATTGTTCAGGCAATACCTTCTAGTTTAATAATCTTTTTTGTTTTTTTTTTTTTTTTTTTTTTTTTTCAGCCAAGGTGAAAGCCGCAATCACTGCAGCAGTGGAGTACTTTTTTTGTGACTTGGGAGATAGCAAATAACTCGCTGAAAATTTGATTTTTTTCTTTGAAAATTTCAGTGTATATTCATTAGTTATATATAAATATATCCTCCAATTTCCAAGAATCATCTTTTTTTTTTTGGTGGTCATGCTAGGTGTGGACCTTAATTTTATTAATTAAAGTAATACTCGGAAGGAAGCGTTCTCACAATAGAACTTCTTTATAACTGCAAAGAAGCAAATTGATAAAAAAAAAAAAAACGCACCAATCGTTTATCGAACACACTTTTCCCACTTAAACATCAAAAGGGTATTACAAATGTTTGCAGGTTATTATGAATAGGATATAAAGACTTCTACATGGTATTCCATAAGCGAGCTCTACAAGTCAAGGAAAAACCATGATATTTTAGAGGATGCCTAAAGATGTGCTTGAGGGTAAGCTATTTACATTTTATAATGAGACGGGATTGTTACGTAAAAGGTTTGAGTGAGCAGTATGCTGTCGCCAATTCCGTTGCAGCACTGAAACATTACGTCGTTGTTGTAGTCTAAATTGATTGGGCAACATCTATTAGGTCATTACAAATGAAATTTCCGATTTACCTACTGATCAGTAAAAAAAAAAAAAAAAATCGTTTTGACGCGAGGTCGTCATTTGCGGAAAGTGTTGCTTTTCTTCTTTCAATTCTTTCAAAAATTGGACCGACCAGTTTAAGCACTGCCAGCGAAGCCGAGTCGGCCATTTGAATAATGTGCTATTCCACATATAATGGCACGAACGTAGTTTAAAAATAAAGCAGAATCAATGTTATATCTCACATCGTCGTTAATTTATTTAATTTTTTTTTCCTATCGTTCTTATCTGGTTACTCTTTACTTTTATGCCGTTAATATCGAGATTTAATGAGCTTAACATACAGGCAAAAAGCATGGATGTATGTCCAGGAATGGATATGAAAAGCAGATAGTACTGTTATCAGAAAAGAAATATACTGCATTACAAACAATAAACTTATAATGTTATTGCAAAATTGCAATTTAGGTCAGAAAACTTTGCTAAATTCGATACGTGTTTTCAATTGTGGTGAAACAACTTATCTGCTTCAGATTATTGTCTTATTAATAAATCTGTTTAAGTCAAATTTGTTTACAACTACTATATCACCCAATAACATTTGATTTGCTGATACCACCAAAAATTTATTTTTTTTAACCATCATAATATTTTCTAATCAATTTTATATTCAAAATAAAATCCTTGATACGCGAAATGCCCAAATATCAACTGGCCTTATCATGTACTGAGCAAGATATAAGACAAGATATATTAAATTTTAGGCACGACAGTCTTGATTGGACCAAGACATAATCTCTCCCACTCACTGTGTCGTTTGCCTTATCATGAAACGAAGAGAGCAACCTACAATTTTTTGCTGACCTCGCCCAACAGGAAAGTGAAACATTGTTATAGGCAAAATATTTCACTTTCGTAGATTCGAACCCAGACCGTATTACATAGTAATCGGCAAACTTTGTTTAGTTGGGTCATTTTTGCCCAATAATTAATAATCTATGTCTACGCTTTCAATTTGACAAATTCACTTTCGTACAGGTGTCCGGATATTAGGTGCGCAACTAAATTCTCAATAGATGGCTCCAGCAGTAAGTGTTGCTCGATTTTGATATATCCAAAACGTCATGAACCAAACTTAGACATATGGTTAACAAACCGTTTTGACAAATTAGTGAATTTTATTTTAGCGTCATATACTATTGGTTGTGTGAACATATCTGATTTAGTGCCAAAATAATCGTCATTTGCGGAAAGTGTTGATTTTCTTCTTTCGTTCGAACAAAACGTCGACTAGAAGCGCATCGAGAGCCCCAAAAGTGTACGGAGATGATGCTTTAAGTGAAACAACGTACCGTGATTAGTTCCGTCATTTCAAAGACAGTGATTTCGGTGTTGACGACCGTCCGCGTGAAGGAAGTCAAAAATCCTTCCTTTTCTTGTCCCAATGAAGCGATATTTGCCTGAAGCATTTTAGAAGTGTTATTAAGCTTATTTAAATCAAATTAAGGTATAAATAAAGTATCTTTTATATATTAAGATCTTATTTTATTAATGCCAAAAATTAATTTGGAAATATGTGGCACTTTAAATTATTCAGTGAACTCTGTTCAGGTTTCTTCTTCATCAATACATTCCTCATCTATTTTTTTTTCATTTCCACTTTAATTGGATACTCTCTCGTCGAAATTTTGTGAAGATAATAAATTCGGAATCCCGGAAATCAGCATTTCTAGAGCTTCTTTTGTAAATTGTTTAGTTTTTTAAACAGGTAAGGATCTTAAACTTGTTATTAGAGGATCCGAGCTTAAAAGTAAGCAGCAGATAGTATGAAAAACAGAATTAGTTATTATTTCCGACTGCTAATGTTTTTTTAACCTGAAAATGTAACCGGTATAACCTGAAATGCTTTTTCGTGTTTCTGCTGCTTCTTCGGGTAGCTGCCCAATCGGTAGGAGAGCATTTCGAACAACTTGTGCATCGTTGGAGTCATGGGATGCCACAGATAGAGCTCAACATACAACTTAGCCGTATCATATGCAAATATGGGTTATATAAAAAGTCTCCGAGGTTTTTTGCCACTACATTGTGTTAATGTCCATTTATCTGGAAACACTTATCCGATTGTGTCAAAAGAACACGTGTTTGAAAGGTGACTGTCAGAGTACATTTTTTGTGAAGACAGCTGTGTAATTCGTTGCTCGTGTTAAAAGTTATAAAAGTTATACTGATTTGAATATAAGTGAAATATCTGAAGAAATAAGCTACCCCTTGATAACCATCGTGTGGCGCTCCCATTGTTCCGATTTGAGTTTTTTTTTTTTTGTTAAGTTGGTACATCTGTATTTGACATTCCGTCTAAATCTTAGCCTCATAGCTTGACATTTGCAAAAGTTACGTAGCCAAGAGTACATCTGTCTCTGTGTGTGTTGGCGATTCTTTACAAATTTAGCAATGGATTTAAATTTTCGATAACGAACTTGTATTAAATTTTGCGTAAAAAACGGATTAATGGTGCGCGAACGTTGGAAATGTTGGAAAAGTCTAAAATGATGAACACAGTGGCAGAAAATCGACATCGAAAACCGACGAAAACATTGATGAAGTAAAAGAAATGTTGGTCAATAAACGCAAATTAACCATCAGAGGGATAGCGGAGGACTTAAATATTGCCTATGGATCCGTCCAAAACATTTTCGTTAATGATTTGCAAAAAGACCTCAATTTTATGCAAAAAATAAACCGTGTTGACGTTGCAAAAGAGATGGTTTGCGAGGTTGAATTCGATCCCACATTCATTAAAAGGATCATTACTGGAGACGAGACGTGGGTTTATGAGTACGACACGCAATCCAGACATCTGGCAAGTGAATGGCGTTCACCAAATGAGACAAGACCAAAAAACCACGTCGTTTTCGGTCAAAAAAGAAGACAATGCTCACGGTTTTAATGGAGTACAACGGTGTAGTGCATCATGAATTTTTGCCAGAAGGCCAGACAGTAAACAAAGAGTATTATTTGGGCGTTATGACCCGTTTGCGTGAAGCAATTCACCGAAAGAGACTAGAATTGTGGGCATTTTGCACAATGATAACGCACCGTCGCACAGTGCCATAATTTTTGGTAATTTTTTGACGAAAAATGCAACAAGTACCATCCAACAGCCACCCAATTCACCTGATTTGGCTCCCTGTGACTTCTTCCTGTTCAATCGTGTTAAAAAACCACTACGGGGAACGCGTTTCAGCAGCCGAGAGGAGGTAATGGAAAAATCGCAGGAAGCACTGATGGACATACCGAAAACCGAATATAAAAAATGTTTCGAGGATTGGATCAAGCGGTGGTATTAGTGTGTTGCAGTCGATGGGGATTACTTTGGAGGGGACAACATAGATTTAGATGAATAAACTTGTATTTTTAATTTTCTGAGTAAATTCCTGTAACTTTTTGATCAACGTGTGATGCTTTTTTACTATAAAAAAGGAAAAACGCTGCAAAAACACGCCGAAAAATTTGTGCAGGTAACGGTGAGAAAGCTGTTAGTGAACGCCAGACCCAGGAGTGGTTTGTACGATTCCGTAACGGAAATTTCGATGTAAAAGATGCCCCTTGCACTGGTCGGTTTGTCACTGAAAAAATCGATGAAATTTTGCACTAAACATCAACCGTATGACAGTTTGGAATCATTTAAAATGAGCAGGCTACTCAAAGAAGCTCGAAGTTTGAGTGCTACATGCAAAGAAATTTAATTGACCAAATAACCATCAGTGAAATGCTGCTTAAACGTAACGAAATGGAATTATTTTTGAAGGGATTCATTATGGCGATGAAAAATGTAATGTCGAGATTATCCAACGCAAATGATCATGGTCAAAGGCCGGTGACCGATCACAAATGACTTCAAAGCCTGGATTGACCGTAAACAAGGTTATATTGAGTGTTTGGTGGGATTGGTAGGGAATTGTCTATTATGAGCTGCTAGAACGTGGCGAAACGGTCAATTCGATCTTCTACTGTGCACGAATCCACCTATTGAATGGATGAATGAATGATTGAAATTGATTTTGAATAAAGAAATTTTTTTTCAAAAATGTACCAAAAAACCGCGAAGACTTTTTATATGACGCGATACTTCCGGATTGTTAAAAAACCTGCGGCTTGTATTGCCATTATTAGTGTTCCCGAAACCAAGTTCTGGTACATCAACAATAAGTCCTAGCCTTGTTTTAAACTTTTCTTGGAACTCAGTTTTTCTTATTTTAGAATAATTTTTTCTGAAAGCGTTCTTAGCCGCCATTTTTTTTAACGGAATCTTGTAAGCAAGCTAAAGAATGCAAAATTGACAAACTAAATTTTATCGCATCTTTATCAACTTCTTTTGTTCTGAAAAAATCATTAAAGCCTTTTGAAGTTTCTCCACATATATAACATTTCATTGTAGATTTAGTGTTAGTTGCTGCGTTGCAAACTTATTCTATCGCCTTCTATGAAAGTTTTGTTCAATGTGTTTATCTTGGATTCAATATAGATTATTGACCAGATGCTCGAGAACAAACCTGAATAAACAACTGTACCAAGAGGCAAACAAAGCGTACAAAAATGTATGCATAAAAAAACAGCAATTATATTCGCAGTATCTAACACCCACGCTATCGAGAATCAAAGACAGTCGTGGGTTCTGGAAACAAGTTAGAACTCTCACCGGCTCTTTCAACGCTAGGGGCATTCAAATTGAGGTTCCCGTATTGGCAGAACATTTAGCAAGCCTATTGAATCCACCATGCTGCCTAACACATAAACACTATGCACTGCCATACCAGGAAGATATCACTCTAGACCGTATAATAACAATACAGGAGGTCAATATGGTCATACATCGGTGCAGTCTGAACAAAGGGCCTAGAGAAGACTGTGTTCCCTATGAGTTCTTTATATATGCTACTGAGCAATTCCTGGGAAGTCTTACCGAAGCGTATAACTATATATTTAATACGGGCGAAATGCCAGAAGGTTTCAGAAGAAATATAATTTTCACTATTTTCAAGAAAGGAGATCCCGAAGATTCAAATAATTACAGAGGCATTTCGTTCCTGAACTCAATAACAAAAATATTCACGGGGTTAATTCTAGAACGCCTGACAGAGTGGATACGCATAAATAACTTGCCCAGCGAGTTTCAAGCCATTTTCATAAAAGGTTATTCGACAGTGGGCAACATATTTACGCTAACAAGCATCGCAAGATCTTATTTAGACAAGGGCAACAAATTATACAAACAAAACGACAGTATGGGAGGAAAAGAAAATATCTAGCACAACCGAATACTCCAATATGACCTAGGAGGAAAGAATTATTTTATCAACTACCATAGCTTAGATAAAATATCTACTATATTGAAGACGAGAGGAGAGCTCCTTCATCTTAACTAGATGATCAGAGCGTAATGTGGAATGCTCGTTATGCAACCTACGGGCGAGGGAGTATGTACTGCATTTTATAGGAATCTGCCCCGTATTAAAGGAGATTAGAAGACTTGACTTCAGGAAAAATATCCTACCGGTAAACGAAGTCATTGCACGATTAAATGGCGATCAAAATTGGACAGCATTGATTTGCTACACAAAATCAACTTTAAAATATAGGCAGCAACTTTAAAAACTTAAGCTTTTTTAAATAAAATTATACAAAATATAAGACTTGATGAAGTTTTTAAAAAATAATTTAAGATTTGTTTATACTATAATACATTGTTTACAAGTTAAAGTTTTATTATTTTTTTCCTCTCTTATTAAACTCTTTCTGACTGACGACTACAGCCAATGCTTATATTGTATGTATGAAATATATTACACTTATGAACTATTGAATTATTATGAAATAAATAAATATACTATAAATATCATTTAAACACAACAATAAGCGTTCAGCTGTATGGTTAAATAAGTCCTGTAAGTTTATTTCAGCTAAAATATCTGTTATAGTATATGACTCAGGGATAGGGTAGCATAGTTTTTTTGCTTTTTGAAGAAAACCGTAGCAAAGCAAAAGTTTTTTTTTCACTAGTTCTCACTATCTCATACTACTTCCGCATGATTTGCTTCAACAAAAATAGAAAGAGCTTTAAGAGTACATAGTTTCTTACGTTGGAAACTATCGGACAATGCTTTCTCTCCCAGGAGATTCGATGATATCTTTTGATACTTTTGAAACGCGATTTTTCTGCTTCACGTAGTTTCATTTGAGTAGCAAACGCTTGTTACTATTACGTAAGTTCTGCGTTCTTCTTCTCTTGCTCTGTTCACTAAGTTCTGTGAAAGCTTTTGATGGCCGACCGCGTCCATTGAAAATTGGTACCTCAAAAACTCCCTGAAGCCAAACTTCATTTTTTCTTAAAAATCTAACATTTGTCCGTTGTGAAAATAACCATCTTAACTTAAATTCATGTCTTTATATAAATAAAAAGATTTTAGGTTGAAACTACCAATAGAAACAAAGTTGAGCTTAGTGCAAGACGCTTTATTAAGCAAATAGCTCTGAAGGTGATCCAATTTAGCTTCAAAATCATTCTATTAATACGCATTCATAACATCATATAACTGCTTTTTGTTAAAATACAGAAGCCACACGATCTTTCAAGCAAAAGAATTTATTTTATGATAAGGGACGATCCAATCTGGAGGGGCAGTTATGGGCATTTTTTTTTTTTTTTTTTTTTTTTTTTTTTTTTTTTTTTTTTTTTTTTTTTTTTTTTTGATACTGCTTCGTGACATCTTTATAAGCTGCTACTAAAAAAGTTGCCGAATAACACCAAATTATATAACAAAAGGTCCAATTAAAAAAAAGTTTAAAAAAAGCCCAATTACACATTTCAAAAAAAAAAAAACAGAAATTGCTTCATAATAAAGTACACACCTGCAGCTGATTCCTCCATCCTCATTCCTCCAACTAATGCTGTGACGAAGTGTGGGCATAAAAAAAAACAACAAAGGTTCATTGTTCAACGAGTATTTAACTACAGCTAGGAAAAAAAATACTTCTCAACTCTTCATTTTGAAACATAGATTTTTGAGCGGTTTTTCGAGGCAAACTTCGAAATACTCATTTGTAACCCTTTTTTTACAATAAAGTTGCATTTAAATAAATAAAATAAATAAATAAATAAATAAAAAATAAATAAATAAAAAATAAATAAATAAAAAAACACCTATAACTTATTTGCGCACCTAATACTTAAAAGTATTTACATATAAATTCATTGCTTCATATGGTAGGGCTTCTCTTGTTCTGAAGAGGTGGCAAGACTGAGTTAGCTTTCTTTCTATTCTTAATGAGTAGCACTGTTATTTCAGAGTGTATGGATGAAAAACCGCATTTTTTTTAGTGCGTCCCTAAAAGGCAGAAGTAAAATATTTGCGCTTGGTGTTTCAAAGTTAATCTGTCTTCGGTCTCTTTTGTTGAAAATGTTCGTTTTGATTTCGACAATGTGTATAATTTTTGTTGCTGTTACTTCTAATATATTCATTTACTGACATAACTACCCTACATCAATAAGATAGCTACTATATTTATTCTCGGCCTCAGGTATGTTTCTTTAATATAAATAAAATAATATTTTCAAGGTACTCTGGCAAATATGCGTTAAGTCCAGACCCGTAAAAGGTCAAATTTAAAATTTTATACCTGGTGTAGTTTCGGTAAAATGAGAAACAATTTATTATGACCTGTTTTTTTTTTTTTTTTCTCAAATAGTTTAACACAATGCAACTAAATCGAGATGTGTGGTATTAAAAAGATATTCATAATCAAATGTGGGCATCCGAACTATCTACATAGATAGTGTTTTTACAAAATCTTAAATTTATAAAAATTAGCTTAAAATATTCGCTTCGCTTTATGCTTTCGAAGTGACTTCGTTAAAGTTAAACTTACCGATTTCGTTCCATACGTTTCAAATTTCCTAATTGATTTTCAGATGAATTCATTAGATCTTTGAGTAAATCCATTGATTTAATGTTATAACTTTCAGAGCTTTCATCTAAAAATATAATATCTTGTGTGGCAGGCGTTAACATAACCACACTTGAACTATCCTGCTTTCCATCATTTATAATTGTTTGTTTCGGTTGATTTGACGTGATGAGGTGTGATCCAGAACTATCGGAGTCACTTACGTTTTGTGATTTTTTCTTTTTACTAGAATTAAATACTATAATTTGGGGAAAAGAAAAATTATTTAGTTAAAAACCTGAGAAGCCACGGCTTTGATTTCGTACTTTTGGTTTTATCCAATATTGAATTTGATTTAGGACTAGCTTCAATTGCTTCTTCGCAAAAAGTTGAATCTTCCTTTGAAAGTTAATACATCACCGAAAAACAAATACAACAAATAAACGTTTAGAAATCATATAATTTAATCTTTTTTTATTGTATACATGATATGATACATAGCAATCATTTTTTACGTTAATATCGAATGCACTATCGTTGATAGGTCTAAAATCACCACTATTTCCTTTGTCGTATTCACTTTTTTACCAACCCATCAACAATTAGGAAACAATTTTTTTTTTGCTCTTTGCCTTTGCCTAAATTCACTTGAATATGGGCACAAAATTAGTACGCTGCCCCAAAAAAAAAAATCACCAAGTGATCAAATTCAATCTTGAACTTATGGTATACAATATAAAATCCAATAAATAAAAATAATAAAAAAAGTATAATAGTTTTACTGACTTCTGAATTAACAAATTCTTTCCCTACAATTTACGCTGGTGAAAAACTTACGAATGCTAGTATACATATGTATATTTGATTTAAATGGATTTAAATTATTTTAATTTTCAGACAAAAATGTTTCCAGTCGCAGTTCAAAGCTAACCAATTAAAGAATTGCATATAAACATTAAAGGAAACAAGGAAACATAAAATTATTAGTTTGATCTGACTTTCTGATAATTTTAACGCAATGATTATTTTTATTAACCATAAACTGCTTAGCTAGGAATGCATTAAAATTTTTAGTCCAAGTCCATAGCTTAGGAATTCAGTTTTGAATTGAAACCTCACCACAGGGGTTAAAAAAAAAAATCGGAACAAATTAATAGATAAACCCCTCTTAGTATAAAAATGCATTGCAAAAAAGAATCGAAAACATTAGTTAAGGCACTAAAATTTATACTTAACACAAAAAAAGACTAGCAATATATATGTGTACGATATGTAAAATATTTACCATTGAAATGTATAAAATATTACACTGGCAGTAACAATGCAGATACGTAAGAAAAATATGTAGCGTAAATAGTGATTATACTCGTCACATATTTCATCGGGTAATAAAAGAAGAAAAAAAGGAAGAAAGATCTCATGCACTATGATTCTCTCTTGTTGCAACGCAACATGCATCATTCGTAAGCTGTTTAAAGGTAGCTCTAATCGACGAGCATGCTCGGCGAACATGCTCGTTTGCGTTATCTCCTACACGACGAACACATTTGGCGAGCATTCATTTCGTATTGATTCTTCATACTGTGAACATGTGGGATAAAGAAGCGCAAGTGGTTGCACTTATGGTGATTTATTTATGTGAAAGAAAAGAAAACAAAACAAATAAAAAAAGAAAGTGAATGAAGGACTGGCTGTATAAACGCAATAGTCGTTCGCATGTTTAGTTATTAAAAGAGTTGGAAATAACATCTATTTGGGTATTTTTTGGTTGTTTCAGAAAGGAAATCGCTTTCTCCAAGAAATTGCTCTCATCGAATTTAGGTTTTTTTTGCTCTCGGTTCCTAGAACAATAAAAAAATATTAATAAATAAATAAATAATACAATAAAAAAAAAAATTCAATAATTCAAATAATTTCAGATGCCAAATAATGCACAGGAGTGGAAAGCAGTTGTGGCCGAATTTGAAAACAATTGGAATTTCAACCATTGCATTGGTGCTATTGATGGCAAACACGTGAATATAGTTAAACCAGCTAAATCTGGCTCTTACTATTTTAACTATAAAAAACAATTTAGCATCGTGATGATGGCGCTAGTGAACGCAAATTATGAATTTCTAGGAATAGAGGTAGGCATAAATGGACGAGCATCTGATTCTGGTATATTTGGCCAGTCACAATTGAAATACAACTATGATGAAGGTCTTCTTAACCTGCCAGAACCAGAAAAACTACCATTATATGATGATGTACTTCCTTATGTTATAGTTGGAGACGATGCGTTTCCGATTTTGGAAAACCTAATAAAACCACACAGTCGTCATAATTTAACAAAGGAGGAACAAACTTTCAACTATAGATTATCTAGAGCACGTCGAACAGTGGAAAATGCTTTTGGAATTTTGGCTAACCGTTTCAGTCTTACATACAACTATAAATTTAGCTCCTGAGAAAGCAGCTATAATTACACTTACATGCTGTTATTTACATAAGTACTTAATAAAAAGGAATATGTCTTCATACCTGAGAAATAATGAAACTGATTTTTCGACAGATGTGCAATATGCTAATTTAACTGATTTGCAGCCAATAAATAGTGGCAATATATCAGTAAATGCAGCTAATATTCGTAACAAATTTTGAAATTATTTTAATACTACTGGCAGTGTATCTTGGCAAAATAATTTTGCATAAAAATTATAACTATGCATAATCATGTTGAAATAAAATTAAAAAATATATAAAATTTGCTTTACCTTTTCTGTCCCATTTTCGTAGGTGTTAATACCGTCGATTTGTGTTTCTTGGTCTCTCAGAAAATCCATATTATTAAAGTACCAAAGAACGTATACATCTTCAGCGCTTGCGCCCGATTTTTCACTTTTTTTTATTTTTGCCAGTTCTCGTCTGTATGAAGCTCTTAAGGCAATATATTTTTTTAACACTTTCAACAGTGGCACTTGCATCTATTTCGTTATATTTTCCCAACAACTTTTTCCAATCCCATATCGCACTTTCACTCTGCAATAATTCTATAAATTCTTCTACAAAATCTTTACTAACTCTTGCCATTATGTTTAATCCACTATGTTAACTCGGCGGCGTTCACAGCAAAAATAAAGTTTGCTCGCCAACGAGCACAAAAAAATCGAAAATTTTCGCCAACAGCGAGCGGCTCGCGAACCAGCCCCTACACTAGAAAAATATAGCGAGCACGAGCATGTTCGGCGAGCATGCTCGTCGTTTAGGGCCACCTTAACACAAAACTAAAAGACCCACACATATGAAACCCCGACGGCATATCACAAAAGCCGAGTCAATGCCCGACGGTTTATCAGACTTGTCCTCTTTTTTTATCATTTCATAGATCAGTACATTTACCTATCATTTAGAAAAAAATTGGGAGACCATGCATGATGACACAAATCCCATTGTCAATTTTTGGGAAATAACTCTAAAAATTGGTTTTCAATAGTATTTTTTGACATAGATGAATAATCCCATTATGGTTCAATGACCTAAGATAACGATAGCCGTGTAAATAAGATAATAAAATAAAACAATTTTAAATCCTCTTAAAGAAAAAGAGTACACAGGTTTGTATTTGACACGATTGAAGAGATTTTGAGATAATTTAGTAGTTGTCCAATTAATTCGTTTGTTTTCTTTGCATACTCCGGCAAAACTGTAAACTGACTTCGTTTTTGACTGTGGAGAATACAATTCTTCTCTTTTTTAACCCACGACGCAAAAAGAGGGGTGTTATAGGTTTAACGTGTGTACCTGTGTATCTGTGTGTGTCTCTGTCTGTGGCATCTTGGCCCCCAAACGGCTGAACCGATTTCGATGATTTTTTTTTTTTTTGAAAGGTGAATTGATCTGGAGTTCAGCTGTTTTTTTTTACAAGTTTAACGTGTGTACCTATTATCTGTGTATCTATGTGCCTGTGTATCTATGGATCTGTGTATCCGTGTATCTGTGTATCTGTGTATCTGTGTATCTGTGTACCTGTGGATCTATGTATCTGTGTATCTGTGTATCTGTGTAACTGTGTAACTGTGTAACTGTGTAACTGTGTAACTGTGTAACTGTGTAACTGTGTAACTGTGTAACTGTGTAACTGTGTAACTGTGTAACTGTGTAACTGTGTAACTGTGTAACTGTGTAACTGTGTAACTGTGTAACTGTGTAACTGTGTAACTGGTAACTGTGTATCTGTGTATCTATGTATCTGTGTATCTGTGTATCTGTGTATCTGTGCATCTGTGTATCTGTGTATCTGTGTATCTGTGTATCTGTGTATCTGTGTATCTGTGTATCTGTGTATCTGTGTACCTGTGGATCTGTGGATCTGTGGATCTGTAGATCTGTGGATCTGTGGATCTGTGCACCGGTGTATTTGTGTATCTGTGTATCCGTGCCACCATTCGCAACACCCGAATATTCGATGCCAGGAGTGCACTTCTTCAGCTCTTCTATTTTTTTCTAATCTTCTTAGCTCGTTTTGCACAATTATCACAAATGTACCGATTTCCATCCAATTTTCCTCCAACTGCAACATTTGGTCTATGAGCAGTATTGGACTGGGCAGATTAATTTTCCACTGAGAAAAACGCTGTAAGGTGGTAGTTGTTATCCCCATGTGCTCGTTTTGTCCAGGTATCGATGTTCGGGATCAACTTGTAGGTCCATCTGCCTTTTGTACTATTATCCCACCTGGCTTGCCAGAGGGCTGCTGAAGCTGCTCGCTCTTTTTCTTTTATTCTTGCAATTTCACCTGCATCTTGTCGCAATGGGGTTCTTCTATTATAAATTCTCAACATCTCGTCCGCGAGAATGTCGATCGGAACCATTCCTGCTATCACCAAGGCTGCTTCATCCGAGATTGTTCGAAATCCACAGATCGCTCTTAATGCACTGAGCCTGTATGCGGACAACAGTTTTCTCTTGTTTGCTTTTATGGGAGTGCCCCCGCCCAGACCGTAGCAGCGTATAAGAGGACTGAGCTGACTACTCTAGATAGGAGAGTACCAATGTTTGGTAGTATTCTAAAAATTGCTCCTTGCAGCAGTAAAGCCTTGTTACTGGAGTACTCTACTCTAAAAGTAACCTGCCTTTAGTTTTGTTTTGACAGCTGATTGTTGTTGACGTGTTTAGCATCATGTTGAGTACGGACAAAAACGATTTTCGTTTTCTCATAAGACATTATTTTTTAAGAGGCAAAACGGAGAAGGAAACAAAAGAAAAGTTGGATAAATATTATGGGGCTAATGCTCCGTCAGATTACACCGTCAAATATTGGTTTCGAGAGTTTCGTGGTGGCTGTAACTACTCCGATGTAGTTACTGAGAACAATGTCAAAAAAATACATGAAATGGTGTTGTCTGACCAGAGAATGAAGGTGCGCGAGCTAGCAGATACCACAAAGATTAGTACTGAACGCACACGCCATATTTTGGGCAATATTCTGCATATGAAAAAGTTATCCTGCTTCTAGGTGCCGCGCATACTCACCCCTGACCAAAAACACGAACGCGAGAGCACATCGAAAGAGTGTTTCGAATTGCTGATGCAGAATCGGGCGGACTTTTGGCGTCGATTGGTAACTGTTGAACACCAGAGAACAGAATGAGTACCCGGCAATGGACTGAAGCCGGCACAAGTGCTCCGAAGCGGCCGAGGGAGGCTCGATGGGTCGGAAAGGTTATGGCGTCGGTTTTCTGTGATTGTCTTGGCATACTCTTCGTGGACTACCTCGAAAAAGGGAAAACCATCAACAACGAGCATTACTGTGCATTATTGGGGCGATTGAAGGCCGAAATCGCTGCTAAACGGCCTCACATGAAGAGAAAAAAATTTATTTTGTTTTTGCAAGACAATGCACCGGCGCACAAAGGCATCGCAACCATGGCTAAAATCAATGACTTACGGCTCCAATTGCTGTCGAATCCACCGTTCCGCAATGATGGATTCCAACAAAAAAACAACTAATTCCATCAACTCTCTCCGGGAAGACATCGATGTCCATCTCCAATCATCCACATCCAATCTCCATCTCGAACATACAACAAACAATCACCAACTCTCAAATCATTACGGGTCGATACTTGATATCATATTCGATAAAATCAGTGAGCTTAATGATGAACTCACTACGAATAGAATAGTGTTGAATGATTTAGAAAATCTCATTGGAACAGTATGCCTCAAAATAGATTGTCTTCCAAACCATCCCCCACCGCACAAAAGTTACAATACTTCAATTTTGACAGAATGTTTACAAACCGAAGCCGAATCATTGCCACACTCAGTGCCAACAACCCAACCTCCTCGCACCAGCCCATCGATCCAAAAATCTTATGGTGATATAGCTGCTCCAACGCCAACTCCTTATGTCGCCGCCCCACGGAAACTTGTTACACAATTTAACACGACGTGGACATCCTCAGAGTGGCAAGGCAGACTAGACTGACTCAGCATAACGATTTAGATGTTCACCACCCTACTCATCAAAAGTGCCCTAAATTATGCAGATGTTGCTTTTATTTCCGAATTTTTCAAAAAGAGGTATGGCATCACCATTAGCCAATGTTTAATTAATTTACCAGCTAAATACGAATGGTTATTTGTTAACTCATCCAACACCAACCTCAACCTAGGAAAGATGCGGGTCTCCAAATGGAACGATCAACCAATCAACAAAAATACAGAAAAAAAACGAAGCATCGTCTCATCAAAGGATAATTATAAATCGCCCAGACCCATTCCCCATCCACTAGAGCCTTAAAACCAAAATGTTTCCCAATTTTTCCCCTCCCGTTTATATCCCTAAGCAACCCCCTTCACGAATCTCCTCAAAAGCTCCAAGTGCCTCTATTTCATCCAAGCCACAACGCGTCTTATTTAATTTAACCCCTGCCCCCGATTCTGTCACTGCTTAACCACCCATACCCCCTCCCTCGAATACTAACAACTGCTTTCCCAATTTTGACCTTACAACAGGAGCCAAATACCCTAACTTCATCAGCTCGCATATCCTAAATCCCGCTGCTAGCTCGCCTTCTCCCTCGGTTCCTATTTTTGATCCCCTTTCACCGCCTAACGTTAAAGTGATCCAAAAGAATATAGACACCACGGAATGCCGTTACGCCCTCTCTAGGCTAAGGGATAAAAAGATATACGAAAACATACGTCTCTTTCTCGCATATCTTTACGACAAATCCGACTCTGTTTGCTTTGAGGGAAAAACAAAAACAAGTGTCATGGTCTCTATCCAACAGGAAGGCCTTCCTACGGATATAACTAGTCTCAGAAAGCTTTACAACAGGTACCACGAAATCTTCGACACACCTCCTCAAAAGGCTGCGGATGACCTCGCTGCTTTCCGCAGCTATGTTCACTCTAAAAGACTTTCTCACCTTCAGCGCAGTCGAGCTGACCATGATAAATTTTTTCTTTCCTAATTTGCCTTCTTTGCCTGCATCTCATCTACACTCCCCTACTATTCCACGCAACAAACTACCTCTTACATTTTACTACCAAAACGTAAGAGGCTTGCGCTCTAAAATTCGGGCTGTGATGTCTAAATCTCTTTTTCGACGTCTATGCTCTTACAGAAACCAATCTGATCCCCGACATAAAGAGCCTGGAGCTATTCCCATTTTCGTTTAATGTCTTCCGAGATGACGATCACTCTCTCCCTATGGTTAATGAACCTGCCATTCCTAAAGTTGATTCTCCATGTAGAGGTGTCCTACTTGCTATTCACAATAACCTCAACTCTTCTCTCATCGCTATCTCTTCCTCTGCTAAAATTGACCTTGTCTCAATTAAAATAACACTTCCCAATAGGTCCCTGTACGTTATGTGCTGCTACATTCTCCCAGCTCAACCTATCGAATCCTACATCCTTGCTATTAAAGCAATTGACCAACTAATTGAAATAAGTGATTCCATCGACGATATCCTTATCTTTTGAGACTTCAAACTGCCCCTGCTGAAGTGGATTCCATCGGATGATCACTTATTTTTTACCGCGTCAAATACCACTTCATCCAAGGAATGTCTTTTCATTGATAGCATAACTGACTCAAGCCTGTGCCAAGTAAGTGGCGTCTCTAACTCTATCGGTAGGCAACTAGACCTTATTTTCACTAGTGATCCTATAAACTCCACAGTAACGTTTTGTCCCTTTATCCTATCAATTGTCGACAACTTTCATCCCCCTCTTCTTCTCTCATTTTTCCATAACTCTCCATCCCAGCCCACTTCTTCAACTACCATCTCTTCTTACAACTTCCATAAAGCTAATTTTCGCAAAATCAATACCTATCTAAGCAAATGTTCTTTTGATTTTACTAACCTATCCTTATCTGATGCATTCTCCATTTTCTACAGCGAAATATTTAATTCTATTTCTCTCTACGTTCCCTTTTCACGGCATAAAACATCTTCTATTTCCCCTCCATGGTACAACAGAAGACTTCGCTCTTTACGTAATAAAAGAAACAAATTATGAGCAACTTTTCTTCGAACCAGTTCTTTTTACGACTACTCTAACTATCCTGGAATTTACCTGCAATTCACCCAAGCTCTATAACTGCCTCTATCAATGATCCTAAGACACTTTATCAATTCGTCAACTACAAAAGAAAATCAGATCGACCGACCCACATATTATTGCCAACTATTTTACAAACTTTTTTAAGCAGTCATTTGCAGACAACCCCTTCGTAGCCGACCCCATGTATTTCAAGTACCTTCCCAATTTCTCCATTGGCCCCTCTCTCTTTCAACATTTTGAAACCACCCTTATCGAAGTACAAAATCTCAATGATGAATTTTTATCCGGTCCAGATGGGCTCCCATCAATATTTCTCAAAAAGTGTGCCTCTAATCTTTCACATCCACTTTCCTCCCTATTTCATCTGTCCCTCACACAAGGGGAATTCCCCAAGTTTGGAAGACCTCTTTTATAACCGCGGTTCACAAAAAGGGATCAAAAAATGAAGTAACCAACTACCGTCCCATTGCTAACCTTTCTCACATACCTAAAATGTTCGAAAGTGTTTTCAGTGCCTTCAATAAAATATCACATCAACTGATCCTTTTCAAATTGTCTTCCCTCGGTTTTGACCCCATTTTGTTAAAATGGATATCTTCTTATCAAGAGAACCGTTACTATAGCGTTCGCTTTAGGTAAGCCTTCTCAATGCCGTTTTAAGCCACTTCTGGTGTCCCACAAGGCAGCCATCTTGGTCCCCTCCTTTTTATTCTAACTATAAACGATCTTGAAAAGATTATCAAACACTGCTCCGTATCCATTTACGCTGATGACACTAAGTTCTCCAAACCTATTTCTTCACCCCAAGACTCTATTCTCCTTTAGGACCTCGATAGATTTTCCACCTGGTGTCTAAAAAATTACTTTGAGCTTAACTTCTCCAAATGCCAATCTATGACTTTGTCTCGTAAGTCCTATGAATTCCCCTCTAGACTTTATTTTCTGCATGACCAACCTGTACCCCAGGTGCAATCCCTTCGCGACCTCGGAATTTTATACGATAGAGAGTTAAACTTCCGTTCGCATATTGATGAGATAATCCTTAAAGCCAACTCATCGCTCGGTTTTATCAAACGTTGGTCTAAAGAATTTAGCAACCATTATGTGACAAGGTCACTTTACATTACGCTTGTTCGCCCATTTCTTGAATATGCCAGCCAAGTGTGGTCCCTCTTTCAGCAAACTCATATATCCCGAATCGAGAACACTCAACGTCGCTTTCTTCGTTTTGCTCTTCGTGGACTTCTTACCTCCCTATCGCGACCGCCTTAAACTTCTTAACATGAGTACCCTCGAAAAACGCAGAGTCGTAGCCGACATTCTCTTCAATCATCGACTGCTCTCCGGTTTTGTGGACGGCGCTTCCCTTTACAACTCTATTTCCTTCAACACTAATCCTCGTAATTTACGCTGCCCTCGTCTCTTCTATATCCCAACCCATCGCACCTCTTATGGCTCTAACGAACCAATCTCCCGCATGCTCCTTAAGGTCAACTCAAACCTCCCCTTTTTGATTTTAACCTGAGCACTTCTCGCATAAAACCTGATCTCCTCCACCACTCCCTTTTTCCCTAACCCTTAAGTTAGTTTTAGTTTTTAAGTAAGCTTTTTAAGTCCTAGTTTTTTAAGTTAGTTTAAGCTTGCATTAAGCGAAATAAATGGGGGCATTAGCCTCCACCAAATTCAAATTCCGTTTTATGGTTCGCTAATTCTAGACCGGCGGATACTAGCCAGTCTTTGATGCGAATAATCGCTACATTTGTGGCTGACTCTATCTCCTTTATTTCTTTTGCCACCGTAACGACGGCAATGTCGTCTGCAAATGCGATTACTTGAACTCCTCTCGGCAACATAAGCCTTAGCACTTCGTCATACATAATGTTCCATAAGAGTGGACCGAGTACTGATCCTTGTGGAAACCCAGCTGAAAGTATTTCAACCCTTCATCAGTTTCATACCTCAGTTTTCTGTTGATAGAGTAGTTTTCTACTATCCTCAGTAAGTAATATGGCGTATTCATACTGGCTAGTGATTTTCTGATGAACACTCAGTTTGCCGAGTTAAAGGCTTGAACAGTAGACCGAGATTTTCTGAACCCAAACTGAAAGTCTGCTCCTCTCTCTTCTGCTACCGCGAGCAGTCTAGCATATATTATCCGTTCTAGTATCTTTCCCATTGTGTCTAGAAGGCATATTGGACGATACGAGGACCGTTTCCCAGGTGGCTTGTTTCCCTTTGGAAGCAGGACTAGGTGTTATAGTTTCCAAGCATCCGGGAAAACTTCTTCAAGACATTTTTGAATTGTTTCCATAAACATGCCTGGCCGCTTATGAATAGCTGCTTTTAGTGCCTTATTTGGTATGCCATCAGGTCCGGGCGCTTTACTGTCGCCTATCTTCCTGCATGCGTTAATGTGTTCATCCGCTGTGACTATTGTGATGTCCTACGTGTTGGTCTCCGTAATGATATGGTACATAGTAAATGTACTTCGGGGGAAAAGGTGTTCTACTATGGAGCTTAGGATTGCTGGACATGTTATTTGCGGCGACCTGCTGCCCTTTATCTTAGTCATGACGATCCTGTATACTGTACCCCAAGGGTTTATGTCGGCTTTTTCACAAAGTTTTTTTAAAACATCTTGTCTTGCTCTCCTTAAAACCAATAAGGTGTTCTTCAAAGCGATCTCTTCCCCTAGATCTTTGGACTTTGCGTCGGGCTTTTAAGCACTTTGCTCTAAGCTTTTTTATTTCCTCATTATACCAGTAGCATGGTGTTCCTCCTCTAGTACGCGTTCTTCTGAGCATTGATGCATCGCACGCAGTAGTGAGAATGCGGACGAGTTGTTGTATACAGGCTTCAGCTGTTCCGTTTTGAATTATGTTTCTGGTATTTATCATTTCTTCGAACGCGTCAAGGTCGAAGTGTGTGTCCTTTCATTTTGGGCCCGTTTGTTTAGCGCGTTGCACGGTATTCTTCTTCTTCGTCTCAAAAATTATTGCTTGGTGGTCACTGTGCGTGTATTCTTCGCTGACTCACCATTTTATATTTCGCAAGAGAGAGTTGCTATCGAACGTTTTTTTTTTAATAATTGAGCCCGTTCCTGCCTTACGATATGTGTTTGCACGACCTTGGTTTGCAATGCCTATATTAAGAGTTGCAAAACTTTCTAGCAGACTACGGCCTCTGGCGTTTGTAAGTCTGCTACCCCACTCCGTTGCCCATGCATTAAAGTCGCCGCCGATAACCACAGGGGCTCTACCACGAACATCGGCGGATAGGTTGTCTAGCCGTTTGTGTCAGGATATCCTATGCACTTCTACAGTGATTTAAGTTAATCTGTATTATCTTCATGTTTTCTTGTTGGTGATGGCCTTCCTAAAAACCAGAAACTTGCTGCTACATGCTACAAGCTACATGCTTTGAATCGTTCTTTCCTACAGAACATGCAGGATGGCTCCTTATCGCAGTTCTTTGCTATGTGGCCTTCTGTTAAACACCTATATAGCTTGGAGCGGTCCTCACTGCTTTTGCAATGCTTTGGCTATATGCCCAAATTCAAGACATTTAAAGCATTTTTGGAGAAGCGTTCGCTCCCGAATGCGACAAATAGCTTATCCAATTTTTACCTTTCCTGCATCTAACAGTTTCTTTGCCAATTTGACGGGAAGTACAAATGTTGCTGTTTGGGTTCCACCGTACGCTTTTCGCAAGGATAATATGTCTGCTGGTTGTAGTTCCACCTCGAGTTGAGTCCTTATTGCCTCGCAAATGTCCTCCTTTCCGGTGACTTCGTCGATGTCTTTCAGCTCGATGGTAGTGCAATGTGTGTGCCCTTACACTCGCTCAATCTCCTTAAACCCCGCCAATGACACTTTTAAACTCTTCTGTCTTATTTCCAGTTTCCTTGAGCTGTATTAGGAGCTCTCTTTTCTGGGTCCTTCTTATTATGGATACCGTTTTTTCAATAGCTTCTAATTTGGGGTCTGGTTTTACGCTACGAAGAATCTTCGCCTAAAGCTTCTTTTTGTTAGTATCCTTCTTAGTTTTAGTTGTTAGTTAACTTCTGTTTTGTCGGAATGGCGGTGTTCTTCTTCTTGATCCTTGGAGTTATGCCTCCAATATTGTTTTCTTTTTGCTTCGACTCTACCGCCTGCGGTTTTTTTTTCTCTTTGGTTCCGGCGTTTCGCCATTTTGACCCTGCCTATTCTTGGGTTCTTGTGCGTTTCTCAGCCAGGGAGAGGTTTGTGAGGAGTTGTGTTTCCTTATCACCACTTTTGCTTTTTTGTCCTGCAGTTTAATAGCAGAAAGCTCATATAGGGATCTAATGCTTTCAATTGCGTCTCTCATAGATTGATGTAATGAACGCATTTTCCCATCTTCTAACATTTCTACCATTTGCCGTATCTGCTCACCTAGTTTGTGGAAGGCAGATAACTGCGAATTTGGTTCAAATGCCGTCTCCCTTGTCGCAGAAAAACACTGCTTTCAGTGCTTCTACCTAAAGGTGCTGGTGCGGTGTCTGGTGACCTTAGCATCCTTGAGCTCCTTTGAAAGGAATTTTCCTCATTACCTTTCTCTTCCACTAATATTCTCTCCGTTCATTTGATTTTTGTTGAATTCATTTCAATTGGGTCCCAACTCAAAGCCGTTATCGATTTCCGAGTACGTAGTAACCTAAGGATTCCATAGTTGTCTTTGCAAGCACTGAAGCCATGCAAGGGTTGACACAGACCGTTATTAGGTGTTGTGCCAGAGCCAAATCGGTTTTAACAAGGAATGTTACATCTCGACCTACACCACCAACTTAATGGCGACGAGGAATCGAGCGTTCTTTGAATCCTGCCAAGGCTTTAACGGGACAGGGGCGCTTGCAGCATTAGCCTGAAAGCCATTTCCGCAAAATTTCACTCTTGCTTACTCAGGTAACAGAATACTACAAACGTTTTACTAGTTAGTTTTATAGCATTTTACTGTAATATATAAATACATGTGTGTGCAGTCACTTCCGGCGGGTCACCTTGTGGCGGGTACGGCCGGATCTCTTACTGTATCCCTCGTTGCCACCTTGTGAGGTGGGGAGCACTTACTTGTAAGACGGTACTTGCTCGTCTTGTCACAGATTCAGCCAAGCCCTCCTTCTCCGCCCTCTGAATGGGGGGCTGCTTATTGGGTTTCGCAGTTAGCCTTCATCTGGGGTGTTCCGATAACCATGCTTGGATGCATTACCTCAGCGTCATTCAGGCTTATGCTTCTGGAACCCGACAGGCATACCTTACCTCAGGTCTATTCAAAACCCGACCTGAAGGGGTATCTGTGGATCTGTGTGTCTGTGCATCTGTGTATCTACATATGTATCTATGTATCTATGTATCTATAGATCTATGTATATATATATCTATATATCTATGTATCTATATAACTATATATCTATATATCTATATATCTATGTATCTATGTATCTATGTATCTATTTTATCTATGTTTCTATGTATATACAGCTACGAGCAGTTAATTAGAAACGACGATAAGCGTCTATAATACTTGTATTTTTCGTCGTGTAATTCTTAATTTAGTTGTTTGTATATTTTTATGCGTAAACAAATCAACCACGTAAACAAATATTTGGGATATAAAATACAAAAACTTGCTTCAACGTTATAATTTTATTTTGAAAGTAAAGTAAACAAAAATTTTGATGGAGCACCTAATTAGAAACGGCTAGGTAGACCACTCAAAAAATGATAAAACAAAAACAATTTTTAAAAAAGATTTTTTGGTTAATATTTCGTCGGAAAAACTTTTTGCATTACAACTGCTTTACAGCGATTTTGCATGGATAATATTAATGATCTACACAGTTCGACAGGTATAGAGTACCAACATTTCTTGACCTCTTCGAACAATGTATCCATATTAGAAGTTTTAAGCAAACTTATTTTGTTCTTGACGTCTCCCCATAGGTGTTCGATGGGATTAAGATTAGCATTTGGTGATGGCCAGTCCAAAACATCAATAGAATTATTTTCAAAATCTATTTTGGTATGCTTGGCAATGTGTTTTGGATCATTGTCCTGCTGGAAACTCCAAATCACAAGTAAATTATCTTCTGCCCATGGAACCATCACATTCTGCAAGATGTCAACATATTTTTCCTTCGTAAGAATGCCGTCAATACGATGGATTGGCCCAACGACATTCCACGAGAAGCATTCCCACACATCCTGCACCGTGTTTTACAACAGATGATGTGTACTTCGGATCAAATTCTCTTCGTTTTGGCCGCCGTACGAATCTTCTGCCATCATGACCAATTCGATTTATCTTGGTTTCATCGGAGGATAAACTTCCATTGCTCTGTTGTCCACGATGAGTGAAGTCGAGCAAACCCCAGCCACTTTTGCCTTTGCAAAAGTAACCATTGGCTTCTTGCGTGCAACACGGCTATAAAGTCCAGCTTCGACCAATCGCCTTCTTATGGTCCAGACTGAAACTCGAAAATCCATTCCGTTCAAAACCTCGCGTTGGATAACCCTTGCACTTTTTTTTGGGTCAGCTTTCGAGAGTCTGACGATTTTTCTGTCATCGCGCACTGTAGTTTTTCGTGGTCTTTTTTTCCTGGGCACATTTTCGCACGTTCCATAAACTTTAAAATGCTTCACTGCATCAAAAACTTTCTTTTTGGAGCAGTTCATCCTATCCGGAATTTGTTTGTATGACAGATCCAAATTTCTTAACTCTAAAATAGCTTTTCGAACGTCTGGAGTGCAGCTGGCTGTTTTTCCCATTTCTAACAGAATCGATAACAGGAAATTGAAAGTTTAATTGTCCATCATATTCTATTTATTAATTAATACTTACCAAAATTTGATTTTTATATAAGAAACAAATTTGATATTTAATAAATTAAAGATATATTTCGTGGGGTTTCTAATTAGTTGCTCTTTGAAATTAAACGATTTTCACAGTTTTGCTTATTTACTCACTGTTAACAATAAGATCAGACAGCCAACCACTAAAGAAGTCAACAGCAAAGTAAATAAAAAGCTACATTGAAATAATTTAAAGAAAAAAAAAAAAAACGTTACATTTTTACCGGTGTATGTATATATATATCTATGCATCTGTGTGACTGTGTGTCTATGCATCTGTGTATCTATGCATCTATGTGACTGTGTGCTATGTGACTGTGTATCTATGCATCTGTGAATCTATGCATCTGTGTATCTATGCATCTGTGTATCTATGCATCTGCGTATCTATGCATCTTTGTATCTATGCATCTGTGCATCTGTGCATCTATGCATCTGTGTATCTATGCATCTGTGTATATATGCATCTGTGTATATATGCATCTGTGTATATATGCATCTGTGTATATATGCATCTGTGTATCTATGTACTGTGTATCTGTTTGTGGCATCGTAACTCTCAATCGGCTGAACCGATTGCGATGATTTTTTTTTTTTGTTTGAAAGGTGATTTGATCGAGAGTGTTCTTAGCTTTATAAATTTGATGTGCATTTGTGTATCTATGTGTCTGTGTATCTGCTGTGGCATCGTAGCTCCCAAACGGCTGAACCGATTTCGATGATTTATTTTTGTTTGAAAATGTCGATTGTAGCGTGTCTATATATATGCTAGCAATATATAATGTATAAAAAGCATAAAATAAAAAATAAAAATAGATTAAAAATTTAAAAAAAAAAACCCGACGCAAAAATAACCTTTCAAAAGTAAAAGAATAATACAGTAGTGTGCAAAACATTGGCAAGTTTTTTTTCTCCTGACGTTTTGTTTGATTAACTATACAAAGAAGGATAATATGCAAGAATTTAAAGATAAATCCGTACTAACAGAACACTCTTAGGTCTCAGCAATAAAAACGGAAAAAAGTACAGTTAGTTTAGTTATTCCAGGGAAAAATGTTAGCTTGCCAAATATGCAGCTGTGCAAAACATAAGCAAGTTTTTTATTTATCCCTCATTTCTGTTTTAACTTCCAAGATATTCAGATCAGGTTAGTAAAATAATGTTCTTTATCAAATAAATTATGTTCATAGGCAGGTTTTTTTTTCATTCAGTTTTCACTAAATTTGCGTTGAAAAAATGGCTGGCAATAAGTACGATACCCGAACAAAGGAGCTGGTAGTTGAGCCATTTAAAAACGGATCGAAGCAAAGAAAGATAGCTTAACGATTCAAGATTCACGAATCGACTGCTTCTCGGATAATTACAAATTTCCGACAAAATTTATCAATTGCAACGCTTCATTTTGGTGGTCGTTCTCGAAAAACAGACATGCAAACTGATAAAAAAAAAAAACTATCAACATTATCCGACAAGACCCTTTCCGGTCTTCAACTGCAATCGTTAAGGACCTCAACTTGTCAATCGATGCAAGCACAGTTCGTAGACGTGCAAAAGGTAGTCTCCTTATTTGATAAAAAACTGCTTCTAATTTCCTATTATTTAGACTTCAATTTGCGCATAAATATTCAACTTGGTCCCTGACACAGTGGAGAACCGTTTTATTTAGCGATGAGACAAATTTAATATCTTATCTACCGATGGTATTGGTTACGTTCGCCGAAAGCCAGGTAAACGGTTAAATCGGGAAAACATCCACGCTACTTTAAATCATGGTGGAGGTTCCGCTATGGTTTGGGTATGCTTCTCGGCTCAAGCATGTGGTCCCTTACACCAAATAACTGGAATAATGGATCGCTTTGTCTATAAGGACATCTTAGACACAGTCATGCTTCCATACGCTGAGGAAGAGTTGCCGTTGTTATGGAGGTTTCAACAAGACAACGACCCGAAACACACCTCAAAGTTCTAAGTATTAAAAGTATTATTATTAAGTATTCTCTCTTGAGAACAATTAATAAAGGATGTTATTGTATTTGAAAAAAAAAAATTGTAAATGTTTTGCACACTACTGTATGTATAGTATTGATCCTTTAAGTTTAATATAAGAAGTACTATTGTAATCAAAGCATCGTTGTGTCGGGGGACCGCTGAGTAAATATAATAAAAATAAAAAATTAAACTAAAAAAATGATGAAATATAAAATTTGAACAATAATTAACTACCTGGAGACATAGGTAAATATGAAAACTACAATATCAAAGCGTTGAGTCTAAGTCTAAATTAATTTACTCCGAAAAATTGTGTCAACCGAATGCTGTATCTTGATGCACCTGAATAAGAGCGATAGATAGTAATCGCTCTGGACACTGGTTGATACCAGGGAAGCAAATTGGGGCCAATATGCTTAAGCAGTCCGCTTTTGCCCAATTTCATCGATACCAACCAGTTTAAAGCGGCCAAAAAGATAGGTGTGAAAATGCTCATTGGCCTTTATCATGCCTAGCTGTTCTTTCCGGTTGGTGCAATAATTTCGTTCTGTTTTACTTTAAAGTTCTGCTAAAATAGGCGACAACCCTTTCTGTTCCTCCCTGTAGCTGGACAACACAGCGCCTAAATAATAGTCGCATACATCGATGTCTAGAACAAATTCGCCGTCTAGTTGCACATGGCACAAAATAGGAATAATTTCAAAAATCTCTTTAGTTCATAAAAAGCTTTTAAATATTTGTTTGTCCACCCAAAAAACATGTTCTTTTGCGTCAGCTTGTGTAGAGGGCGACTATTTGTCAAGAATTGGGGTACAAAGTGGCGAATATATGTGCAGAGCCCACGGAAGCTTCGTATATCGTATATCGTGGGAGTAGGCCAGCTGCGGACAACATCGATATTACTGGGGTCAGGTGATACACCATCGCTATTCAGCATATGTCCCAGAAACCGTACTTCTTTTCGGAATAAATTACATTTATGAGGATTCAATTTCAGGCCAGACCATCTTATACGACTGAAAACAGAACATGAATTATCAAGCATTTTTTCAAGGTCTTACCATGGATGTCGTCCAAATAAACTAAATCAGTTTCTTTCGGCAGCTCACGTAAAACAGTCGACATGATGCGATCCAATGTCGCTAGAGCGTTGGTAAGCCCAAAACTCGTTACTTTGAATTGCAACAACAACGAAACTTTGTTTCTGAAAAATAACTTTCCAGCTATCAAGAAGGAGACATGTTTTTCTTTGTCGTCTGGTCTTTATGTTTTGTCGCATGTGGTGTGTGATGCGCCAACGACGCTGGTTTGAAATCTATTTGTTGCATTTGGTGTGTTTTGACACCACGCACAACCATGTATTTTCAACAACCAGTCATGAAACACATTTATTGTTTTTTTTGTGATTTTTGTTTCGCCTGCTTTGGTGTGTGTTGGCTCATAAGAATCAATGAATTGTTATTTGGTGTTGAAGTAGATCCAGATCTATTCATTTCACGGCGAGTACAGCATTTGAGCTTATCTTACGGCATATTATGGAGTATTTTGCATTTGGATTTGCATCTACACCCTTATAAAATTCAACTCACTTAAGAATTGAAGCCAGCTGTGCATGAAATGCGTAGAACATACGCCGATTGGATGCTTGAACATCAGCATCCAAATTTTCACAACATTTATTCAGCGATGAGGCTAATTTTTCACTCGGTGGATACTTTAAAAAACTAAATTGTCGAAACACCATTGCCTTCACAAAAAGTGACTGTAATATAGGTTGGTGGTGTCATTGATCCGTACTTATTCGAAAAGGAGGAGGGTGTAATAGTTTCGCTTATTTGATTTCTTTTTATGGGGCTATGCAAAAGCCCGTGTTTATGCATACAATCCGCAAACACTTGACGCTTTGAAAACAAATATTCGTCAAGTTATGGCTGAGTTACCGCCCGATATGTCAGAATCAAGTCCTGCAAGGACTCCCGTGAAGGATATTTGAGTGATGTTTTATTCCATTCATAATGGCAGGATGCCAACAAGAAAAAAATTAATTGAAATCTATTAATAAATTTGTTTTATTTAAATCTACTTTCCGAACAAAATGGATGACCCTGTACATAAATGAGATTTGAATATAAAATTTATTATTAATAAAAAGTTCGAATAGAAAAAGTTTTTAGAAAGTATTTAAAGATAAAATGCATATATGGAGAGTGAGAAAATTAAACTAAAATGGTCTTCGAACAACTTCAGGTTAAGCATTTAGATATCTTTAACCGATCTGACTTGTCTAGACTTAAATAATACTGTATTTGTCATAAACTTCAAAATTTTGAATAAAAAATTGCTAACTTCATAAAAAAAGACTCAAAATAAAGACAGTTGACATTTGTCTGTACAAAACAATGCGTTCGCTTACTTTTTAACAAATTTTCTCTCTGATAGTGAATTTTATCCTCACTCCTCCGGATTTGACAGTTTTTACATATTAATTCCAAAGTGAACGCGAATGGGCCTTATATCTTACAGCCGATGTGCGTAGGGTTGACATATGTTGACAGATGTCATCTATAAATTTGGGAAGTTTATTATGGAACACTACACAGTGGAAAAAACAAATTTCCAAGACGTTGGATTTATTAACAAATTTCAGGTTCAATCGCGGCAACTATATTATGCGAAAAATTCGTGTCAATTTCGCACGTAATCATGTGCTTTCCGAGACGTGTGTGCGCAAGATAATCAAAAAATTACACGAGACCGATTCAGTACGAAATATGAAAACGTCGAAACGTGTTCGCAGCGGATGTTCAATGAAAAATATCGTCGCAGAAAAATAAAGTATAGAAAAAGGCGCAAACTCTTCTTCAAACTTCTTCTTTCAGAAACTTCCTCATCTACACTGCACCGCATTTTGATTAAAGATTTGGTTCTCCATGCGCACAAGGTCCAATTCATACAAGAACTGAAGCTGGCCGATTACTGTTAGTGCTGTTTGTTCTTGCATTAGGTCCTGGAAAACATGCATGCTGACATTGATTTTTGTGAAAAATCGTGTTTTCAGTTGAGGACCATTTCCACATTGGCGGCTACGTTAATAAGCAAAACCGGGGCACCGAAAATCCACGAGTCATTCAGGAGATGGCAATGCACACAAAACGAATAACTGTTTTTAGCGGTGTATGGAAAGGAGTAACACCTAGAGAAGAAAGAAATCTAACAGTGCTAGGTTGAACGGTTTTGGAGGCTAATCGGTATCTCCCAAACAAGAAATTACGGGTCCAGGAAACTTCTTGCGCAAATACCTGTTATGTTTCGCGACTTGTATGACAATTAAATCATCCTGTTGAAAAAAGAGATCGTCCGTATCCATATACTGATGTCTCTTTAGCGCGCTCCATTGACCGTAATGACTTTTCCGGGCTTATTTTTGAAAAAAATACGATACATGTTAAAGCATGCATGTTTTCCAGGACCTAATGCAAGAACATACAGCACTAACGGTAGTCGGCCAGCTTCAGTTATTATATGAATTGGACCTTGTGCGCATGGAGAACCAAATCTTTCATCAAAATGCGGTGCAGTGTAAATGAGGAAGCTTCTGAAAGAAGTTTGAAGAATAGTTTGCGCCTTTTTCTATACTTTATTTTTCTGCGACGATATTTTCCATTGAACATCCGCTGCGAACACGTTTCGACGTTTTCATATTTCGTTCTGAACCGGTCACGTGTGAACCGGAAAGCACATGATTACGTGCGAAATTGAAACGAATTTTTCGCATAATATAGTTGCCGTGATTGAACCTGAAATTTCTTAATAAATCCAACGTCTTGGAAATTTGTTTTTTCCACTGTGTAGCGTTCCATAATAAATTTCCCAAATTTATAGATGACATCTGTCACCATATGTCAACCCTACGCACATCGGCTGTAAGATAATAGGCCCGTTCGCATACACTTTGAAATTAATATGTAAAAACTGTCAAATCCGGAGGAGTGAGGATAAAATTCACTCTCAGTGAGAAAATTTGTTAAAAAGTAAGCGAACGCATTGTTTTGTATAGACAAATGTCAACTGTCTTTATTTTGAGTCTTTTTTTTATGAAGTTTGCACCTTTTTATTTAAAATTTTGAAGTTTATGACAAATACAGTAGTATTTAAGTCTAGACAAGTCGGATCGATTAAAGATATCTAAATGCTTAACCAGAAGTTGTTCGAAGACCATTTTAACTATTAAACTTTTTATTAATAATAAATTTTATATTCAAATCTTACTTATGTACAAGGTCATCCATTTTGTTGTTCGGAAAGTAAATTTAAATAAAACAAATTTATAAATAGATTTCGATTATTTTTTTTTTTGTTGGCATCCTGCCATTATGAATGGAATAAAACATCATTCAAATATCCTTCACAGAAGTCCTTGCGGTAACTCGGCCATAACTTGACGAATATTTGTTTTTAAAGCGTCAAGTGTTCGCGGATTGTATGCATAAACACGAGCTTTTGCATAGCCCCATAAAAAGAAATCAAATAAGCGGTAACTATTACACCCTCCTCATTCTCGAATAAGTACGGACCAATGACACCACCAACCTATATTACAGTCACTTTTTGTGAAGGCAATGGTGTTTCGACAATTTAGTTTTTTTAAAGTATCCACCGAGTGAAAAATTAGCCTCATCGCTGAATAAATGTTGTGAAAATTTGGATGCTGATGTTCAAGCATCCAATCGGCGTATGTTCTACGCATTTCATGCACAGCTTAAGTGAGTTGAATTTTATAAGGGTGTAGATGCAAATTCAAATGTCATAATATGCCGTAAGGTAAGCTCAAATGCTGTACTCGCCGTGAAATGAATAGATCTGGATCTACTTCAACACCTTCACTACCGACAGCCATATTTTCTGTAGAGCGTGTATTTCGGTAGGCCTTAAGACATCTGTAACAAAGCCAGTCTTTTGGAATTTTTTTTTTACAGTTTTGCCTATAGTACGCTCGGACGCTTATGTCGAGCATAATCTGTTCGTAATGTGCGAAATGTACCTACTACTATTACCATTACACTTGATGGATTAGACAAAACATTTTTTGTTTCATAGTCAAAAAAAACGTTTTTTATTTTAATTCAATGAAACAAAACAAATCCTTTAGTTTTTTTTTTGGCTGAAAAGAAGAGAAAATAACCTTTCAGAACCTCTGAAATTTATTCTAAATTTACATACTCAACTCTAACATAGACACTGAATCCTGATTTTTTTTTAAATAAAAAACTAAATAAATGATGAAACTGTATAAAGATTTCGAAAACTGTTGTACGCTTATGATTAAAGGAAAACTGTGGTGCCAATACTATTTTCTGCATTTAAAGTGATTTTTTGTAATACTGAAAGATCCTGAATTTTGTTCATATAAGCACTTTCCCTACACGCAATACCATATTGAACTTCGAGTGGAAAATACCAAAATAAATAATTTTAAGTAGTTTATTCGAACATTTTTGAAGTAATTTTGTGAGTGCAGCGAAAATATTTTTTTAATTCTTGCGTATGGTTTAACAAGCTCACCCTGAAACCAATAGTGAGTCTCAAATAACTAGTAAATAACACTTATCATTGCAAGTAAGTGTGCTACTGAAAGTTGCAGAATTTACAGCTGAAACACAAGTGCAGCTTGTCAATTCAAATCGTTGACAATCCGATACATGAAAATATAACTCAATATTAATGCCAGTTTCAGCCGATAAACTGAAAAACATAATTTTTGTAAAATGTTTTAATGGGTTTGTATAATAGAACTTGTTACTCCCAATCCAATCACTTTATTTAATACAATTACAATTTGCAATTCAATCGCTTTTGTCAACCGCTTTTGCTTAATCACTACTCGTAATTCAAGTTTCAAACAGTTTTAGAACTGATACTAGCATTAATGCTCCATTGTCATTTCTTTGAGTCTTGTGACAGTTCAAATTAAAACGTCTTCTGCTATTCAAATATAGATGACGCTGTTTGTCGTTGGACTTACACAATCTATCTACATGGACCAACTTCAATTTACTCCGATTTCTATGCTCGATCCGGTAGGCAAAAAACCTCGGGCAACCGCCTCGTGGGAAGCCCACGGTCGGAAGTCTCTGGTGTCAGTGTGGTGTTGAACAATTTGCGAGCGTCCATATTATCTGTCTTGTGTAGCAAATATATCAGCCAACTCACCGATTAGTGTTTCTACCAAGATACGCTGTTCTTGATCCAGATTACAGAGGCTGAGAATTTTTTTTTTTGAATTTCATGCCCTGAAGTTATGCAACCGGTGTTGCACGACTCGTTTCCGTTGTGGTTAAAATAAGCCGAATACGTGCACTTTTTCCCACTATCCTTCCCTTCTTCACATTCACACTTAATGCCTTTGGAATTAGAATTCTTAAGGAACCATGTTGTTCTTTGGTTCCACGAAGTTCTTTCCCACCATTAAGTCTCTCCTATTTTTTGGCTCCATCAAATAATATAAAATCGGAGGATACCACCACTTTTGCCCAAATAATTGCTTTCGACGAAGGCTCGGCAGATCGTTTCCGTATATCATTGACATCTATATGTTTTTGTATTTCAGGGTTTATTACCCAAAGTCCACTGTTTTTTCATGAAGTCTGTACCAATGATGCTCTCGTCGCATATGTTAGCAACCAGAAAAACGTGGGTTATTCCAGACAAGTGGATTTTTATGCAGGCTTCACCATATAAATTAGCTATTTTTGTCGTAGTTGTTCTCAAAATGTAACTGGTGGTGTTAGCTTTCATTGCATCGTTTTGCCAGCAAGACTTGGATGATGGTCTTGGCCTGTCAAGTCCTGCCCCGCGAAGTTGGTGCTTAAGCATTTCCTGACTGTTGGGTTCGGTAGTTCCTTTGGAAACCTGATTGGCTGCTTAGGTCTCCAGAGCGAAGGCAAGTGCTTCAGCAAGGGTTCTTTTCCCGTACATGCTTACTGCTGACCAAAACTCTGAATCTGTGATCTCTGATAAATGCGTCCGACAGCCATATTTTCTGTAGAGCGTGTATTTCGGTAGGCCTTAAGACATCTGTAACAAAGCCAGTCTTTTGGAATTTTTTTTTTACAGTTTTGCCTATAGTACGCTCGGACGCTTATGTCGAGCATAATCTGTTCGTAATGTGCGAAATGTACCTACTACTATTACCATTACACTTGATGGATTAGACAAAACATTTTTTGTTTCATAGTCAAAAAAAACGTTTTTTATTTTAATTCAATGAAACAAAACAAATCCTTTAGTTTTTTTTTTGGCTGAAAAGAAGAGAAAATAACCTTTCAGAACCTCTGAAATTTATTCTAAATTTACATACTCAACTCTAACATAGACACTGAATCCTGATTTTTTTTTAAATAAAAAACTAAATAAATGATGAAACTGTATAAAGATTTCGAAAACTGTTGTACGCTTATGATTAAAGGAAAACTGTGGTGCCAATACTATTTTCTGCATTTAAAGTGATTTTTTGTAATACTGAAAGATCCTGAATTTTGTTCATATAAGCACTTTCCCTACACGCAATACCATATTGAACTTCGAGTGGAAAATACCAAAATAAATAATTTTAAGTAGTTTATTCGAACATTTTTGAAGTAATTTTGTGAGTGCAGCGAAAATATTTTTTTAATTCTTGCGTATGGTTTAACAAGCTCACCCTGAAACCAATAGTGAGTCTCAAATAACTAGTAAATAACACTTATCATTGCAAGTAAGTGTGCTACTGAAAGTTGCAGAATTTACAGCTGAAACACAAGTGCAGCTTGTCAATTCAAATCGTTGACAATCCGATACATGAAAATATAACTCAATATTAATGCCAGTTTCAGCCGATAAACTGAAAAACATAATTTTTGTAAAATGTTTTAATGGGTTTGTATAATAGAACTTGTTACTCCCAATCCAATCACTTTATTTAATACAATTACAATTTGCAATTCAATCGCTTTTGTCAACCGCTTTTGCTTAATCACTACTCGTAATTCAAGTTTCAAACAGTTTTAGAACTGATACTAGCATTAATGCTCCATTGTCATTTCTTTGAGTCTTGTGACAGTTCAAATTAAAACGTCTTCTGCTATTCAAATATAGATGACGCTGTTTGTCGTTGGACTTACACAATCTATCTACATGGACCAACTTCAATTTACTCCGATTTCTATGCTCGATCCGGTAGGCAAAAAACCTCGGGCAACCGCCTCGTGGGAAGCCCACGGTCGGAAGTCTCTGGTGTCAGTGTGGTGTTGAACAATTTGCGAGCGTCCATATTATCTGTCTTGTGTAGCAAATATATCAGCCAACTCACCGATTAGTGTTTCTACCAAGATACGCTGTTCTTGATCCAGATTACAGAGGCTGAGAATTTTTTTTTTTGAATTTCATGCCCTGAAGTTATGCAACCGGTGTTGCACGACTCGTTTCCGTTGTGGTTAAAATAAGCCGAATACGTGCACTTTTTCCCACTATCCTTCCCTTCTTCACATTCACACTTAATGCCTTTGGAATTAGAATTCTTAAGGAACCATGTTGTTCTTTGGTTCCACGAAGTTCTTTCCCACCATTAAGTCTCTCCTATTTTTTGGCTCCATCAAATAATATAAAATCGGAGGATACCACCACTTTTGCCCAAATAATTGCTTTCGACGAAGGCTCGGCAGATCGTTTCCGTATATCATTGACATCTATATGTTTTTGTATTTCAGGGTTTATTACCCAAAGTCCACTGTTTTTTCATGAAGTCTGTACCAATGATGCTCTCGTCGCATATGTTAGCAACCAGAAAAACGTGGGTTATTCCAGACAAGTGGATTTTTATGCAGGCTTCACCATATAAATTAGCTATTTTTGTCGTAGTTGTTCTCAAAATGTAACTGGTGGTGTTAGCTTTCATTGCATCGTTTTGCCAGCAAGACTTGGATGATGGTCTTGGCCTGTCAAGTCCTGCCCCGCGAAGTTGGTGCTTAAGCATTTCCTGACTGTTGGGTTCGGTAGTTCCTTTGGAAACCTGATTGGCTGCTTAGGTCTCCAGAGCGAAGGCAAGTGCTTCAGCAAGGGTTCTTTTCCCGTACATGCTTACTGCTGACCAAAACTCTGAATCTGTGATCTCTGATAAATGCGTCCTTTGTCATTTCGTCCATTATTTCCTGGCCTGCGTTGGGTATGACAAATGCGCCACTGTGTTCATGTCTGCTTGGAACGATAGTAGTTTTTCACTTCGTTGCTGCAGTCGGTTTTGCAATTCGACCTAGTAAACCTCCTTCGTTTGGCTTTCCTTTAACAGTTTTTCATTAGCTTGTACTAAAGCTATATATGACAATTGTTTGCAATAGTTCTGCTGCAAGTTCATTATTAGCGCAAAACACTTTTCATTGCTTCAGTTGTTCGTCTAGATGCCTTTTCAAACTGCTTCCTATAAGTAGAAAATGAGATCTGACCATTGATTGACGGAGGCTTCAACTGTTTTCTCCTCAAAACGCTTAAAGTACATTTGCGCACTGCGTCGAGCTCTTTTGCCAGTTGCTCAATTTTTCGCCCATCTCTTCAAATATTTCATCAACATTCTTTTCTTTTATAGGCGTGTTTTATTCAAAAGTGCGTATCCACTTTTCCAAAAAATGCTCCAACTCACTTTTATACTCACTTTTATATATAGATAATTTCAAAGTTGGTAAGCCCGATTTCAGTTTGACATTAAATGTCATAATATTTTCTCCGATAAATAAGCACCTTCGGACACACTAATTTGAAAATAGATCTAAGTTCCTATTTGGGTAGAAAAAATAACTATTTCCAAGTGTAAAAAGCCCAAAATAACGTTCATTATTGACTTGCTCTATAGGGAGAAACGGGATGCTACCAACCATCAGGAAACGAATAAATGTTGTATGTTGCGACATCTATAACTCAAATCTTTCGTAAATCTATCCTCACTTCTGAAAGTGAACCAAATTATTCCCACTTTTGATTTTGTTTTTTGTTTCGTGTGAAAAAGTCAATCTTGTCATCGATTTCTTCGAACTTTTGATGTAGAATGTTTTTTTGTTCTTCCAGATTATTCTTTTGTTCATCCATTTTCTGTTGAAGACCGTATAGGCAGGCCGTTCTTTTGCTTGTCTAGATTTTTTTGTTTGTTCGTTGAGGCTGTTCTTTTATTCATCCATTTCTTCCGAGGCTATACTTTTGTTCGTCCATTTACTTCCCCGTGAATGGCAAAGTAGTATATATCTGTATCACGTCCTGCGTTGTTCAAAGCGTTCTGAAGTCGGAGCATCAAGTCGCTTTCTTCTCTAAGGTTTTCCTTCTTCAAATCGGATTTGAATTGGACGAGCGTCAACTGCATATTATTACTATTATTATAATTTATTACCATGTAATTTATATTACAATGTTAGCAGGAAAACGAGCACAAGCTACTTGGACTTTCGGCTCTGAGGTAGCTTAATGTAAAAAGGTAAAATAACTTAATTAAGGTTAAATACTTATGTTATTCTTTTTAACAAAAGAGTGAATTTTAAATATATTATCATGACTACTAGTGTTTTTTTAAGGCTTCGTAAATGGACAAGTTGGATGTTGAGTTTAGTTGATGAGCAGTTCTGGCTGGACAATTAGTTTAATAGATGATGAATGTCGACGCAAGCTCTGCAGGTTGGACATGTGGGCGGACTTTCCTTACGGAGAAGGTGTTGGTGAGTTGTGATTGTATGACCAAGCCGCAATCTAATAAAGGTGGTATTCATAGATTTTGTTGTGCTGGTAGGGAAAATTGGTTGCACTTTCTTGGGGTTGATTGTTAAGTAGAGATGACGATAACCGTTCCAGTCCAACAGAAGTTGGACTATATTCAGCAGTGAATATAGATACTTTGTTATCTAGGAGTCCTACACATATCAATGAGTCGTTTTCAGTAATAGATGCAAATGATGTGTTTTGTGTAGTTGTAGTACCATCTGAAAATAAGAATTTCCACCCATATTTTTTTAGTTTTGTAGAAATGCTTAGGAAAACTTGGCAAAAGATTTGGCTGGTAGTGCTGGTTTTGTTAAAGTTTGCCAGATTCATAATAAATGATTTAGGTTTTGTGTATCATGGAGGATAGCGTAGAGTGTATTTGGCGATTATCTTAGTGCGAATACCCGATTCTTTAGCCGAAGTTATTGAAATGGATATAGCTGATGGTATTCGTTTTACAGTATTATTGCTCATTGCACGAACTACGTCCTTTACCAGTATAAAACCATTTGAAAAACCTAGTTTGATAAAGAATTTGGCTTTTGTTGACGCAACTCTTTTTTCCAAGGTGGGTAGTCCGGCTTCAACCAGCATGTTTTTTAAAGTGCTTGTCGGAAACGCATTCAGACTTCTTCGAGCACATTGGTGGTAGGGTGGTTTGATGACGTTTAATGTTGATTTTGGTGAATTGCCATAGATAATTAGCCCGTAGTAAATCTTACTTAAAATTAGTGATTTCGTTATATTGCATAGTGTATTTACATGAATATTACATTTGTTACTTGCTAAATAGTTAATATTTGTTCTTTTAGCTAAGTTTTGTTTTAACTCCAAACAATGAGTTTTCCAGTTATATTTATTGTTAAATTAAACCTAATATACCTTAACTATCAACATTATTAAAATTAACATTGTTCAAAGAAAGAGGAATTTCAGTACAGAATTTCTTACGGTAAATATGAAGAGTCTTACATTTATCTAAAGATAACTTAGCTCCAGACCAAGAAGACCAAGCAAGTATATCATTAAGATTTGTCAGTAATAAATTTATAGTTGAGGTGTTATAAATTACATAAAATGTAAAAATCGTAGGCATAAGACAGGTGATGCAGTTGTTTATGATTTAATATGATTGTGCCTAGATCGTCAAAGGCTATAATAAACAATATCACATATAGTGGAGATCCTTGTGGAATCCCATTTGCCAATGCATAAAAAGGATTTATGCAAAATATTTATGCTTAACATATTTTGACTCCGATTTTCCTGTTGGTAAGGAAAGCTTTAACATATTTGAATATTTTTGGACCTTTGCCCCGCTCTTTCAGTTTATTGAGTAATTTATTAATTACTATCCTATCGAAAGCTTTTTGAAATCTAAGGAGAGAATCGTAACATGGTTGCGTGCAGATAGGGCATTGGATATCCGAAAACCTAAATGGAGTAGGGCATCGGCGCAGCCTTTATTTGATTGGTAAGCTATTTGGTTGGGTTTTATCAGCTTCCTAGATTCCATAAACCAAAGTATTCTTTTGGCTACGATTTTTTCAAGAGTTTTGGCCATGCAGGGTATAAAGGATATTGGCCTGAAACCTTTTACACTGCTTATGTTTTTCTTTGGTTTGGGTAATGGGAATAATGTTGCTTGCTTCCAATTTTGTGGAATAATACCGGTGTCAAAAATATTATTATTGTAAAGTTGCATAAGTCTGAAGGTTGCGCAGCGGAGAAGGTTTTTAAAATAATGTATGATATTCTGTCTCTGCTGGGTGTTTTTTCTTTAAGTTTGTTTAAACAACTTTCAAGCCCCAAAGGCGAAATTTTTACCTCTATTAAACTTGCGGGAGCCGAAATAAAATTTTCATCTACAGTAAAAAGAAAAGAGAGTTGTTTTTGTGAGACGTAGTTTGAGTAAAAATTTTCGTCTTTCGGGAAGTTGGACCAAGTGAGTGCAAAATGGTTAATAATTACAGTTGGATCTGAAAGAGGACCTGTGGAAGTTTCAATGACTGTTATTGTTTGTTGTATATGTTCACCAGTCAAACACCGGATATTATGCCAGATCTTGCTTGGAGATGAGTTTGGGTTGATAGACTTTTTGCAGTTTTAAGATTTTCAAATTGGTACCCAAAATTTCTTAAAAACCAATAAAGTGATTGCTTTGAATTTTTGTGTCGTTCTTTTATACTCCATTATCTAGTACTCGTGATAATACTTTTTTTTCGTTACTTAACACACGGGCTGAAAAGTCAGTGCCGTTTTATAGTAAAACACAAACTTTTTGCAAAATTCAACTTTATTTATCAATATAGTTGTCTTCGAGGGCGATAAACTGATTGAAACGATTTTTCAATCTTTTGATACCAGTTTTGTAGTACGATTTCGGTTTTACCTCAAAGTACACATTTAATTTTGCCATCGTTTTCATCGACTTGTGACACAGTGCATTGACTTGATGAAACAGGACTTTATTTTTTTTAAATTCGGCCCTTTTTATGCGATTTCGTCCTTCAAAAGCTCCAACAACGCAATGTAATAGTCGCTGTTGATAGTCTGCCCCTTTATTCCGTGTGTATCCCAAAATACGGATGCCATAACCTTGCCAGCCGACTGTTGAGTTTTTGGTCGTTTTGGACGAGGTTCGTCGCCTGCTTGCCACTCAGCTGACTGCCGACTTGACTCTGGTGTGAAGTAATGGGCCAAGTTTCATCCATTGTCACATACCGACGCAAAAATTCGGCTTTATTGCGGTTGAACAGCTTTAAACACTCCTCTGAATCATCAACACGTTGTTGTTTTTGGTCGAATATTGGTGTATGATATATCCAACACGCGCTTTCGATATCTTCAGAGCCTCAGCTATCTCGATCAACTTCACTTTACGGTCATTCGTAATCATTTTGTGGACTTTTTTTATGTTTTCATCTGAAACAGCCTCTTTTGGATGTCCACTGCGTGCATCATCTTCGGTGCTTGTATGATCACTTTTCAATTTTTCAATCCACTTGCGAATGGTTCGTTCGGCTGGTGCAGAGTCCATCAATCATCAATCCATTTCTTTGCATCGGCTGCATTTTTTTCCATCAAAAAGCAATGATAAATCAACCCAAGAAATTGCTTTGAATCCATTTTTTTCACAATAACAAATGCTGCTCCACTCACAACGCTATATCTCGAGAACTAATCGTCCGACAGCTGTCAAATTTATACACGTATCTTTTGAAGGTTGGTACTAACTGAAAATGGTATGGATTTAATTGAAGTGGTGCCCTCTCTTAGAAACGGCACGGACTCTTCATGTGTTAGTTTTTGTTTTATAGGCAAAATAACTAATTTTTGGTCCAAAATCATTATGTATTTATATTTAAACATCCGCCATTTCCTCATAAAACAACAATTTCAAAATCGGTTATGGCAAGTACTAAATTATAATATCTAATTTAATAAGGTTTTTTTTTCAGATGATTTTGAAGAAACGTCACTTTACGCAGATTTTTTTTTACGACGCTTCAAGAATCACATAATATCCTTGTATACTTTTGATATTTTTAATGTGAATGTGTATACTTTTAGATAGTTAAACTCCCAATCCGAAATTTCAAATAGTTTTCCTACACACACACGGTTTCTAGGTGTATATCTCCCATTAAAAATATCAGCGCTAAGAAAATAGACACTTCACTTTATTAACTATGTACTAATTTATTATAAAACACCCTAAACCTCTCGCAGTATAATTTTCATAGGGTTCGCAAAGAAGTTATAACCAGGTTTATGATAATTTTTTTTTTTTTTTTTTCAAAACCAAAAATCCATATTTCAGATACAATAACGTCTGGAAAGTTTAAACAAAAATTAAGATGTTTAACAAGAGAAGAAAAGTTTTCCCTCAATCTTTAAAATTCTGGTGAATTATTAAAAGTTTATCATTACAATAGGAACTATTAGTAAAACTAACATCACAGTTTTTGCTATTTTGTTTGAGGATGGAAGTCTTCAATAATATCATTACATATAATGATTCATTTGAAATGTAAAATACAAATAAAATGCAGGCACTATGTCAGTGCCTAACCAATAGAGACGACTGTTTCACTCTGCACCTTCCTAATAAGTATTTAATTGTTTTTAAACCATGCAAAATTCTTCTGCTTTTTTACAACTTTGGTTTGAATAAAGAGAGCCTATGTGTAATTTGTTAGTGCATCACATCTAAACTAAAAACGTATAAGTTTTCTTGAACAGACGGACTCCATGCCGAGCATACACTAGCTAATCTGCAAAGTCTAGTCGCGTGTAAGCATGCTCGATAAATGGTAAATGGTAAGTACTCTAAATCGATACCCATCACCTTTTTATTTATTTGAAGGCCGCATATGTTGTCATTTACAGGGTGACTTTTTAATACCAAAAAGGATTTGGATAAGGAAACGAGTTGTCATGTGATTTCTTAAACATCATACCGAATAGGGCAACGCCAGGATCACAACTGTATACAATTAGCGCTAGATCATGCTAAACGGAGAAAGCTGTTGGTTAAGGTAAAGGTTTCCCTCTAACTGTAGCACCACCTTTAATATGCAAATACATATATGTATCCTTCTTTCTTTTGCTGCCTTGACGTGGAAGAAAGGCTAAGAGTCAAAGATCTTAAGGTTCTGAAAAGAACCAAGATGAGAAGTCGAACTAAGCGCCAAAGACGTCTAAACTAGACGTAAAATAGCTAACAGTATGTAAGTGACCCAACAAAATAATGCTCCAGGTGATACTCGCAATTGCGACAATCCACCCATGGTGTTTTCAACTGCGACCGGGGCTTGGATTCTCAAGACCCCACCCGACATATTACATAACCCCCTCCACTCCCCGATTTCGGTGCTGACTGAGGAGCTGTTCAGACACTTAATTTCGACGACTCCTGCATCTCTTTCTACGATGCGTTCGGTAGAATGAGCTGGAACGGTGGAGATAGTACCGGAGAGGCTTTGCCTGTTACGGTTAAACTCCATCAGAATAGGGACAATGGTTAGTCAGGGTCTGTTTCTGACGCCTCGTCGGAAAACCGAAAAGGTGGAACGGGCTCCAAAAGAGACACACTTTAAAGGACTACCGTCTAAGGGGCAGCTTAAGAGGCGACGGAGACGCGAGGCAAACGCACCGCGAAAAGTGATGGCAAATGCCGTCCAAAGCGTACGTTCCAAAAGTCTGACTCTCCCAGCGGAGACGGAGAAGAGAAGCAGGTCGGTGGAAGTGACGCCCACTAAAACCGATCAACATCTGCGATGTCCGGACTAGGCCAGTGCTACAACCAGCAAATGTTGTAGGTGAGAAACAACTTTAGTGTTAGCTTTTTCAGCAGACCCGGCTGAAACCGGTGCTGCATACAACACTAATTACACCTCTGGCGGACGGAACCTAGACGACGTTGGAAAAATAACCTCCGAAAAAGACCCGCCACGCCTACAAGGATGCCGCTATCTCGTCTCTGGTACTTCTACTTAGGAAAGCTGGGAATGAAAACAGTCTTAACGATGCTGAGTGCAATCACTGTGTCGATCAACTGTGCGAGCAGTGGACTACAGTATAGAGAATGGAACTGTTAGAGGTAAGTGTTCCATAGCTGAGCAAATCTGTGTCGAAAATCCCACCCCTGGAAACTAAGGCTTTCCAGGTTTTCAAAGAACCTAAACTGACGCACATCATCTTCTAAATTCCGGGCCAACTCAGAGAAACGGGATATGTTCTGATGGGTCTTTATACCCAGAGCCCTGGACTTGACACTAAAAAGTGGAAAATCTTCTCTTGTGGTGGACTCAGACAAAGCTACTGTCGAGACCATTAAGTCTAGCTATGACTCACGTCCATATCTGCACCTTGGAAGGGTTTATTTTCAAACGAGTGTGGATAGGAAACGACCATCACAGTATCCATCTATTCTGTTATGCTTAGGAGATTACTGGGTAGAAAGCTCTATCAGAGATCGAATTCAGAGTCGGATGCGAAGTTTTGACCTTGTTAAAGAGGAGGAATCTGCTTTAAGCCAACTGGACACGATTTAAGGAGGAGCTCGACAAGTACAATAGTGCTCCCCCTAAGCTCAGGACAAATCAAAAGCTTGAGGAAGCTGTTCAGAACATGAACGGCACCCTCACCAAGTGTTTCAAAATGGCATGTCCAGCTAGTAAGCAATCCTGCAGATTGACCGTCCCTTGATGGAACGTACATTTACAGCGTCTTCGTAAAGAAATAAGAAAACTTCTAAACAGGCCACTTAAAACTAATTTGGAAAAGGATTGAAATCTTTACAAACCAAAACAAAAAGATTTTAAGAGGCTTATTCGGACTTTAAAAAGCGCCTCTTATAAAGTTTTTTGTGAAAAGATAGAAACTATCGGTGAAACTATTAATCTGGTACAAAACAACACGCCGCAGCTGGTATATCTCATCGGTTGCGGAAATGGATGAGCCCATTAAATATGGCGAACAGTTAGAGTGGCCTTTATACCGAAAATCGGAAAGGAGGACTACTTGCTCGCCAAGAGTCCCACACTTATAGGTCTGACTTCCTTCATTCTGAAAAGCATCGAAAGAATGGTCGAGATCCATGTGCGCAAAGCCGCCTTTCGAATGCATCCTCTGTCAGTGATGCAATACGCCTACCAGTGCTGAAGATCCTTCGAGAGTGCGCTTAAGCATCTGGTAGGCAAATTTGAAGGCACACTCGACAAGAAGGAATACGCCTTGGACATTTTCATTGATGTTGAGGGTGCTTTCGACAATGCATGACGACATGTGTAACGCGGCCAGACAACACGGCGTAGTACGAATCACTGGTTTCGTGGATAAAAGCAATGCTGGAGCATTGGACATTGATTGCGGATGCTAACCTCGGCTAGTATGTAGTGACGGCTGTAAACAGGGGTTGCTCGCAAGTCGGCGTTCTGTCTCTACTGCACAAGCATTAATGAATCTTTTTCCATTTGATAATCATATCATGAGTTACACTCTCAAAGCCATCTTCCATCTAAAAATAAGTGGTTTTTGGTATAACACGCACTAGAGCCTTGATGACCTTGCGGCTGTCTTATGAATCCGAATTTATGAAAATGCCGTACAATGCGATGACACCAGAACTGCTGTTGCACAAAAAATACGAAATCGACTTGCCTTGTATCCAGGACTGGCTTCGCCCAGAATCTGAGCCAGGAAAGGAATGCAGTCGACTCTTGAGGCACGACTAATCAATATAGGATATGGCTTTCTGGAGGACGACAACGTTAAATTTCATCTCACGTTAGGAAATCTTGCATCTGTCTTACGTTGGGTGTTCGGGATACCTGCGTCCGCGGTTAAGGCTTCCATTTACAGTTGGATCTCATATGAGCACGACGGTCAGGTCAGCGGTCTTTTTGCTGTCCCTCAACGGACAGACTGCAAGTTGCTTACTAGCGTCGTGACAGAGCATTACACTTTTCAAATGCACTTAAATGTGCTGGGCAGAAGTGACACAACATCCGGCGTTGCTTGCTGCGAAAGTGATGACAGCGCCAGAGCACTATCTCTGTAAATTTCCGGCTTAATGCTGGTAATGTTACTGTAACTTACTCATATTTCTTCGTAAGACTGAAATATTTCATTAAAAGAAACTTTACACAGAGTACAATGAACTAGTTCTAGTCTGAGTTCTTTGTCTGAGTGCTCTGTTCCGACATTAAAAGTATATATTGTATATACATATATGCAGTACATCGCCAAAAAATTGGTTTTATTTTTATTTAATTTTTTTGCAAAATACAATTTTTGTTGTCCAATTTATAAATATTATCATATTATAAATCCCAAACAGAATTCATCGTGTCTTAAAAAACAAAGGCAATTTGACAAACTATTAAGTAAACTTACATGAACTACATACGATCCAAATTAAAAAATATACATATTAAAGATTAAAAATTATTGTTTTGATGTCAAAATTATGCAAACACTATCTAAACTTAAAAATGTAAGCATTTTACCCGTGTTCATAATTTTTGACTAAAGTTGTAATCCATTACATCGACGTCCCTGTGAAGTTTGTCACACGAGTAGGTTTGATAACAATACATAAAGCCCATATGAATCTTTGAGGAATCTATATTGATCAATTTATTACTTTAATTTAAACTAGATATAAAAGTACCAATTTTTTTTTTTTTTTCTTTATAGACACTATAGTAGTGTGAGATTCTTACTCACTAAAAAACACCTCCCTTATGCAAACCACGGCTGAGTTCACACTCAACAAGCAGTTCTTCTATCTTTCTTCTATCCGCTTTTTTTTTTTTTTTATAAGATATCCTGCAGGCGATTTTCCATTGAAAATTCCTGTGTACTTTAGGAAAATTTTGCGCTGCTAATCACCGCGCTAGATCGAGATACTTAGTCCTTTTCAGACGGCGCAATAAATTTGTCTCGTCGAAGATCTGTTGAACAGAAATATTCGTATGACCTTGTAATCGATTATTATGTTTTCGCGCAAGCAAAAAGAGACTCCTAAGTCTCTATGGATATCATCGTTTCTAATGTACCACGGCGCATTAACAATACCTCGAAGAACTTTGTTTTGGAATGTCTGTAATACATTAATGTTACTATTTTTAGTGCAACCCCAAAGTTGTACACCATATGTCCAGATCGATTTTAGCACTTGCTTGTATAACAGTTCTCTAAGCTAAGCTTGGAATACTTTCCAATAAGCCAGTAAATATCTCTATATTTGATTTCAAGCTCTTCACGTTTTTTCTTGACGTGTGCTCTCCATTTTAGTTTAGCGTCGAGTGTCATACCGAGATATTTGGCCTCGTTCGCGTAAGGAATTCGTATTGCATTGATAAACACCGGTGGATTCTCAATTTTCTTGAGAGTGAAGTTCACGTGGACAGACTTGTTTTCATTATGCGCGATTCGCCAAGTCTTTGTCCAATTGTTAATCCGTGTAAGGGCACGTTGCAATTTGGCAGTTGCTTCTTCGACTGTTTTAGCCGTTGCCAAAATGGCAGTGTCATCAGCAAATGTGGCTAGGACAGTGTCGTCCGTTTGCGGTATATCACGGGTAAAAAGCAAATATAGCAGAGGGCCAAGTACACTTCCTTGCGGCACCTCCGCCTATATTGTCTTAAAAGTGGAATATTCGTTTCCGTGTTTCACACGGAAGAGTCGGTCTTCCAGATATGAACCTAAAATACAAGACAATTGCTGGGGTAGGGCTTGTCGGAGTTTATATTTTAGGCCTTCATACCATACCTTATCAAAGGCTTGCGAAACGTCAAGGAATGCGCTTGAACAGACTAACTTACACTCGATTGCTCGTTCAATTACATCGGTTATTCGATGCACTTGGTCAACTGTAGAATGTTGGCTTCTAAAGCCAAATTGATGATCAGGCAAGAGGGAATTTGTGTCGGTAATTGGTTTAAGACGATTAAGAAGGATTCGCTCGAAGACCTTCGATGTAATCGGGAGAAGCGATATTGGTCTATATGACTTGACTTCAGTCAGCGGTTTACCGGGTTTCGGAACCATAATAACTTCGGCTACTTTCCACTGGTGCGGTACGTGCTCTAATCTAATGCTGGCATTTATAAGATAGAGCAGCTTTAGCAAGCCTTTTTTCGGCAACGCTTTAAGTATCTCTCCCGTTATTAAGTCATATCCCGGGGCTTTATTGGGCGTAAGCGTGTCTCTAACTTGTCTAAGTTCCCTTAGTGTAGCCTTTTCTACTGGAAAGTTTGTCGTCACGTCTAGCGTATTGACATTCTCAGGAAGCACCCCCCCCCCTCCCCCATCGAATGGTTTAAACGTTTCTGCAAGATGGTCAACGAAAACATTAGCTTTTTCCTTATCTTCTTTCGCCCAGTCATCCTGGTTTCTTCTTATTGGCGGCACGTGTATTTGGGGCTTTCGAACACTTTTAACGGCTCTCCATATGAAGTAGTTGGTATCATTTGTCGCTGAGTCTTTCAAGGTAGTTATTGATACCTTGATTATTGAAGTCCTTAATCGATTTTTTCAACAAGTTGCAGAGCCTATTGAAGGACGTTTTATCTTGTGGTGCCCGGGTTTCATGCCACTTTTTCCGCGCTCTTCGTTTTTTCCTCATCATTTCTCTGATTTCCGGTGGATATCTTATGCCGACTTTGGGAACTTTGTTCGATTCGGGTGAGTGTTTTTCCAGGCCGCTTGCTGTATGACTTCAACGAAACATTCAACTTCTTTTTCAAGTTGATACGGCGTTCTAAGTGCTACTTTCAACTCAGTATTGTCTACAACGTCTAATCTTCCCAGTTAGTTTTGCTGTTAGTTAATCTGGGTGGTCTTTGTTTCTTAACCAAGGATTCGCACAGTGAGAGGATAACTGGAGAATGATCGGAGGAAAGATCGAAGCCCTCTTCAACTTTGACGTAACTAGCGTTTACCCCTTTTCCGATAAAGAAGTCTATTAGATCGGGTGTTTTGGCGACATCCGGGGGCCAATATGTCGGCTTGCCTGTTGAGTAAAAATAGCAACCACATTCCATACCAGCCCTGTAAAGAGTTTTGCCTTTTTGAGAGATACATCTTGAGCCCCAAAAGGTGTGCTTCGCGTTAAAGTCGCCACCAATAATGAAAATTAGTCCCAGAGAGTTGAATAGGTCAATAAATTCTTGTTTTTCTATTTTGCAGCGCGATTGGCAATAGATTGAGGATATATTAAAAGAGTAATTTTTATTTTTAGCACGCACCACGGTCATTTGTCAAGTTCAATTATTGCTTGCAAAGTATGTTCAATGCAGTCTCTTATGAATAGGGATGACCCGCCTCTTGCGTTTCCCGATGGATGATGAGCGTGGTAGTCGCGGTAACCTGTTGCCAGGTGAGTTTCGGAAATTAAACATATGTCAATTAGTTTTTCCTGCATGAAAATATTTAGTTCATCAAGCCTTTTCTGTAGCCCGTCGGCATTCCACGCAAGTATATTGAGCTTCTTTGCCATAATAAGTTACAGAAATTGGCTTCGAACTTAAGAAGCCGTTCGACTATTATCTTATTTATTTTAGTCTTTTCTTCTAGTCTCTCGAGAATTACTGATAACACATTTGAGGCAGGATCCGGTGATGTACAGTTAGTCATATTAACTCGCGCCGCTATTTGCTCGTAAGTTTTTCCACTTTCCACTTGCGCATTGTTATTTTTGACGTTCAATTTTGACAACAAGTCCCAAAATTAAATTTATGTCATAAATTCTTTCTAGGCTTTCGGTTTTGTCGAAATTTAGTCTAAAGAGGGAAAGGCCGCGTTTTGGGGTCTTTCGTGCGTCGATTATCTTAAAATCTTTATTTTTAGGGTCATTTACGATGTTTTCTTTAAGGCAAGAGGGATGCAATCCCCTAGCTACAACGCGTATGGGTCTTTCCGTTTTATTTTCGTAGGTATGCTATTGAATCTTCTCAGCATTTCATTTTTGCGAAAGCGAACGGTAGTTGTCTGGATTAAGGACATTAATAGTCCATGTATCTTTATTGCGAGATCTTACTTTATAATCGGTTGAGCACAGTGATTTCAGGATTATGTGCAACTTGTTGTAGTCCGAGATTCCAAAAACGTTTATTGGCGGCGGCGGTCTTTGTTTGGGTTGCTTTGTTGCCTTATCGACCTCAGCAGTTTTAAAGCTGGCTTGCTTCTTTGTTTGTTCAATATCAGGCGGGGAAGTAGCTTTGCGCTTCTTACCTGGCTTTTTTTAAGTATCCAGTCCGTTTCGCGGACTAGCTCTTCTTCGTCCGTATGAAAACTCGAGTTTCCGGGGCGGTCAAGTAGCGAAACAGACTCAGACTCAGACTCAGATTTGGATTGCGGCTTAATGGCATCAAGTTGCTTTTTTAGTTCGGCACAGAGCAATTCCATATTTTGGAGTCTAGCGCGGAGATCAGAATTTTCGCGTTCAAGATTTTGTAGCTTATTTGGTGTAATGCTATTGCCCTGAGCTACCGACTGTGTTTAGTCTTTGCTTTCGCATGATTTTCCTAGCGATCCGCGTGCTGGAGATCTCGTGACCCTTGAGCATTTTTTAAAGGGGTCCTGGTTTATATTTGTATTATTTTCAATATTATTTGAACTCATTTTAGTTCCCACGAGTAGCGGAGAAAGGGTAGTCCGTCTGTCCAGAGATCCGCATTAGACAGATAAGGCTGGCTTATCCGGAGGTCGCCAAGTATCCGGATGCTCCGTTAGATATTGAGCTATTTTTAAACTGGGCCCCCAACCTGCTCGATTCTGGCACGGGTCGCTTAACACCTTAATCCGGCCCAGTGGATTTTAGTCGCCTCTTACGACAGGCATGCCTTACCTCGGGTATATTCTAACCCCTAACCCGAAGGGGTACCTAAATAAAAACATCTTCTCTATGCTGCTGCAGTCCAAAGCATTGCAGATTGTTATTGAGCAAAGCTAAACTTAAATTGGATGCACAACAAATTCCTATTTTAAAGACCGTACAATATTGATTAAAACCATTTATAAAATAAGCAGTGGCACACCTCTCCAAATATGAACCGTTAGATTTGAAAAACATTTCATAGCCCGAAATACAGTAGAAAACCCTCTCGGTATCATAAATCAAAATTTCCCGTAAGTTCGCAAAAGATATGAGCTAACAGTGAATGAAAATCAGATCTTATCCGAGTATTTTTGATGTAAGCAAAACGTTACAGAGAATTTTGGAATTAACATGATTAGCAGGGTAATTACATGCAAAGTGATTTAAAAGAGTGACAGTTTTCAAACACATGCAACTCATAATTTCTCCTAATCAGCAGCACAACTAGTTCCTACTAATTTTTCACACTCCTTCCGTCACTTCTGCGACTGCTTTGAAATGTTAAAAATGTTTGACAATATACTGATGGTTACATATTAACGACCATCAAGCTCCCTTTTCTTTGATTTAGAACTTGTTTGAACCATTTTCTTCTCATTTGCACAGTAACCTTGATGTAGCAGCAAATTAAACTTATGTTACTGACTCTTTTACTTCGCTGTTATTGAATGATATCCTTATTTAAAAATCAAAGTTGATAAATGAATACGAAACTTGGAATATTGTCAGTGCCTACATACCACAAGTAAGCAATAGAAAATGAAATATTTTTTCGTACGAATTTGATGAGCTTTTGAATGGAATATCAAGAGAGGAAATGCTTTTCATTGTCGGAGACTTAAATTGGCAAGCCGCGGAATCGAACTGCGATTGCGAAGACTGCTAGAGAAAAAAATCTGTAAATGAGAAACCCAAGATGACAATACTAAACCCACACAAATCACACGGTCCAACTTTACTAAATACTTTAAATAAGTAAGCGCGGGAGATACATAGATTACCAACAGATTAGCATCTATGGTGAAAATACATAATCCTAAAGTTATCTAAGTTATCTAAGTTAACAAGTCAGCACCGACTTTTGTTGAAATAAAAATGAAAATGAAATAAGGCAGCCAATAGTGTTTTATGTATTTAACTACGAATGTTGCAAAAAAAAAGCGTTAGTCCACTGCGATAGCAATAGATAGAATCAGATGCGATAATCTCAAAACCTATAATTACGGTACAATGTCGGTGCATAAGCAAACAAGCTAATATTTTAAAGATTGCGACACAAGGAAAAAAAGAACCTCGAAACAGTAGACACTTGCTAATGGAGGTTACTTTAAAGCGTTATATTATTTCTAATATAAAAGTTTCCAACTGTATCTAGACTTCATTAAACGTATTATAAATATATGAATATCTTACGCTTTTTTCACCCGGTCCAATAGAATTTTCCTTATTGATGTTCAACTGAAGTCGTGTTTGTCTTAATCGTCCGGACTTTAAGCAAAACTTTTGCGACATAGATTCATTTAAAAATCTAATCTTATTGTTGGAATTCTTGAAAACCAATTTTGGTGACCTCAACATTTCTTTGTTTTCTTGTTCTTTTTTTATTTGCATTAAAGAACTTCTATTATCAGCTACGTTTGATTCGTTTTTCGCCAATTCATTTTTGAATGGTAACGCAGACTGCGGTATCCTTTTCTTGGGGCTAAATAATTGCTTCTTACACTTTACAGATGAATCATTCAGAAACGAAATTTCAAATGCCTGTTCATTATTCAAAGCTCTATTGAGATCATCGATAGATTTATTTACGATTGCATTTTCAAATATATCATAGACCTGCAAATCGGAGGAATAGTCAAAATTATATATGGACATATTTTGTGTAATTTTGTTAAAGTAATTTCACTTTTTAGTAATTACCAATTTACTATTTTTATCTTTTAAAGCCTTAATGGTCGATTCGTTGTGTTTAAGCTGTTCTTTTATTTCTAAATGAAAAATTAAATACAATCAGTTCTCAAATCCACATAAATATGGTATACCTACTTAAGTAATGTATTTTTATTTTTTCCAAACATTCAATAACACAGTCATTATGTGTCTCAATTATATTAAAATTTTCATTTAGACAAGTTGAACAATCCATAATACTAAAATTTGTTTTCACAGTTGCGAAGATAGATTATAGATAAACCAACCTAGATGTCAAACCATAGATTAACTAACTTAGATGTCAAACTCTCCTAATTCACTGGAAAACCCTTTCCTTTTGCGGACTGTAATTAAGTCACCAACCCATTCACAATTTCTATGACCTATCAGAATGGCTAAAATAAAAGCAAACTTCACGTATTGTTCAATAGGTGTTAGATCCTAGATGTAAACATACAATTATAAAATCATAATCGGTGGCTACCATAATTTTTATATTCGATGTTTAAATTATGTAAAGAAGACCGTTTACTTATCATGTCACAATGCGTAAGAAAGTTAGTTGTCCGAAGAACTTATTTTCTTTCGCTCGCTCGTTTCGCTTAACTCGCTATAGTAATTCTTCTTAGTAAATGCTAGATTCGATAGTCTAAACTATAGTCGTATCAACTAAGATTAATCTATCAATTAAAGATAGAAATCTCGAGTAGGCGTTGCTAAAACTCTCGCAACGTACACTAGGTGTGTATAATAAAACCAAAAGTAAAAGGTAAAATATTTTACGCTGGTGAATATTTATTTCAGCGTGGTGAAAAAGTGAAGATAATAGAATTGTTTCAAGTGAAAAAAGGGGATAGTATCAGAATAGAATTAAAAAAGGAACTAAGAATCATATTTGGTGGAAACGTCTTTGCATTCACTGGCTAATCTCATGGAACGATCTCTACAATATATGGCGTATTGTATGCATTCCTAGAAATAGAGGCAGCCTTTAACAACGTCAACACATCCGGAATCACGACTCCGCCGTCAAACTGAAAAATGTGTCAGCAGAGGTACGCCGCAAGGCGGTGTCCTTTCTTACCTTCTTAGGAACTTAGTGGTTAATGAACTATTGATATAGCTGAAAGCGGGTGGTTGCAGGGTGATTACATATGCGGATGACGTTGCTATAGCCGTCTGAGGTAAGCATGTCAATGCCATCAAAGAACTCCTTTAGCTTAATCTTAATAGATTAAACCGTTGGACAAATCGCTGTGGATTGGGAGTAAGCACTCATAAAACTGATCTTGTCCTCTTTTCCAGAAAATATAAAAATGGTACCAATTTACTGTTTTTCAATACAGCAAAATAACTGGGTATAATTTTGCCAGGAAACTGAACTGGAAACTTAATATTCAAGAAGGAGTCAAGAAAACTACAGTAGCTTTATTATCTTGCAAAAAAGCCATTGCGAACAAATGTTGCCTTCAACCTCGCATAACCCACTGATACTCACCTACGGGGTTATTGTCTAATGGTTGGCCTAAGAGGAAGCAGTAAACTACAGCAAACTAAGCTGAGTCCAAAGAACAGCATATCTATGCATAAGCGAAGCTCTACGTTCTACTGTCTCTGCAGCTTTAGAGATTCTGTTTCACATGACACCCCTCGACGTCTTCAGCAGGCAAGGAGTACAGCTATTCGCCTTAAATCAACTACACCATGGACAAATAATTTATTTGGCCTCGCTAATATTCTTAATAAATTAGAAATCCTCACAGAGAACATGATTACACCATACCTGAACTTTGGTTTGACAAAAACTTTCATGTAAGCATCCCTTCTAAATCTTTCTGGAAGAAAGATACTTTCTTGCAGGTTAAGTCAATCCTCTTTTACGCAGATGGATCTAAAACCAATAGCAGAGATGGTGGGTGTTTTCTCAAATAAGCTAAGTCTAAGCTTCTCCTTCCATCTTCAAAATCACTGTATCGTATTCCAGAGAATCCTCCCACCTTTCTGTATATGGCCAACATTCTGCCAGAGAAGGAAACTAAACTTAGGGGCTTTCTTCTACAATAACTTAAACGATCTAAAGAATATAGACGTTAACAATCTCCTTCAGCGCTTCATCATAAGCTCAAATTGGCCCTAAAAGTAAAAGGATCACAGATTCACATGGCATCACAATGAACACAATTGCAATAGACACTCAAAAGTTGTTCTCATAAAAGAAAAGATATTCAGAATTTCAACGGTTTTTTTTTTTTATATTGTAGTGTTATCTATAGAATACAAATGTAGTTTATTGGCTAAATACAAGTATACAAATGTATTTAGAAAAAAAAATATAAACATACTTTTTTACATAAATAAGATAATCTTTTTAAATTAAATCTTTTTTATTCATATTAATAAAAATATATTGAAGCAATTAACCAAACCTATTTTTTCGAACGTATCGGTATGCTGACTGCTCCATAGTATGGATTCTAGACAACGAATTTCTTGCAAAAATATAATATTCTCAATCTCAGATTTTCAGAATGCTGGAGAGATGTAGGATGTACCAAATACTTATCTTATTATGTGGAATAGCTTTTTGTACATTAACTATAACAATGCTGCATCTGGAAATTGGATGTTGTTTGAATGGTAAGTTAACAATATTGAACATAGTCAACATTTGTACAATCTACCTAACTATCTAAGGTCGTACGAAAAACAATATAGTATCGGAATAGTTTATGTTGCACAACAGCTATCTTGAATTCCGAATTGTAAACCGTCTTAATGACCTGAAAAAAAAAACCATCTTTAGGATTGAGTTTTATAAATCTAGAGAAAACTAGTCAAAAATAATATATTAAGTTTGTGGTGTTTTTCGCCAAAATTCAAATATAATTGTCTTATTTATTTAACTAATAAACTGAATATATGTTTTAATCGATAGCCTTTACCACTTTTCTGGTAAAAGCATTAACCATCATTGTAGAATTTGTGAGCGAAAAACTGAACCACAATATTTCACAAGGTTCTTTTGAAGCGGATTTTATTTAATTGTGTGTTAGTTCTGCAGAGAGCAAAGCAAATGGTAATAGGACAGGGCAAGCTTATGACTATACGGTGGATCCATCTTCCCAACCACGCTCTACCAATTTTTGTCGAGTCAATAAAAATGCATGTGGTCTGCCATTATCTGATGGAAAACAACGCCTTTCCTGTTGTTTAATTCTAGTCGCTTTACCTCAATTACCCGCTTTAATAGCATTAGTTGCTCACAGCTGAGAGTGGAATCAATCGTCTAGCCAGGAAAAAGCAGCCACAAAACATAAAACATTACTTCGTGTGTCATCAACACATTGACAACGTTTGTGTAGTTTCATCCACTTTGGACCTCGATCTTTTTCTTTTGTTATATGTGACCCATTGCCTGTTATCAATTTTGGAATAGGGACAGTAGCGATCACTATTTCAGGAACAAGTTTCTTTCGGTTAGGTATCTATAAAAATAAAGTGCTGTCCATTTTTGTGCAACTATTTTTAATATATTAAATATATGGCTAAACTAAAATTTGAACTTTTTACTCACATGTCTTTAGTTATTATAATTTATCCACATTTACTCAAGTTTTTGATTATTATTGTACATTTACATTTATTATCCCTACTGTAACAGAGAAGTAAAATAAATTATTTTGAAACAAAAATGTTTTTACTTTTTCACAAGAAAATTTAAACAAACAATTGCAATTGCTTTTTCCACATCCATACAAAAGCAATTTGTTGGTTACAGTATTTACACTGGTAGAGGCGATCTTGAAAAAAAAAAGTTTTCCAATATCTGGAAAGTTTTCCATCTATGTTAGTTTGAATAATATATGTATAATATAGGGTTTTCCAATAGGGACTTGACAACTTTGAATTTAATTTGTGAACGTACTCTTTCACTAATCATCAAACTATCACTGTTAATTTATTCAGTAAACTCAACATATTCATCATGGTAAACTACACTAACGAGCTACGTTATCCGATTGGGTTCTGGAGAAGATGCGCCAAGATGATGAATTTCATCGCAAAATCATCTTCAGTGACGAAGCTCATTTTTGGCTCAATGGGTTCGTCAATAAGCAAAATATGCGTTATTGGTCGGGTGAAAACCCACATGTGCTTCATGAATCACCACTTCATCCACAAAAAATAACTGTTTGGTGCGGTTTGCATGGTGGCGGCGTTATTGGTCCATATTTTTTCGTCGACGATAACAATCGTCACGTTACTGTGAATGATCAGCGTTATCGCGCCATGATCATCGATTATATTTTTCCCGAATTGGAAGATATGGACTAAGACGACATGTGGTTTCAACAGGATGGTGCCACAAGCCACACAGCACACGCTACAATTGATTTATTGAAGATTAAGAATGGTGAGCGTGTTATCCCAAGACATAGCCAGTCGATTGGCCGCCTGGTTCGTGCGTTTTAACGCCGCTTGACTATTTTCTGTGGGGCTACGTTAAGTCATTGGTTTATGCCAACACGCCGACGACGTTGGAAGAGCTCATAGCCAACATTGAACGCGAAATAGCAGCCGTTTCAGACGAAATTTGTGGCCGAGTCGTTGAAAATTGGGTCCAAAGAATCGACCGCTGCAAACGTGCCCGCGGTGGCCATATGAACGAAGTCGATTTCCATTCATAAATGTTGTGATTGTACTTTAAGCCAATAATAAAGTTTTTGAAATATCTCAAATGGTTTGCCTTTTATTTAAAAAAAAATTGTCAAATTGTTATTAGAAAACCCTATATATGCTCGCAAAGGCTCACTATAAGTAAATTACCAACCCATTGTAATTCTCTATGCATGTGTATGGTAATGTAGAATAGGTTTTTTGAGTAAAATCGGCGGGTTTTGTGTAAAACGCATCCCCATACATGATCCTTGGCAGAGGCGATCAGTGCAAAACGGGTTTTGGATTCCAATATCTGGAAAGTTTGCTATTTATGAAAGTTCATCTATGGTTGCAACTTAACGTCTATATGCATGCATTAAATTTCTTTATCTAAACGTGTACAGTACTTCAGTGTATTCTATTTATCGCAATCATTCGAGTAAGTATACTGTAAAAATGAATATCACACTAAAAGAAACAATTACTGTACACTATTCGATCCTCTGATACCAAAATGAGTACACCAGCTGTGTTTAATTGACAAGCTCAGCAATCTAACCCCAATAAAACGCTTTAATTACTCGCACCCTCACTTTCAATCTATATTTCAAAGTTGGTACCCGTGCCATTAGCAGATGTCAAAATATTATCTCAAAAGTGTCATTCATAAAAAAAAACGAATAACAAAAGAAGGTAAAAGGTTATATGTATTTATTCCATTATTTTTTATAATTATCAGATTCTTTATTGCAGTACTTGTTGTGGTTCATAGATTCATCATCAAACAGTGAAAAAAAACTCTTGAGCTTCCGAAGTTGAGAGCTCCGCTGATTCTTCAGCAGCTGAGGAGACGCATGCCAGCATTTCGAATTTCATGGAAACTATCGAGGCCCACAGTGATTCCGATTTCAAAACACATTTGAGATTAAAACGATCAACTGTAGAGCTATTAATACGTTAGTAATCTATGAGCAAAACAAAATTTAAACCAACAAAGAAATGTATTTATGTGTGTGGTATATTTCGAACACTGTGACATTCAGACAACTAGGAAACTTATTTAGAATAGCAAAATCTTCATCCTGGTCTATAGTTGAACGTGTATCCATCTGGTTTGTTTCAATAGGACAAATAAAAAAAAAAAAACGGGTATAATTGGTGCCATTAACTGCACAACAATTGCAATTCCCAAACAAAACAAAGAGTGTTATTGCAACCGAAAGAAAAACTTTACTGTCATTTTGCAAGCAGTAGTTGACGACGATAAGAAATTCATCAGCATATGTTGTGGTCAACCTGGATCTTTACACGATAGCAGACTCTTAAGGAGATCTAATTTATATCACAAAGTGTAAACCGATTACAATCAACAAAGATCATTTACGTATATCCATTCATTCATCTACAGAATAGTGGTTGGAAATGCATTTGGGTTTCTAAAGGGAAGATTCAGGGGAATAAACAAATTCAATGAACAAAGAAACGTGAATTCAATAAAAAAATTTTACAATTTATGCATACTCAACGCTGACAACATCAATGTGGATCAACCCCAAATTAAAATATGTCACAGCACGAACACAATACTAACTCTAATTCTCGATAATCGTCGCGTAATCGTAGGGAAATTGATGCATCTGAATCCTGAGAAAATAAAAGCGATTTTAAAACTTTTTTTTCTAAAAAAAAACAAAAAACATTTCTTAAACTCACTAAAAACTTGGTTTCCAGGTTAAGGGATTTACTTGCTGTGTGAATGGGTTTATCCCCGAAAATTTCTTCCATTTCATTATATGTTAAATGGGGGTGTGCATGGAGATGCACCAGTTGACTAGCCATTGTCTTTGGCACTTTTATACACCCTCAGCAGCGTTTGCATTTTCATTTCGCACTGGTGTGCTGTGATTTCTATGACCTGAAGTATAATGAAAATTTTTGAATGTTTGCATTGGAGAAATAATTTAAAAATACTTACAAAGCCGGCCAAGATTAAATCCTTAATTACATTTTTAAAATGCAATTTTTAAATGCAAGTTGCCTCTTCCGTGAAAATCAAAATCCTTTTTTCGACTTGAATAAAAGTGGATGAGAGCCTTTGTCTGCTCAAAGGTCCAGCATGCAGTTCTATTTCAGTTCGATTAAACTAAAAAAATGGTTGGTGACATTTGAATATGCTTACGGGTATGTTCGAAAGGGATGTCGAAACCAGGAATCTGCGAGGAATTTTAAAGTTGCGAGGAATCTCAAAGTTGCTGCCAGAAATCTGGTGTTTTTCTTCTGCTGATAGTCTTTTGTTAGCAAAAAGAGCAACTGAAAGGTTTCCTTATTCATCCTTAAATAATTGAAGAAAGATTTCTCGTCATCAATTTGCAGCTCTCTTGTAATAAAGGAAAATGAAGCAGGTTCATCCCTCACTTTTCTCCACGACTTCACCTAAATTTATTTTTTTTTTAGGATGAGGGGAATAAATCCCATGCATGAAACATGCTCATGAAAACATGCAGTGTGTAAAACCCGAATAAGTAATAACTTCCTTTTTAAAAGAGCACGCAGATTGTATAAAATACATTGTCAACGAACACATCCTTAAATTAACGAGGTCTGACAACCTTCATGATATAAAATTTTTTACAACACCTGTCAGCGCTCCATGAATGTCAGAATTCCTAAGTTCTATGTTCACTTTTCTTTTTTGTTGTTGTTTGCCAAGAGATATTTTTCTGAGCTGGGTAGCCACTTACCATTATAAATTTCCACACAATGCATTTCATTTCCTTCTCACCAGACTGTAAAATATAACCCCACGAGTCAAATTAATATACATTCCAGTAATTCTATCCTCTGTCCTATTTTTGTTACTGAATGTGACACACGTGAATGTAAGTCATATACACACCATCAATTGATTTTTTCGCAAGGTGTCAGTATTAGTTGTCAAATCTGCCTTAGCAACTTGATGACTCCAAATTAATTCCCGCACCAATTCCCGGTTCCATTCACACGATCTTCATTTATAAAATAGTATATAAGTTAGAATATATTCAGAATAAATTTCACTTGTTAAGAGTTAAGCACAAGAGACGGTGTTTTTTATTTCATTCAGTTGTACTGGCTTTTGTGTCTTTACACAAACAAGGCATTCGACAAGTTTATGTGCTTGACGAGACTTTCAAACAACAATTGTGGAAGATTCCGGGTTAAGGAATTTCGCACAGATCTTAAAATCAATAGGCGCAAAATATTGTCAAAATGTGGATATTGATAAGTTTTTACCACACACTATAACAGTGTCACGAAATGTTCACAACTTAAACGAAAAATTTTAATTAAAAAGGTTGGCTATGGATTAACATCAAATATCTGGACAGACAATTATTTGAGAAGTTCATACATTTCACTAATCATTTACTATACTCGTATTAAAGACGGAACATTAATTATCAGACTTCAAGGTCTAAAATCTTTGAAGGGCGAATCGTGCTTGCCTTAGTGTAAAAGTGTATCGTCTTCCTACAACAAATATACTGCCTTCCGTTGCTACAGAAAGTAAAAATGTGTATTGCTGTATTTTAAATTTACGACAGCTTTTGTCGTTTAGCATTGTTTTACAAAATTTAAATTTTTATGACAATCGGCATTTTTAGCATTAAAATTAACCGGTTTTGGCAAAAGCTTCAGAATCGCTACTGGGAAATAATTAACTTTTACAATTATTAAATACCTGATAAGTACCATATATTGAGGCCTCATCAACCCTATGATATCTTAAATAGGTTTACATACATATACGTATGTGTAAGTGCTAACAAACATTTTCGATTAATTTTCAGGCCCAAATATTAGGTCTAAGATCAGTAATATAATAATATTTTAAAAGAATTTGAATTCGAAATAAATGACAAGGCCATAATACGAGTAGTAACAGACAGGAGGGCAAACATGATTACTGCCTTTCGTTCACTAAGCCAAATTTTCTGCATAAACCACCTTATACATAACGCAATAGAAAAAAGTATAAAAGAAATCCCTGCAATATCTGAATAATGTATTATATGCGCCAAACTCTTCAAATTCTTACAGAAATCTGACATTAATTGTAATTTAAAAACTTCTTGCACACTATTGAGCACAATTTTTTATTTACTTAATTCCATAGAAATAAACTAAGCCGAAATTACAAATATATTGCGAGAAAAAAATACAATACAAATACAAAGAATAAACAATATTAATTTAAGTTATGTAAGTGAAGTAATTCCAATCTTAAGATCTTTTGAAGAAACATCAAAAAATTAGAAGGCGAAAATTTAGCAATCGTTCATACATTATACATCGTCTGGAAAAAATATGTGTATTTAATTTGGAAGACTGAGATGTCATGAAAATTTTTAAAACAAAGTTAAATACTTTTTTGAATTGTTTTGTGTTACAAATTTAACAATTCTTCATAAAATAGCCTTTTTTTGTTTCCTTCCGCAAATAAATCAATTCAATTCAACGAAAACTAAAAAAAATTATTAAAAACGAATGTAAAGGCATTATGCATTTGCAAACTTATGTAAATGTTATACCTGAACACGAAAATCAAGAACAACTCTTATATGAAGGATTTCATAGTTTCATATCATGTGATAAAGATTTCATTCCACCTGTGGAAGTTAAAAATATATGCTAAATGCTCATTAAAATATGAGCTATGCACATATGAAAAATTTTCATGACGATTTTAATGTTTTGCAACGGTGCCACTTGCATCAAGTAGAATTGCCACTTCTATTTAAGGTTAGCTGTAAAATTTTATCTACTCCAGCAAGTAGTGCTACTTCTGAAAAAAATTTTCTTAATTTAATTGGTTCCGACGGAGTTTTGGCAAACTAACTAATGTTTTTGCATTCAAACTTTAAAAAATCTGATGTTTATAAGGATTTAGAAAAAAATTTTAATAAAAAATTTTTTTAATTGAAAAAATTAAAAAAATACGTAAACAAAAAAATTATACATATTAATATTGATTTCACTCCCTCTTCCCAATCCCTCTTATCAAGCAAATTCAATTAAAGCAACTTCCTTTATGAACTTAAATATAACTAAAATAACAAATAATTGTTGTATTAACATCATTATATTTTACAATTTTCTTTTAATTCTTTTTCTTTTTGTGAACTCATTCATTTACAGTAATATCTTTTTAATATCTTTTTAACTTTTCACAGACTTAAAAGTGTACTCTTATTGTGAATTGAATAATCGTTGAAAAATTAAAAGTGAAAATGAAAAATACATACTATATTTATAAAATATGAAACTTTTCATTTAATTTCATTTATAGGGTTTTTTAATAACGACTTGACAACTTTTTTTTTAAATAAAAGACAAACCATTTGAGATACTTCAAAAAAATAACTATTTTATTATTTTCAACGACTCGGCCACACATTTCGGCCGAAACAGCCGCTATTTCGCGTTGAATGTTGGCTCTGAGCTCTTCCAACGTCGTCGGCGTAATGGCATAAGCCAATGACTTAACGTAGCTCCACAAAAAAAAATTCAAGCGGCGTTAAATCGCACGAAAGAGGCGGCCAATCGACTGTCCCATGTCTTGAGATAACACGCTCACCATACTTACTCTTTAATAAATCGATTGTAGCGTGTGCTGTTAGGCTTGTGGCACCATCCTGTTGAAACCACATGTCGTCCAAGTCCATATCTTCCAATTCGGGTCAAAAATAGTCGGTGATCATGCCGCGATAACGCTGACCATTCACAGTAACTTGACGATCGTTATCGTCGACGAAAAAATATGGCCCAATAACGCCGCCGGCATGCAAACCGCACCAAACACTTATTTTTGTGTATGAAGTGGTGATTCATGAAGCACATGTGGGTTTTCACCCGAGCCCATTGAGTCAAAAATGCGCTTCGTCACTGCAGATGATTTTGCGACTCCGAATATCTGTAAAAAATGTTTATAATGTGCAGACCTTGCTCGCTAGTGTACTTTACCATGGTGAAAATGTTGAGTTTATTGAATAAATTGACAGTGCCAGTTTGATGATTAGTGAAAGAGTGCGTTCACAAATTAAATTCAAAGTTGTCAAGTCCCTATTGGAAAACCCTATATAAGAACAACAACACTCCTTTCCTTTGCGCCGATCAACACAATTACTTTATATCAAATCTGCAGCAAACATAAATGAAAAACTGAGTGCACTCAGTGTAGTGAGTGCACTCATTGTAATCAATGTACTCAGTGCAGTGTACCTTTCTATGTGAGTACGGTGAACTAAATAGTTTGTTATATATCGGTGAAATTCACACTCGGTAGTCAAATATTAAGTGATTCATTCTTTTATTTTTCAAGATGTGAGTTAAATGAATAAGGTACGTGAAAAGATACTGAACTTTTTTAGAACTGGTTTCAAGAGATGGTTGTCTGTACAGCAAAGACTGATTATAAATGTCTTTTTATTTGTTTATAAGATTAAAAATAATTTAAAGCTTAAATATCTATTTCAATACTTAAAAGACATAATGGATATACAACCCTATTTCTTGAGGAATATAAATGATTTTAGACTACTAAATTTTTTTAAACCAAACGATCAAAATTCATAATTCGCTTCCAGAACATACATAGATGAACTAACGATGGCAAGCTCTACTTATAGTTTTGCAAACACTTAACACAAACCAACAAATTGTATGTCTGTATAACTGTCAGAATTTGCTAGATTGAGAGAGTAAAGTTGCTAGAAGGAGACCAATTAACAAGTAAAGTTTCTAGAATGAGAGCGATTTGCAAGTTAAGTTGCTAGAATCCACACAATCTGTTGTACTATTTTTTATAAAAACCTCATCCACAGTACAAATGCGCATTTAAGTCGCTTTCATTCTAGCAACATTACCTAAACATGTTCAATGAATTGGTAATTTAATTACAGTGTGTCTGTGCGAAATTTAAGGGCTTTTAAAAGTATTAGTAGAGTTTGCCATCTAAGTTAGTTCGTCTATGATTCGCGTTTCGTTTGCTGCATGATAATGTTGTTTTGATGCGTTTCGTTTGCTGTATGATAATGTTGTCGCCCTTAATCAGAGTGCCGCATTATTGGGACCCAAAATCTTTTCACCCAGTTGTCTGTTCTGCTCGGCTACGGTCCTCCTCTTGATTTGGGATTGCGAACACTTCCGGTCACTTAATGAAGTAATCCATAATCACAAGGATGAATTGGCTGCCGTTAAAGGTTTCGGAAAACGGCCCTGCGATGTCGATGAATATTCGTTCGGATGGTACTCCGACATTTTATAATTTCATTTCGCAATTGCTAGCCGCACACCTTATGCACTTTTTGCACTAATTCTCGATATCTTGTTTTGCGCTTAGTCAACATAAACGTCCCCTTACCTTCTCCAACGTTTTGTTTACTCCCAAATGGCCTCCTGAGATTCCGTTACATATTTCGTGGATGACTCTGGACTATGCCAGAATTAGATGCATACGAGATGTTGTTCCACATGCACTTTCACATTTTCACATCTGTGCCGAATATGTTTTCAGAGTTTGGCTCTGGTCCGATATCACATCCAAGCTTGATCTTTCCTCGTATTTTTCCAGCCCAATATTGGTTCGAAGTCATTATCAAACCGTTGGGAGGAACGGATTTCGTGTGTTCTCTAACCCTCTATTTGTTCAGTCCTGGTCACTTGGATATTGGAATTTTCCTTCGATTCTTTTACGTTTGTGTTCACATTTGACTCCGCACGGTGGTCGAGAGAGCATCATCGTTTGGGTGGAGTTTTCGATCCATCTCTCAACTTGACCTTTGGGCTCTTAAATTGTAGTTGGCATTTCAGAACTACGTAGTCTGTAGGTAGAATGAACTTTTTTCCAAAGGGGTACATATGCAAATGTTTCGTAGCCAGAATTAAAGCCAGAAGCTTGAGCCGAGTTACGCAGTTGCAATATGCAACTAATTTTCCTTTACCGACCACAACATTGCTAGCATCTGCGTGTAAGGTAACCCAAGATGGGGACATTGCACAGCTGCCGCTTGAGTTCTTTTAATGAGTTTTCGCATTCTCCAGACAACCTGAACTGTTGGCCTTTTTGTGTAAATTGGTGCGGGCTTTTCGCAATACCATCAACATCTTTTGTGAACCTGCTGTAGTATGTGGCAAATTACAGGAAACTTCTCAGTTGGTATTTATCGTTAGGGGCAGGTTAACTTTTTACGGCTTCAATTTTGTCATTATCCATCCTTACTCTTTTCGCTGACATAAAGTGACCCAAATATATTACATCAGGACGGAACAAGACACACGTTTCTGGATTCAGCTACAAATGAGCACTTTGCAGCCTCTCAAACACTTCTCTAGATTTTCGCGATGCTCTTCGAAAGTTCTGCCTATGACAATAAGGTCGTCCAAATACACCAGGCAGGTTTTCTACGTGAGTACTTGCAATGTTTGTTCCATTAGAAGCACGAAGGTAGGTTGCACAGTCCAAACGGCCAGTAACCGCTCTTCAAGTCAAATGTTGAAAACCATTTCGTACCAGAAAGCGTTTCCAAAATGTTATCGATTTTCGGAGGTGGGTAGCTGTCGTTTAAGGGCGTAGCCGAACAGATAGCCGATAACTCCCAATGGAGCTACATTCTGAGAAAGAACGGAACTTTAAATCAAAAGTTTTTTGGGAAGTGTGACTGAATCTGGGAATAAAAAAAGACAACGCCACTATTCCCTCAATCTGATGGAATTGTGGAGCGATTCAATAGATCCCTGAATAAGCATCTGCTTAAGGTCGTCGGCAACTGCCAGCGGGCTTGAAATCGACACACACCTCTCTTCTTAATGGTCTATTGAAACGCGGTCCATAGTTCAACAGGACATAGACCATTCCAGATCTTATTTGGTCAAATAGTTCGGATTCAAAGTGAAACAAAATTCAAATCTTCATCTACAGAGGCTAAAGTTCGCAATTCACCCAAAAAAAATTAAAGTAGCGAGCAACCACATGCAGAACAGTTACGATATCAAAGCGAACGGCTTGAACATAGGAAACCTGATGTGGCTGTATAATCCTCTGCGTAAGATATGCAAACCACAAAAATTGCGACAGGATTGGGAAGTTCCACACAAGGTGATAAGCCGTATTAATGACGTTGTTTACTGGATCCAACGTAGAGATCGAGGAAAAATAAAGGTGATGAAACAGAATGATGAATGGCGAAGTTGTTCGGGATGAACCACATAGGGAAGGAGGAGTGTGATAACCACTTTAAATGTGAACACCGTCATCTGTACTTGAAAAGCAAAAAATTTCCAAATTTGAATAGCGGAAGGCTCAGCCTTGAAACCGACTTAACCGAAAGCGGTTTATATAGCATACATTTGACACATTATCTGAGTTATTTAAGGAAGAGCAACAATTTTAGAACCGGCAATGCAGTTCTAACAACGACTTCGTAAATACAGGGAGTCCTGGCTAGTTTTTCTTTGTTTCTCTTTTGAATGAGCGTGCATGTTTCTGGTTCTGAACTTTATGTGTAGTACATACATATGTATGTATATATAAATGCATGCACATATACAAACATATTAATAGACCTACGAGTACATATACATGTCCATATGCTGCGTACATATTTTTGTTTCAAAATAATTCTTTAGTTGTAACTCCGGCTATATTTAATTGGAAGTGATGCCACATATTGCAGTTTTCAAGTTAAGAAATGGGCTATTGAACTGTGAAAATCCCCTTAGAATCGGTTTGTTAGTTGACTCTTTCATAGATAATCTCGTGTCGAACTTTTAATCCAGCTAGCTCAGTACAAAGAACTTGAAAGTCCTCTTTAGACGCTAACTGCTTGGCAAGCTCTGTGTTCTTCTCGTCTAAAATCTGCTTTAATTGCTTGACGGAAATTCCAGACATTTCTAAAATCGTGGGATCGAAAGAATTCACACGGCGTTTTTCCGTTGTTGGCGGGATGAGATTTGCTATAGAACTCTTTTGCTCATTTAATCAGGTTAACACTCTGTAGGCATTTGATATTGTTGTTGAAGTGTTTTACAGGCTAAAACTTACTCAGAGTATGTTTTCTTTTGTACAGTGTGTTCTTAATTAGAAATTGTAGCAACATTTTATTAAATGTTGGCACTTCTTTTTATATATATTTTTTAAATTGAGGAGATCTTTACTTCCACATCCAAGTTGATCAGCTGTCAGCTTTTTTCGCTTATAATTAATTCATGTTTGGCGAACCATTGTCGTACGTCCTTATGAAGCTTTACTATTGTCAAAAAATTATTTTTTCTATACCTAAACGAGATATCATTAGCAAAGCTGTAATGTAAAAAACTTTGTAAAAATAAAGAAAAAATATACATTAGAAATAAAATTTAGCCTTAAGACCGATCCTTGGGGTACCCCAAATAGAGCTATACACATTCTATTATTACTAAAACCTTAACTGATTTCATTACATAATTTAACAACCGCATCTTCAGTGATACCTTGCGCACTTTTATAAGTTTTTCAAATAGTTTACAAAACCCTTTTTTGAACAAGGAACAATAGTAACTTGATTAGATTTTAAAGACGAGGGAAAGATACCACAATTGAAACTCAAGTTAAATAAGTGACTCAACACTTCGACGATAAACAGTGAAATACGTTTCAGAAGACAGTTTGTGATACTGTCGGAGGTACTAGAGTTTTTGTTATCAAGGAACATGATTTGGTTATTGATTTCCATTTGGGCGTAGATCTATGCGGATGTCTGATACAATTACCAGCAACAACAACAAACAATGCGGAGAAAGAAAAGAAAATGCACCGTCCTCCACTGTTAACCGAAACCAAGGAACTAACAACAGAGGTCAAACTACTGAAGCACATCTAGTAACACCTGCACACTCTGAAGCTGAATCTCCAAATGATTTACCTTAAGCTAACCAAGCTGGATTTAATAAACAACTGCTTCCTGGCTTCACTCAACGAGCTACGAATCGAAAATGCAGAGCTGAAAACGAAGGTAAGTTCACTGGAGAGTAAACTAAATTGGCAACAGCAACATCTTCTCTCCAACTGCATCGAAATTGTTGGTGTATCAAATGTAACCTACAATAATGCTATGAACAAAGCCCAGAAAGTACTCCAGAATGCTTTGTCAATTGATGTTCCTGATGCTTTGTAAAGAATGTGCGAAACAAAAACAACGGACCTCCAAACAAATCGATCATCTGTGTTAAGATCATGAGTGTGAAGAAGAAGAAGAAGGGAAACCTAATTGCTAACGCGACAAAAGGCAAAGCGGGATTTACATTAACGATGGCAACAACAAGGGCTCTCTTCATGCAAGCGAAAGGAGTAAGAAAGCGGAAACAGTATAAATTTGTGTGGTTTAAGAACAAACAAATACTTATGAGGAAGGAGGAAGGTGGAAATATCATCCCGACTAAATCTTTTACTGATCTTGAACTTGTTTGAATAATGAATTCTGAATTTAATGACACAAATGATGACTTTTCTATCCTCGATCTGAGTTTTGCAAATTGTGATAATGTTTTTTAAAATAGTTCATACTCCATAAACAAACTGTTTGTCGTACACCAGAATATTAGAAGTTTGAGAGAAAACTTTGCATCTCTTGCTACCCTACCTTGATTCTTTTCATTGCATTCCGGATATTATTATTGTTTCTGAAATTTGGAATTATGGGTTTAAAATTAATTTTTATCATCTACCGGGTTTCTTTTTTTTTGCGAATCCAAATGAAGATTATGCTGCGGGCGGTATCGGCTGTTTTGTTAAAGTGAAACTAATAGTTCATGAAGCTAAGTGTGTCGACTTCCTGAGCGCAGACATTCTAAAGGTTTCTGTTAGGTTTAATTAGATAAATTTTGTTCTGTTGTCTGTTTATCGTCTACATATTTTCAATGTTTTGGTAGTAAAAGCAAAAAATCAAATTATTTTGGGAAACTTCAATATATATAGCCCTCTTGGCCTTTAACGGTTTAGCTAGTTTTATAAATGAACCCACTCGGTTGTCTTCAGGTTCGTGTTTGGATCGTATTTATGGGGGATTTGCAGACATTCCATTAAATGCCTGCAAAAGGTGCACATATGACTTGCAAATCACTGATCACTCAATGATAGGTTTATTGGTGAATACTTTTCAAAGCAAAAAGACCAGCCGTACCGAAGTAAAAGCAAAAACAAGAATTGATTTTATAAAGCTGAGAAATTTTCTACGTTATTATGTTTACATGGAAAGTGATGCTTCTGCTTCTTATGATGTGCTCATAACTCGCCTTAATAAATTTATATCAAATTGCTCCTCTAAGGAACCCTTGAAAAAATCTAAAAAAAGACTATAGCCCTGGATATCTAGTCAACTCAACTCAAAAGTTAACGTGAAACACAAGCTATGAATAAAATGCTCCACGAATACCATGAACCTTAGGCTGAAAAGCAAGTTTAAAAAGCTATGTTTGTATTTAAAAAAAGAGATTGCTTTTTGCCGCGATAATTATTATAGAACTAAATTCATTTCTGCTAAGGGTAACCTTAAATCAGAATGGCAAGTAGTGAATGATATTCTGAACAAGTCTCGTTCTACAAAAAAAACCCCATTCAATTTGCGTCAGCAATTGCGAACTGTTTGACAAACTTGACATTGATAATGCTTTCAATGAATATTTCACCTCAATAACAAACAGCATGCCAACACAAACAGTCCTGAGAAATTGTACTCGTTGTTACAATTCAATAAGTGGGGGTGTTGACCTGTCGTAATATACGAGCTTTGCCTTCGAACCTATAACTGCTTTAGAGCTCATTAAAGCAATGGATGTTTAAAAAATTCGAACTCTTGTGGCTTTGATAATATTTCAAATATAATTGTTAAACAAATATCATGCTGTGTGATTGACCTCCTGGCAGTTATTTTTAATCGCAGCATATTTGCAGGAACATTTCCCGTGGCAAATTTGAAAAACTATAGGCCATTTTCACTTCTGCCCACTTTTAGCAAAATATTTGAAAAAGTTATTAAAGAAAGAATAATGTCTTACTTGAAAAAAATTGAGTTTTTCAATCCAATGCAATTTGGTTTTCAGCAGGGTAAATCTACCGAAGACGCTCTTCTAAATTTTTGCTCAAATATTTTCTCTAACCTTGATGGTAAAATATTTGTTGACATCACAAAAGCTTTTGACATGGTCAACCATACTATACTGTTGGATAAAATGGAAAAAGCGAGTTTTCGTGGGTTCATACTAGAGTGACTTAGGTCACACCTATCAAACAGATCTCAAAGAGTGAAGATTGATGGTATGAGAAGCGAGATTCGTTTCTTCAGTTTGGGAGTTCCTCAAGATTCTGTGTTGGGACCCATTTTATTTCTTATTTATATAAATTCACTGTTTTCACTAAACTTAAGAAGTAGAACTATGGCGTTTGCATATGATTTTGGCTGCTCATATGGCTCTGGAAGTGTCTTGGATTTAATCTCCGACATTAATTGGGATCATAGTCTATTAAGAATTTGGTTCGCAGAGCACAATTTAAACATTAGCTCAAAGACAAAAATAATGTTTTTTAACTTCCCCAATGAGTATGAATGCGGACGTTTACTTCCACGCATCAGAATGCCAAAGGTATGGATTAGCAGGCTGCAATTGTGATTCTAGTCAAACACTTCCAACATTTAGTAGCAGTCTTAACTGTAGTGATAATTGCTTTTTAATTGAGGAAGTAGACGAGTTTAAGTTTCTTGGGCTCACAATTGATTCTAGGATGTCATTTGAAAGCCACACAGAGTCCCTAAGGAAATATTTTCGAAATAAAAAATGTTTGTTCAAAGCAATTATTAACAATCATTTATTATGATGTCTTTCACGCTAAACTCTAGTATGGAATTGTTTGTTAGGGGGGGGGGTTTATTATTTGAATAAAATTAAGCCCTTACTAGTCTTACAAAAAAGTGTAGTGAGAAAAATTTGTAAGAAGAGTCGGCGTCATCCAAGTTTCCTATTGTTTTGTGATATGAAAATTCTTCCAGTTGTTTTAAAGTGTTGAAAACGTTTTTTCAGAGATCAGCAAATTTAAATTACAGACTTATATCTGATTACAATCTACGGAGAAACTTTTCATATGTTGTGACTGTACCCGTTTCCCGTACAACTGCATTTCGTAATTTATATAATATCTTTTCATGTCGACTATTTAACAAGCTCCCTTTAAATATTAAAATGATAAGAATTTCTGGAATATTTGAAAGGTCTTGGCTTTTTAATTATGATTTACAGAACGTGGAATACCTTCTCTCTGATTTTCTGGTGTAAATAATGTTTTTTTTTTCTTCTAACTTCCTCTTAACTTCTCTATTTTTATGTAGTTCTTTTATTTTGATTTACATCTTTCACTTTTCTTTGTAAATATAATTGTATCTCGAATTAACTTGTTCTTTGAATGTAATTAAACGGGTCACCCCACCCACATATTAAAAATATTAAAACAAATTGAAGCGGCATTTGGCACTAATTTAATATATATATTTTTTAATATATTTAATGAATTATTGTGTTTAAATCATGTACATTTTACACATGTATTATATATAATGAAATAAAAAATAAATAAATAAATATTAAATAAAATAATAAAACCCAATATAGGAGCACTGCGCAGCTACTACTTGAGTTCTTAGAATGCTTTTTCACCGTCTCCACACCAGTTGAACTGTCGGCTTTCATCCATAAGTTGATGCTGGCTCTTTACAATATCAGCATAATCCCTTACGAGTCTTCTGTACTACGTGGCACGTTACAAGAAGCTTCTCAATTAGTGTTTACCTTGGGGGCAGGCCAACCCTTCACTGCCTCAATTTTGTCAGTATCTACCTTTACCCCTTCAGCGGATATAATGTGACCCAGATATTCTACTTCCGGACGAAACAAAACACACTTTTCTGGGTTCAGCTTCAAATACTTCGCAGCCTCTTTAACATTTCTTTTAGATTCGAGTAAACGCTTTGTATGAACACACTTTTTTTCAAGTATTAGCACAGTCTGCTATTACAAAATTGCAAAAGAAAGAAAAAATAAGATAGCAAAACAACAACCCGGTGAGTCGTGGGTAGAATTTCGATGCCTCTTTGTTGACATTTCTCCTTCTCCCTGTTCGTTATTTTTTATTTCGGTTCATATCCCCATGAAGGGCAGTTAGCAAAAACTGACGGAAGAAATTTATTGTTTAAAGCAAAATTGAAATGTTTGTTTAGAGAGATCTAAGCACTTCACAGCCAAAAGAAAAAATAAAGGAAAGCTGTCAAATTAAAGGCATGGAAGGGAGTGAACTTGTCTTTTTTTTATAATTAACGTGTGTTAAAAGGATTATGAATACCAGTTCGCATATTACTGGCCGTTGATAGTTTTCCTTTTTCAAGATATTCAATGAAAATAATCCCTCGCGCATCCCAAAAAATCAACTCCATGACCTTGCCTGCAGATGAAACGGTCGAAGAACCGTTCTCCCTTTTGAATCCATTGTTTTGATTTTTCTTTTGTCTCGGGTGTAAGTTGATGGACCCATGTTTCATCCATTATGTTGTTATGAAACTATACTAAACACTCAATTGAAACATCTTCACGACATTGTTTTTGCTCGTGTGTGAGCAAACGCGGTACCCATCTTTCTTTGTCATGTCCAAATTTTAAAATAATATGCGATGCACAACCCTTTTTGAAATGCTTACAATGTCTACTAGCTCGCGCAATTTCAGTCGACGATCATCCAGTACCGCCTTTTGGATTTTCTTCACCAAATAATATCATAATCAAACATAAACAGCGTTGTAGACTACCTTTGAAGAGAAACAACTGCCACTGAAGATGTGCTTTTTTTTAAAGATTATCTAGCCTACACGACACCAGGTCTACTCCAGATCATCGAACGCAATATCAAACTAAACAATTTGCGATAGACGTAATGCATGCATCCAGTATTCTGCACGTCAGAACTTTCGGGGCAGCCAGTATTGACTTGAACCACCACCTTATTACAGCCAAGGTATGAATGAGGATTTCCTAAGCATCACAACAAAGAAGAACTACTGTGAAAAGAAATAACGTAAAAGGCTGCAAGAACCTTCGCTGAATACTTATCCCGAAATTTCACAACAATTCCTATGCCACCAGCATCAAGTACCTAACGCCAATTCTATCTATTTCCATCAGCAGCAACACTCCGTTAACTCTTGCTTCCATTTGCAAGCCGCTCTCTGATTTTAAATTATTCAACACCTGAACTTATCTTATATTTAGTTGATTTGCGCCTTCATCCCCGCATTTATAACAAATCTAGTTTTTTGACTGGCACTCTTTATTACTTAGCTGCTTCCCACAATGCTTACACTTGTTACTGTTGCGTATACTGAAACCATACTTTCTTTTCAACTGCTTGTTGTTTTTCAATTGTACAATTGCTGAATGTACAGCAGACGTTAGCTGCAAAGATATCTGTTCTTTTTCTTACATTACCATTCTTAAAGCTATTTTACAGCATTTATCAAATATTCTTTCATCATCCTTCAAAATATGTTCCTGGACTCTCTCGTTATGTTTACCCACTACTAACTTGAGATTTTTTTACAACTCTCCCCTTCAGTCGCCTAACCCCGCAGTTCTATTTTCTTACAATTCTCACAAAGTTAATCTCCGTAAAATCAATACCTATCTTAGTAGGGCTTCTTTTAAATTTAGTAATCTATCTCTGGTTGCTGGACTCTGGTTCCTTCGCACCCACTCTTCTTCCGACTATTAAAATTATTTAGGTATATATCTTCATTTTATTGAACTCTATAGCTCTCTCTATCAACACTACCTGCATAGTGCGCAAACCAATCTCATAAATGACCCCAAGTGCTTTTTTCAATTTGCCAATTGCAAAAGTAAGACTGATGGTTATCCTTCCTCCCTCGCTTTCGAAACCAAATCTTTAAGTGATATTTCTACCATCGCCAACTTTTTAGCTACATTTTTCAAAAAAACATTTGCCAACAACTCCTTCGTACCAGATCCCTCTATTGAAGAAAAGTTACTAAATCTTAAAGATGAATTTGTATCTGGCCCAGGCGGACTCCCCGCCATGTTTCTTAAAAAATGTTTTTCTAACCTGTCTAAACCCTTTTCCTACCTTTTTCGTCAATCCCTTAGGAGCATTTCCTCAGATTTGGCAGACCTCTTTTATAATCCCGATACACAAAAAGAGATCTAAGCATGAAGTTACTAATTATCGTCCCATTGCTAAACTCTCTCATATATCCAAACTCTTTGAAAGCATTTTATTTAAAGCCTTAAGCTTGAAATGCAAGCCTTATTTCACCCCGACAACATAGTTTTCTAAAAGATAAATCAACTATCACAAATCTAGTCGAATTCGTGTCTTTTGCTCTCTCAGCCTTAGAAAATGGCAGTATCTCATCAATTGATCCTCTTCAAACTGTCTGCTCTCGTCTTTGAGACTCTCATATTGAAATGGATTTCTTCTTACCTGGTAAACCGATATTATAGCTTAGATCCGCCCTTCATGTTCCATTACTGGCCTCATCTGGAGTTCCAAAAGGCAGTCATCTTAGCCCTCTTCTCTTCATTCTTACTATCAATGATGTTGAGAGGGTCATTAAACACAAAATTTTTTAAAACTATTTCTTCTCCCCATGACTCTGCCATTCTTCAAGAAGACCTTGATCGGTTTTCAATCTGGTGCCTCAAAAACTGCCTAGAACTTAATATAGCCAAATGTCAATCTATAACCTTCTCACGTAAATGCAACCCATCTCCTCCCCGACTTTAATTTCTCCATGGTCAACCAATTCCCCTGGTTCAGTCTTTTCAAGACCTTGACATATTATTCGACTGTGAGCTTAGTTTCCGTTCGCATATCGATGAGATGATCCGCAAAGCACATTCCTTGGTTTCATTAAACTGTGGTTCATGGAATTTTCCAACCCGTATGTAACCAGATCTCTCTATATCACCTTTGTTCGCCCCCTGCTTGAGTATGCCAGTCAAGCTTGGTCCCCCTTTCACCGCTTTCATGTTTTCCGAATCGAGGGTATTCAACGTCGATTCCTCCGATTTGCTCTTCGTGGTCTGCCGTCGAACGACCCTTTAATCATACCTCCCTATCAGGACCGCCTCAAACTTTTAAATATGAATTCGTTAGAAGAACGTAGGACTTCTGACATTCTTTTCATTCATCGACTTCTCTCAGGTTCCATCGACTGTGCATCCATTTTGAACTCCATTTCCTTCAATACCAACCCCCGCAATCTACGTTGTCCTCGTCTCTTCTATCTACCGGTCCACCGCACCTCTTATGGCTCCAATGAACCAATCTCCCGAACGCTCCGTCAACTCAAACCTCTCCCTTTTTGGTTTCCACTTAAGCAACAAGAACTCCTCCATCACTTCCTGGGTCCCTAGCTCTTAAGTAAGGTAAGTAGATATTTATGGTCCGCATAATTAGTTGGTAAGGGTCCAACTATATTTAAAGCGATCCTTTCGAATATATTTGAAATAGTCGTTGTGATTTTCATGGGTAATGCTGGGCTTTTCCTGCTTTCTTTATCTGACATGAGGCACATTTTTGGATGTTCTCAGCTATGGTATTGGGAGAAAGACAATAGGAATTATGTTTGTTTATGCAGTACTTCCGTAGTGCTTTCCCTGCTTGTGGTTTTTTAAGCTGAGGAGATTTGGATTTCAGGGTCTCTTTGTCAGGTGAGTCTATTAAGGGCAATGCTATTTGTTCGGCGTCGCTTAGTGTTCGGCTGGCGAAGCAAATTGGTTTGTCTTAGCCGACTATTCCTTGTAATAGGATGGCACCTAATCCAAAATCACTGATAGTTAATATGAAGTCTTCCTTGAAATGTGGATTCTGCTTTGTCGCAGAATGCATCCCATTTAAAATCGACATTCTTTTTTAGTAGTTTAGTTAATGGCTTGTGGATAAGTTTTGGATTAATTTCCTGTAGTAAGCCACGTATCCCAAGAACGATTTTATTCCCTTTACAGACTTCATTTTCTCGGGATCTGGTTTAACATTATGTCCTCAAATGATGTGACCAAAAACATCAATTCTTTTTTTAGGAAATTTCATTTGTACAAAATAATGTCGTCTACATACACGAAATAGTCGAATCGTTGTAAACCCATCAGTACTGTATCCATTAGATGTTGAAAGATTGCTGGGGTGATTCTCAGGCCAAATGGCATACGATTGTACTCGTAATGTCCATAAGGGGTACTGAATACCATCTTGCACCTATCTTTTTCGTTCATTCCGATTTGATGAAATCCGTTTGCCAAATCGAGGGTGCTAAAATATTTTTCCTGCCAAGTTGGTCCAGTATATACGTGATGTTGAGTAGGGGATATACATCGGCAATCGTCAATTCGTTTAGCCGACAAAAATCTACCACTACTCTCCAACGCTTATTGCCTTCCTTGTCCAGTTTCTGGAAGGGAGTTCCAAGGGCTTGCCCTTGGCTAGATTATGCCTTCCTGTAGCATTTCGTTCACCTATCTGTGGATCTCCTTCCTGTTTCCAACAGGGAGTCGGTAATTGAGGTTATGATTCTATGACTTAAGGCTTCTGTACACGAGACTTTGTCGCCTTCAAGAAAGAATGGGTCATTAAAATCTCTGCAGATATTGAACACCGTTTCTTTTTCTTCCGGTGTATGACTGGCTTGAGTTTGTCTAGTCTGCCTTTGGGCTTTTCGTTGGGTTTATCAGTTAGCAAGCTAACTGTCCAGGGTGTCCCACTCGATATTGCTGTCTTCTGTGTTAAGGACTTGTTTCTTTTTTAAGGTATTCATCATTAAAACTTTGATGTTCGTATTGTTGGCTTGGGTCAGGCTCTCGCCGATATAAATGCCTGGAAGTACTTGCTTTTTATGAATTAATAAGTCTCTTTGGTTTATATCATCGAAAGGAATTTCTATTACTTGTTAAGATCTTATTGTTCGACTGGTGACCCTTTTTTTCTATTTTATTGTTTATTTTGGGTTTTCCGTTGGTCTCATTGTTGGCCTCAGTCTCATCGGTCCTCCTCGGTCTTAACTGCTAAGTTCTCCTTAGTCTTACTGTTGGCCGGGAGTTTCATCTTATTCTTCCCCGTCCTAACTGCTAAGTTTTCCTTATTCCTACTGTTGGCCGGGAGGTTTTTCTTATTCTCTTCGGTCCTAACTACTAAGTTCTCCTTTGTCTTCCTGTTGACCGGGAGTTTTTTCTTATTCTCCTCGGTCCTAACTGTTAAGTTTTCCTTAGTCTTACTGTTGGACGGGAGTTTCTTCTTATTCTCCTCGGTCTTAACGGCTAAGTTCTCCTTTCTCTTATTCTCCTTTCTTATTCTCCTTGGAGTTTGTTCCGTTACCAGTGGTTGATTTAATAGCGGCTACGTCCAAGCATAAATTCCGTGAATCACCAAATCCGGTCCGTAGGCAGTCGGTATAGGGTACCGATTCCCATCGAGACAGCATGTGTTCCACACCGATGCCTAGTTGGCAGTCGGGGTTAATTATGGAATCAACAAAGTGCGTATGCCAAGCTCTACACCATTGCTTCTAGTGTTGATCTAGTAGGTCTCAATGTTACTTGCCTTTTAGAGTAATCGATGTAACATTGAAACTAAGTTAGGAAATCGTTTCAAAGTATGCCATCGAATGATATGTTTAGGTGGCTAGGTACCGACTGAAAAGAATGCTCTAGCGGGATCGAGTATTCTTCAGTCCTTAATTCTATAGTTCAAACTATTTCCTCTGTAGTTTAGACTGAATCTCCCGCTATTGTGGCTAAAATACATTTCTTTAGATTTGAAATTTCGGTCTCTGTTCTTTTCTTTTTTAAGCAAGAACGTTGCCTAATATTTGTTCGAGGAACTAAATTTTACTCGTATCACTGGCTCTTTATATTCAGGGTAGAATGATGCAAGCGTAGTTCATTTAACTAGTTGATGTCCGCTTGGGTCTGTACTCGGGATAGATTTTTGACTGCAACCTCCCGAGTTGTCCCGTTTCCTATGTTGGTTCCGTTTAGGAATTGCTGATTGCCATACTGGCTGGTGGCGAATTGCCTATCTTCATGGGGAGCGTTTTGCGAGTGATTTGTTTGACCAGTGTCAGGAGTGTTTCTCCTGTTTTGTTTGGGCGAACCCGATCTCTACCAGACGTGTCCTACATACGTCTTCGCGATGGTTAGGCGTTTTGCAGCAGTTACACTTTAAGAGCTGCACCTCTTTCTTGATGTTTTGTGAAGCGAAATTTGGAAAATTCGTGTTTTGGTAACACGTGGCGGAAGTATGTCCCACATTGTTGCAGGTTTGGCAGATTGGTTTATTATGAATAACGTTGGAGTTCCTAAAGCGTGTTAGGGATGTGTGCCCTACCATAATGCAGGTTTGACAAATAATTTTGTTCGATGAACTAGCATATTTTGGGTTGCTGCAGCAAGTGGTCGATGTGTGCCCGACTTTATTACATGTCTGAAAGAATTTGCAGTTTTCGTAGACCTGTTGGTAATTGCCTGAGACGCAGTGGTCCGCTCGAGATGAGTCGTTTGTAGGTTCACAGTTTAAAAGAGCTTGTAAGTAGTTAAAAAGTTTGTAAAAACTATTTTAATCAATGCCAATTTTCTTTGGTGTTACCGTTAATAATTTTTTTTTTGTTAATACATATGAAAAAAAATTTCTTATGACTTATATTTACTTTTGTTTTAATGGAGAAATTCCTTTTGCTGCTGTTACTGGTTCCGTCTTGTTGTTATGCTTTTGCTGGTCTGCCCCCTGGTTTTCGACATTGCTCAATTTTTTGCCTTCTGCGTCCGATGTAGACTCCGCTAAAGTAAAACGTTGACTCCTGGTATGTAGCCCCATTACGCATCGAGTTGGTAGCAGGATAGGTTCCTTATGGGTATCCCACCGCTGCTACCAATTGTTAGATTACGTCCTGTATACAGTGCCTTCAGTGTATAAATGCGGAGAAGAGTACACTTGAAAAGAGAAAGAAAAAGACTTTTGTTTTAAAACTTTAATATAATTTTTATTTAATTTTCATAGTTAAAGGCCCGCTGTGATTCCAAGGGCGGCGACCTTCACTATTTGGGTTTTGTATTTGATTATTTGAACAATTGTTTTTATATTACAATAAAGTCCCGCTATATTTCCAAGGGCTGCGACCTCTATTGTTTGGAGTATTTCTCTATCACTCAATTTGTCCTTCCCAACCACTGCCTTCTATACCAATTTTATCGATAATTCTGCTTGCATACTCACGCAATAGCCTCAGTACCGTATAATTCCCACGATGCATTTTTTCACTCATAGATTTGATGAGTTTTAGATTTTCGACTTAATTGTCCAAGTGTCCCTTTCATGTCGGCGCCTAGGATCGTTCGTACGATCGGTCGGTAATTTGATCCATTTTGCGTACAACGGCTTGCTGCCGCAGTGCAACGACACTTAATGCCTGCCCTGTGTTATTATTGTCGAGTCGGCATTTTGGCTTTGTGGCTTAGTGGTTATGCATATACCACTACACCACGGCCTGAACCAGTAAAAGGGTATTCATATCCCCTTGGTGCGCTCGCGAGATTATAAAAAAAAAATATACGACGGAATCTCTGAAGCGTTGGAAAAAGTAAGGGAATATTGCTATTGGCTAAGAAAAAAGCAAGATGTCGAAAATTGGTGCAAATAGTGCCACCAAGAGCCCAAAAGTAAGGCCACAGGGAAGAATACAACAGTACATGTCGGAGCACCATTCGAAAACATTTAATCGCAAGCGACACACACTCGTAGTCATGGACTATTCCAGTAAGTGGCTGGAAGTGTTCGTAAATCAAAATCAAGAGGCTAAGACTGTAGCAGAATAGATAGTGAAGAGCTAAGTGAGTAGATTTTGGGTTCCAATGGAGCTACAACCTTATCAAGGGCGAAACATTGAATCAAAAGTCTTTCAGGAATTGTGCCAATATCTGGAAATAAGAAAGACAAGGACAACATCACTACACCCCCAATCTGATGGAATGGTCGAGCGATTCAATAAGACCTCGAACGAGTATTTATCTAAGTTCGTCGGAAATTGCCAGCGGGACTGGGATCAACACATCGACACCCCTCTTCTTAATGACCTCTCGAAACGCGGTACGTAGTTCAATAGGACATACACCATTCGAGATCGTATTTGCTCAAATGATTTGTTGCCAAGTGAAACGAAATCCGGATCAGTTTTGTAAATTTCATTAAAACACTCGAGAAAAGATGGAGCTAGCGAGCAACCGCATGAAGACTAAGTACGACATCAAAGCGAAATCTTCTGGCTTCAATGAATGAGATCTGGTATGGCTGTATATTCCCTTGCGTGAGAAAGGCGAGTCACCAAAATTGCAGCAGGATTGGGAAGGTCCTTATAAGGTGATGACTATCGGATTCAGAGAAGGGATCGAGGAAAAATAAAGGTGGTCCATGTGGATAGAATGTGTCTTTTTAACGGAACAGTGAATGAAAATTGTTTGGAATGAACAATATTAACGTGTTTAACGTGGGAGCAGTGTCATAACCATTCGATATGTAAACTGCGTTATCTATAAATAAATAACAGAAGATTTCCATGTTTGAATAGCCTTAACCCCTTAACCATTGGAGAATGGAATACTTTAGCGAATATTCTAAAAAAATGGGAAGATTTATGGAACGCTGAATAGCACAGAACGTTCACAAATATATCAGGGGAGGATGAATACCACCATCCTACAAGAAGTGCAAGTCAGTTCTTAAGTGGAATTGAAAACGTAAATTACGAGCAGTGATAAAGAGTAAAAAATTAAGTAAAGCAATGAGATTTATCAATTGAATATAAAATTGTAATTATATTGAATAATACGATTTTACTGATAGAAATAAGTTCTATCATTTGAAATAACAGAAACAATTTACATTGTCGTTCGCGCTGTGTACAAGCATTTAAAGGGTACATTAACCCCTTAAGCATTAAGTACATTACCCCTTAGGTAACCCCAACACCTTATATCATATACCACAAATATTCCCATATGTAATATTAATCTATTGCTTTGTTCTCACAAATACATTCCGCAAATTTTAATCCTTAACCTTTGCCAATTTTCCCATATATTATTTCATTATTGTAATAATACCATAAACTTTCGTGTGTTCTTTTTGATTACGTAAACATTATATTTTAATAAAAACCTAAGAAATTTTTCAGATTCAGTCTGAAATAAAAAATGGACAAGTAACGTCCAAAAAAAATAATTAATTTTTTTTTTTTTATTTAAAACTCCGCAAAGGTTGACACCATAACTTGCGAGCTTTTTAACCTCTATCCCACCCTTGTGTAAAAAACTACACAAAAACTAGCTCCATTCTTATTTTTCTCAAAAACCATTAATTGATAACTTACGTAATTGGTTCTGATTATCTGATTTTATTTTAAGCCTTATTTTACAAAATATGGTATAAAGATGACGGTTGTTATTGCGAGAATTGCGTTGTCTACCTTCTTGTGTAGAATTCTACACACATGGATATTAAGTGCATTTTACGTAGAATATCATTAACATTCAGTCTTTTCGCAAGTGAACATAGTGCGTATATATGTGTATATATATCGAGACCTAGATATCATACAATTGAAAAATTGAAAGTATTATCTAATGTAAGTGATGGTTATAATAGTGATATATCTGAAGACAACGGTGACGAATTTGTGTCAGAAGAAAATGTTGGTGATGACGATGATTTATGATTTATACTCAGATAATAGTGATTCTGACGTTCCAAAGGAAGCGAGTGAATCAAGTAAAACAAGAGAATCAGTTGTTGAAGGTGAAAATATGGATACATTGTTTGTTTCAAATAATGGTATTGTGTGGCAACCACAACCATTTCAGCATCAAAGTAGCAGATTTCTTAGTTAATAATTTGATTTCTCGTCGTCCGGAGACAACAAGATATGCAAAAGTTCGCGTTTCTGTGGTTTCTTCCCACCACATATTGAAAGCATTATTTTGAAATATTCTAATGCGTATTCACCATGTCAGCATCAAAGTAGCAGATGCTGAAAATATTGGAAGCATTATTTTGAAATATTCTAATGCGTATTCACAAGTTAAATATGTTAGAGTAAAGTCTTCAAACAAATCGATTCTATAGTTTTCTATTCCATTTCAAATGATTATTGCTATACTTGTTTTACATCGAAAAACGAAACAACAATCGATTTATTTGCTATACATTCCTCTCTCGAAATTCTAATATGTGCTGGCGTAAGCCTTATTCTACGGCTTGACCTTTTAAAACCCCTAGATGTGCAATTCTTTTAACTCTATTCAAACTTATTTCATAAAAGCTCTTACATATCTTTTTAACTATCTGGAGTTGAACATAATTATGTTACAATAATCTTTATGTACATTCCGATATCTAACTATTTTATTTGGCTTATATCTACCTTCTTTTCTAGTTGCTTTTCTTTAACACATCGCTTTTGTTTTGCTTTTGTTCAATTTATTTTGAGCTTCAGTCTTTATAATATGTTTCTTATAATTCATTTTACAATTTTCGTTTTGATTAATTTTTTTCTTAATTTATTGTAGATAAAATAAATATTGGCTTATAACTAAAAATAAATTCTAACAGTGATTCTGACATCGTTGCAGTCGGTGTATTTCTGTATTGGAAAAGGAAATCCATTGCATAGGAAGGTTTCTAGTTCTATGGTCTAAAAATATCGTTTTTAATAATTTTTAAAAGTTTGCACTGCTCGTTCGGCTAATTCATAAGACTGTGGATGATATGGTGGTGAAATGAAAGCCTTTATGGCAATTCTCTTACAAAATTCCAAAAATTTCCAAGTGCAACAATAAAATATCCGTAACGATTTATTTTGGGAGACGAAAATATACAAAAATGTTTCGTAAAGCTAATATAAATGCTTGTACAGTAGTTCGTTTAAGCACCTTTATATCCATTAACATCAATCAAAACTGTTATATCCCTCAAAATAACAAAAATCTAAATGAATCCCCTAAAATAAAACATACACCTTAGGCCAAGGATTAATATAAGACGATCGACTTTTTTCTACCTAGCACAAACCACATTCCCCCACATATCTCTCTATTTCGGTATCTAAACCTATCCACCAAACACAGCCTCTAGACAATTCTTTTACTCTTGCCATACCTATGTGACCCACATGCAGATATCGTAATTTATCTTTCGTTAAACATGCTGACACCACTATTCTCTCTCTATAGAATATGAAACCATTCGTCGTTTTTTTAAATAATAAGCTTTAATATCGTTTAACTCTAACACCTCAGGCCATCCATTCATAACCAGATTGTACACCTGCCTCAAAACTAAGTCTTTTTTTGTTTCTTTGGCTATCTCTTTTAATTTAATCGGCAAATTGTCCGATACATTAAACTAATTTGACATAAAAATTTTATCTTTTGCCATTGATTCTTAAGGGAGTCTTGATAAAGTGTCAGCGTGTTGCATTTTGCACCTGAACGATATTTAACTTTACCATCGAAAACGGAGAGTTTGATTGCCTACCTTTGCAAACGGCTTCTGAGTTACCCTATTTCCTATTGAAAATTTCTTGCAGTGCTTTATGATTTGTGTGAATAGTAAAATGATTACCGTAAATGTATTTTTGTAATTTTTTACCGAAAACGTTATGCCTAAATCTTTCCTATGTGTTTTTGAGTATCCTTTCTGAGCCTTATTTAGAGTGCTGGATACAAAGAAAATTGGACACTATTGTGGGATAAAACTCCACCTACCTCATACGAACTAGCATCAAAATTAATAATTATGAGTTTCTCTGGATCATAGTGAGCGAGCAGTTTATTCTCGAGAAGTGACTTTTTATTTCTTCGGAAATAAACCTCTCGTTCTACTTAAAATTGGTATTTTCTTTTTCAAAGCTGAGAAAAGGCTATACAATTTTCCCGATAAATAAGGTATGAAATGTGAGTAACACTGTAAAAACCCTAAGTAAGATCGTAATTTACCCTCAGTATCTGGTGATGAAGCATTCCATATCGCTTTAAGCTTCTGCGAATTGGGACGAAATTCTTCAGAACTTAGTCGGTCTCCTAAACACTCCACTTCGCCTTCAAAAAACCTGCACTTTTTTCATTAAACTTAACATTTAAATAATTTAACCTCGTCAAAACCTTTACTAAAGTCTCATAACACTCATTGAATGTCACACCGGCCTATATTCAAACCGCTTAAAATTAGATCAAACACTTTTTGAAAAATTACTTGTGCTGTACTTACTCTAAACGGTAAGTCTATTATAACGATAAAGTCTTTTATGAGTGTTTACCGTCAACTATTCCTTAGATTTTATGGTTACCGCCAATTGTTGATATGCACCTGCTAAATTTAGCACACAAAAGAACTTACATCTTCGTAATGTTGCCAAAAGATCTACTATCAGTGGTACAACGTAGTGAACCATCTCATTAAGCGATTAACCGTAACTTTACAATTTATGCAAATTCTTAAACTTTCGTCGGATTTAGTAACTTAAACTATTGGTGTAGCCCATCGACTGTGGGCAACGGGTTCTAATACTATATACCAGCTTTTTTAAATAATAGAAGGCACAAAATATGCTTAATGAAAATTGGCGTGGCCTCTGGTTTTAATCGGATATCAATCTCGAATTCTTTAATGGACTCAATGGAATTCTGTGAAAATATTTTTGAAAACTTTACTTTAAGCTTTTCAACTAATTATTTCTTATCGCTGTTAACTAGGTTAATATTGCTGTCATTACCACCATTTCCTCCGCCCAATATTCGCCAATTCAAGCACAAGCTTGTCTCTTTAAGCTTCCACAAGATATTTTAGCTTTACAACGTATTCCGCACAGATTCGTGTTGCTTTTGCTCGCGCCTATAAAATTTAAAGCGTTGGGCGATAACGTTGCTTTTCGGCGCGAAATAAGATGACAGCTTTAAATGTAGCGGAACCCATTGGCGCCACGAGGGAATTCAGAATTTTATGCAACTCACCCCCCGCTATGCTGTGTTATCCGCTATTGATACAATTTAAAATCGTCTCCTATATTAAAAAAAAACTCAATGTTTCCAATTAACCCTAATGTTGATAAAGAACTGCATTCACTGATTTCACGTCTTTTACTTCTCCTACATTCTATTTAACTTCTGTTTTTTTACTTTATTTAATAAGTTTTACACGAATATTAAAAACTCAAATTTATCCCCGTCGCCATGTGTTATGTAGGAGGTGGAGCGGATTAAATATGTAGACACGGTTGGCCGCCAACTGGAAACTGCCTTTATTATACCATGTTTATGTACTTACAACTACCTAAAACAACTCTTTGACATACTCTTAAAACGAAAGGTCTTTCTCTTACATATCAGAAACCAGTAAAATATGAAATAAAATTGTGATTGTTGCTATGTTCTTATAAATGTTTTGTTTGTAAAATTTTACCATATTTGGAAAAGGAATTGGTGCCAGTTCGACTGAGAAAAGGTTGTTTTGGTCTCGTTGACGGATAACGTCTTTTCTTCGCATGTTCTCGTTCAAAAATTACACTGGTCAACAAAAAAAATATTTATTTTTTACTCAGAGATAAAATTATATGATTCGTAATCGTTGGAGCTTATAGAATCAGGAAAACTATAAAAAATAGCCAGGTCACATCGGGATTCTGTGAGAAAACGCTTTTTTGAATTAAAGAATTTAACTAAAAATATTACCAAAAAATATTATTTCTTGTAAAATTTTGTTGTTTTTTTGGAAGCATTTGTATTCCGTTTATAAGAATACCTCGGAGTCTCTCTTATAAGCGACCAGCAGTAATCTGCCAGCATTGATGGCTCCCATTTTTCTTGGTACCGTTGCTCTATTGCAGCAATGTCTTGGTGGAATCTCTTGCCGTGCTCATCGCTTACATCACCCATATTTTCAGGAAAGAAATTGAATGCAAAAAATGAAGTTTTAGCGACATGTTGCATCCCATTTTATGATAAGCATCCAGCATTTTCTTTACATCATATGCATAACCTGGAGTCTTATTGTTACCTTCTATCCCACTATAAAAAACAACAAAATTTGGTGTAACCTAGCTGTAGTCCAAGAAGTAGAGCAACAACTTTTAAATCCGAACATATCGACCAGTTATATTTTTTATATTCAATTTTTTTCAAATATAAATTCCATAACATCGTAGGTTTCTTTTAAATTCACATCATGCGCTAGAGGTATTGAAGGAAACTTATTACCATTATGAAGCAATACAGCTTTCAAACTAGCCCTTGATGCGTCGATGAATAGCCGTCATATTTCTGGGTTTTGTGTTCATAACCCAGCGACAGTATTAAGTCATTAATATCATTACAATACACTAAGTTATCGGCTTTCGAAAAATAAGGAACAAATTCACTTTGTCGCGTACGGTACTCTGTAATTTTTACCTCAGGCTTGAGCAGATTCCACTGCTTTAATCTTGAGCTCAGTACTTAAGACTTTTGTTTTGACAAATCCAAGTCTATGACGAGGTCATTAAGCTCAATCTGACTGATGAGATGTGGTGCATCAGAAGATGTAGGGAACTCAAATTCGGGATTATCCATGATTTCTTCTGAACAATATGACGAACTTTTTTCTGTGTCCGAAAGGCGTCCGGAATGTGGCTTTGGAACTGGCAGAATTTCTGCCTTCTCTTCTGCAAAAGAGACATGTGCATATTTTATGGAATGCTCTGATCTTCGAGAAAATCCTTTCACATTGGTGCAACAAAAGTAACACTCTGTGACTCTGGGGCTCTCTCCATATCATAGGCATTCCAAATGGCATTGCAGAAAATGACCCGTTAAACCAGCCAGTTAGCTGTCGGTGACACCTAAAGCAGCAAATGTGTGGTGCCCAGAGTTTATCCTGATGGTTTATTTTAAATTTAAAATAAGAAAAGTAACACTTTTCAATAAATGGTGTTATTTTATTTTTAGTTTATTTTTTTAAATTATTAACAGAAAAACCGATTTAAACGATGTGCGATTCTATTAAAACTGACCTCGTTCGATAAAGATGTAAAAGTGTGTGCCGTTAGGTTGCTGTACGTGACCTGAGCAAAATATTATTTTTCCCGTTATCTACATGTTGAGTATTATAAGAAACACTATTCGGTATGTCCGAGTATTTTTCATTGTTGCCCAGTGTTATTTTCAAAAGACATTACAATGGTTGGTACTATATGAAAAAATAAGAGAACCATTCCACAAAAGTTTCTTGAATGTAAAAATAGGCCGTTGTATCAATCTGCATTTGCATTTACCGATAACACAGCACGTGTACGTGCTAATGAAAAAAAGTTAGCTTCAATTATAAATGCAACAAAAGGTATAATCATATATGTTACAGTGATTATTTAAATTTCAAGTTCTCTATTCATTTTTGTTTTTAACTGATATAGGCGGTGTAAATACAGCAGACAAAATGCTTTTTTGCTACAGCTGTAAAAGAAAAACATATGGCCAGTAGCTATACGAGTATTTGCAAATATGACTGATATTTCTGCTTTTAATTCATTAATTATTTTCAAAGTAATGAATTTGAATCGGCAAGCAACACAAAAACCAACAATACGAAGGAATTTTCTACTTGAACTTGGATTTTTACTTGCAAAACCATATATGGCAGTTAAAAGTGGCAGACCATGATCAGCATTTGCTTGCAACTGTTTCAGGACAAAGTTCACCAGCACAATCTTTAGAGAATATTTCTGCATCATCTTCTTCAAATCCACCAATTCGATCAAGAAGCGACCAAACAAATAAAAGGTAAAGCAAGATAATATATCATGTTTGCTATGAAGAAAAATTTGCTACCAAAAATAATATGGTATACTTGTAGGATGAGACGATTTATTATTTTTGCACAAAAGCTGCTTGTAAAAACCAACATAATCATAATGCGTGTGTAAAATGTGTATTCAAGAAAAATTAATTTAATTTTTTTCCTTCTTTTCTTTAAATACAACTATAAAAGAAATATTTTTGTTTATTATAATTAAAAAAAAAATAATAACAAATTTGTGCAAAATTCACTAAAATGTGTGTAGAAATCTATACACAAGGGTAAGTAACGTATTTCTTTTGAGGATGAGATGAATGTTAAAAAAATAGTGGGGTAGAATGTGTAAAAAAAATAATAGTACTAAATAAATAGTATTTTTGTGATTGTGGTAAAGCTGTCATGGGTCGAAAACTATTGCGCTTGACCATCGAAGAACTCAAATTCGATTTGAACAAGAGAAACTTCTGCTCTAATGGAGGAAAAAGCGACTTTATACTCAGATTTAAGGAAACTTACAACAACAACGGGTATCATCCAGATACATTCGTTTTTGACATTGACGAGGAAGAGCAAGAGCGATGAATCTCAGCCTCGAACATAAAATGAACGGACAAAAAAAATCTAGACGAACAGAAAAACAGTATTTAACAAAAAATAAAAACTGCTGCAAGGTCTTCAATACAGCAAAAAATAAGATAGAAAAACAAAAGAACATACTACAGCAAAAGTTCCAAGGAATCGATGGCAAATTTTAAAAAAATAGAACGGAAAGTTGATTAAAATTCGAAGAAATGGACATCACAGTGGGCATGTGGCGAAAGAGCCCGACACAGTGCGAAAACAAAAACTGCTAGAATGTCATTCAAGAGGTCCAAGAATAAAATGGTTGAAGTCTTGTTCATTCGATGGTCAAACCTCGTGGTCTACTTAGAAAAAGCAGTTGCCTGTGCGAACAACTGGTACAATGAGTAGAAGCACTTTGCCCTGACAATGGCCTTGCAGGTCCCTGCAGCGGATTTATTGCAAACGGTTGACATAGAAAAGCATTAAGACTGTATGGTTCTTGTACAGCAACGTGCAGAAGATTTACAAGACGTATTGGCAAAGCCAAATGCAGCAGCGATGTGAAACATTGCAACAGCTTCAAGCAGAGGTAAATAAATGAAAGCCTTCTGGTAGATGTAGTAAGTGGAAAGTATACTCGTAAATGGATGGGAACAATAAACACCGGTGCCACGGCCTCAATCATCAGGAGGGATCTTGTGCAGAAATCCTGGTTGCATAACACCAGCTGTTACAGCTTGCGAACAGCTACGGGAGAAACAGCTAAGGTATATGGTGAACTCCGCATAAAATCGATATGGTCGAACTACCTTCTCTCACCGTTTTCATCATTGGTGCATCATTGGTACATCACTGGTACAGTTGACTTGGGGGCACAAACCCTAAAACATGGAGATACCAATAGGGTCTAATTAAAAGTCGTCATTTGTTAAAATCATGTTCTATAGCTTTCGTCGGAAACAATTGTGCGGGGAAGTCAGAAGCCAGAAAATATGATAAGCTTCATGTTGGGAGGGACCGTAACAGAACCAAGGAATGACTTGGTTCCTGTAAGGATTCCAAATCCGAAGACATTAACCGTGGCGGTGAAAAAGAGAGAGATATTGGGAAAATGTGCGCCTATTGAGTTTCTGTCGACCACAACAGAAATCAGCCGTGCAACATTAGTCCAGGGTATGAAAAGAAAGAACAATATCATCAGCCTCTGTAATCTGAATCAAGAGTATTATATCCTGGCATTAAAACTAATCGGTGAGTGCGCTGATATATTTGCCACATAAGACGGAGAATACGGGCGTACTCAACTTGTTCAACACCATATGACAACAGATGTGCCCGACTAATATGTCAACCTGAAAGGGGACTTTCATTGTCAAAACAAACAGAAATTTCCGAAATGGCGTCAAAGATGAAAGTTGAGAGGCTGATTGAAGAATCGCGGATTCTGTGAGCATATTCAGTGGTCCTCGTGAAGAAGAAAGACGGCAGCACGAGGGTTTGTGTAAACTACCGATGTCTCAACGATGTCACTAAAAAGGACAGCTACCCACTACAGAGAGTTGATAACACTTTGGATATGCTTTCTGGAGCGAAGTGATTTTCAACGCTTGACCTGAAGAGCGGATACTGGCGGGTAGAGATTAATCGAAAGGATCGTGAAAAAACGGCTTCCAGTACAGGATGTGATCTTTAATAGTTTACAGTGATGCCGTTTGGACTATGCAATGCTCCGGTTACTTTCGAGCGGAAGGAGTAAGAACGGATCCTGTTGATCCTCCCGGATAAACACCAACTAAAAAGCTCCTTCGGACTCGCCACGTATTACAGGAGCTCCGTAAAGAAATTTTCTGGTATTGCGAAGGTCCTGCATCGACTTCCGGAAAAAGGCCGAGAGTTCAAATGGTCTGGAGGGTGTGGAAAAGCATTTCAAGAACTCAAGCGGCAGCTGTGCAATGCCCCCATATTGGGCTCTCCTCCACACCCGGAAAAATGTTCATCGTGACGCTAGAACTATTGGAGTCAGGGTTGTAATCTCTCAAATTCACGATTGTCAATAGAAAGCGGTTGCATATTACAGAAAAGTAATAAAAAATAATACTGCGTAACTCGACGTGAATTTTTGCTATAAATTTTGGCAACGAAGCATTTCCATAAGTACCACTATGGACATAAGTTCATTCTTTGCACAGACCACCAGTTCTGAGATGGCCACTACAATTTAAAAACCCGGAAGGCCAAGGTGCGAGATAGATCGAGCAGTTGCAGGGCTACGAATTTGAAGTGCAATATCGATAGGGAAAACTCTACTTGAATGTTAATGCTCTCTCTCGTAAAAACAAGATATCAAGAATTGGTGCAAAAAGTGCAAAACGTTTGCTGGCCCGTTTTCCGAAACCGTTGATGGCAACCGATACACCTTCTTTATTATGGATTACTTCAATGGCAGGAAGTTTTCGCTGATCAAGGACGAAACTTTGAATCAAAAGCCTTTCAAGCCTTTAGAAGATAAGTACAATCCCACTATACCCTCAATCCGAAGGAATGATCGGGCCTTGAATGAGCATCTGCCTAAGGTCGATGGCAGCTTCCAGCGGGACTGCGATCGAGACATGCCTCTCTAATTAATGGCCTATAAAAACGCGGTTCATTGTTCAATAGGACATACATCATTTGAGCTCCTATTAGGTCAAACACTTTGGTTGCCAAATGAAACGAAATTCGGATCCCCACCTAAGGAGGTGAACGATTATGTGGATGATTTCTGCAGCAGGATTCGTAAGTTGCAAGAAAGCATCCGATAAAAGAGCAAGCAACCGCATGAAAACCAGATACAACATCTAAGCAAAATCTTCAATCTTTACCAAAGGAGACCTTTTGTGGCTGTACAGTCCTCTGCGTAAGAAATGCAAATCAAACTGCAAAAGATGAAAGATGATAACCTGCAGAAATGACTTTATCTTTGGATCCAGCGTAGGGTCGATGAAAAATTGCGCAATTTGGATTAAATTAAATACATGTGGAATGATTTTGTTAAACAGCTTATCAAAATACATATCTTTCTGACAAATCTAGCACGAGAAAAAGTGATCAAGGAAATTCCTTTCAATATAAGTTATAAAAAATTGATAATAAAAATCTAAAAAAAAACCTCTCTAAAATCAACTGAGAAACCACATATATAAATGAATATATCAGGTTTGAACATAAGTATTGCACGTTTTTGTCACGGATTATTATACAGTTGCCATAAAATGCACAAAATCAATTTAGTGCTGAAATTATTATTATTGAAATTATTTTCATTCAGTCAACAAATTTTTTTTTCTGTTTGCATTTTGTAAGCATTTTTAACTGAATTTTGAAATATTTTATTGTTTTGTTCCGAAAAATCTTAATTGAAAGAGGAGTCACAAGAGAAATCTAAAGTGTGTATGAAGAAATATGGCCATTGGTTTTTAAAGTTTAGAAATGACAATTTTGAGTTAAAGGATGAACTTCGTTCGGGGCAGGTTCTTTTCTTCTGGCCATGCTCTGGATGAATTTCCAGCTAGGGTATCTCCAAATGATTTTGTAGACGGAATGCCAGCAAGATTCTTGCTTCCGGGTACGAAATTCCATTGTCCTTTAAAGCGTTGTGGCTCATAGGATACTCGGTTGGCGACAAATGTGTTCTATTTCACTGAATGTTGTTTCAACCAGTTCAATGCTATGGTAGAATCTGACCATGCTAAAATCTTGGTATAAAACTTGTCATTTTGCTCTCTGGTGTACTTCATTAGCTTTACAGGCACCACTTTAGTCTATAAGGCGATTAAGCTTATTGTAGTAGAGCCGCGGTTAATAACCTTTTGATAAACCACCGCTGCATACCCTTATTCTAATGCATATGCTAATCCATGTAACTCTATTTGAGAGCTTTCCGTTTATTGTGTCTTAATTTTTCAAGCTTTAATTGTCGTTCCATTCGTTTTGAATTTTTGTTGTAACATTTTCGTCCCATCCGATGTCCAAAAGTCAAAGACTTTGAATAAGGATCTTTAACCTTAATAGTATTAAGTGAGCAACTAAGTTATCGCTGTTTTTTTTTTTTTTTTTTGATGAAAATGCAGACGTTATTGTGAAAAAATGGTTACAAATGAATCATTCAAAGTATCGCTAGCTACAACTTTTCCCTATCTTTATGACAGAGCTCCAATACCGTTACGGTAAAAGTGTTCAAATCAAGCCACTTTTTTATGTCTTCATATGAACGGAAATGTTGCGCCAGGCCATGCGCAATCAAACGGAACAAGTAATAAACTGACGGCGCAATATCTAGGCAATATGGCGAGTGTTTAAGCGTTTCCAGGTAAGTTTTAACAGGTTTGGCAACGTGAGGTCGAGCGTTGTCATGCTGTAGAATCACTTTTTCTTGCCTCTGCACTATGTGCAGTGCTTGAATCAATCGCATTAATTGAAGTCGACTTGTCTCACCAAATACCCAGAATATCACCAATAAATAAAAAATAAACGGAATGAATTGAGGTATTTGTAACGGTGAGTGCTAATTTTGAAAGTTCTTCTGAAAAAGAAAAATTCCAGTTTGGAGTGAAGATAAGGGGGTTGCTATGTACTTATAATATGATGTAAAAATACGCAATTTCTGAAATCAAGGTACTTTTTTCATGTACAGCCAAGAAACCGGTGTGAGAATTTCGAGATTCTATCGTATCGTTGCCTTGAATAAACATACCGAACAGGATCATTATAAGCAACATGGAGCTTACGAAAAGATAGTGAGTCTAGGTCGCTGAAGACGGCTGAGGCTTATGAAATAATGGGCATTATAAGATTGATAGTATAGCTGGCTGAAATCCAAAGCTTACGCAAGAATCCGTATACGAGGCTAACAACAAGAACAACATTACCATGGTTATAGCCAGAAAGATTTCGGTTTATGGTGAAACCTAGACTTGTAGCCACCTCAGCTAACCTAACCTTACTACCGGCTAAGCAAACATCAGGAACTAAACTTATCTGAAAAGACTTGTTTGATATCGGAATTATTTTGCATTTTTTTGGGTTCAAAGCTAGTCAATTTTTAGTTGCCCATTTACCAATAGAAGCGAGATCCTCATTTAGTAGTGACACTAGATCACAAATTTTTTCTTAGCCAGATAAGATAGTTAAAGTTGAACGTCGTCAGCGTAGAAACGAATAAGTGGGTGCTTACAAGTCATTTATGCGCATGTAGAACAAAATTGGGCCCAATATTAATCCCTGAGGAACCCCTCGAGAAACTGACCGGAGACCTTAGCGGTTGCTACCTACAACGATTATTTGTGGACGGTCACATAAAAAGAATCGAATTAGCCTTAAAGCTCTTTCACTAAAACCATAGTAATGGTGCAGTTTCCAATAAAGAATGGCATAATTTACTCTGTCGAAAGTCTTAGAGAAATCAAGCAGGCAAAGCAACGTCACAAATCATTTGTCAAAATCTTGCCCGATGTCATCCAAGATTTTTACCATGGCGGAAGAACAGCTATGGTTCTTTGTTAAACAAAAATTGATTATATGTGTTACATATAAGAACAGTCTGTTTGGCGTCTTTAGAACTCCAGCCATTCCTTCCGTGAACGCACTGTTTCGGATCGTGACGGTTTTTGATGATAGATGATTTTAAAATAAAAATCTTCAAATTAAATTATAAATAAACATTTAAAAACTTAACGAGTATTCAAATGTGCCGCCAAAATGTTTGGACGAGCCATATTTTTTTCCTCAAAAGATATGTAATCTATGGGCTGAAAAGTCAGGGCCGTTTTATAGTAAAACACAAAATTTTTGCAAAATTTAAATATCAATCCCATATCAATCATAGTGGGATTTTTGCTGCGTGTTAATAGCATATCAGCTATTTATAACTCGCTTTCATCTTTAGGAAAAAATGGAGATATTTGTAATGCTATTATTATTTGTATAGCTATGCCTAATTTAGACACAAGAAGGCAGGAAAAATGGGACGAGCAATTGGACTCTACATACTACTCTACTCTAAGCTAGCTAAATAGGATGATTGCGCTAAAATGTTTAGCAAACATTGTCAATACCTCAGGCTCATACCAACAAACTAATTCATTCGAATCGTTTAGAAATAGCAGACACTCCTCAATTATTTGCAAATCGAGTAAAACTACAAAAGCTTATTCCGAAGCAACATACTTCGTTGACTATAACATTAAATTATTGCATTTTTTGCAGGGACTGCAAACTCTTCCTTGTCAAATGTCCAGGCTTAATCAAGCTTTCTGTTTCCGAGAGATTTTCGACTACTAAAAGACCCAACCTTTGTATGAACTGTTTAGGAAAGTGTCACAATAGGTCGAAATGCCCATTTTCATATAATTGTAAAATATGCAACAAGCCGCATCATTCTTTGCTACACCGACAACAAGAAAACGTAGTCCAGGATATAGGTGCTAGCTCATAACTGTTAATACAACCAATCCAAATTAAGACTACAAAACAAGTTATTTTTGCTACAACTTGAGTTCTTGTTCAGGACTCTACAGCTTTCAGATAGGAAGAGGTTTTCTCGATTCAGTGTCACAAATTAATTTGATAACTGAAGACTTTGCTCAGATTCTTAATCTCCACAAAATAAGAAAGCACGTAGAAATTATTTTAGTAGGGTCTTCTCAAGCTCTGTCAAAATTTAAAACACAAGATCTTCTACTAGGTGTTGAAGTCCTTTTTGATTTATTGTCAATGGAAAAAGTTAGACTAGGATCTGGCTTACCGACATGGCAGAAAACTAAACTTGGATGGATCGTCTCAGGAAGGTGTAGCACTAGAGCCAATCTTTCGAGAACACAATGTTATCACACCACTCAAGATGAGTTGCTGCGTACGTACGTAAAAAAAATTGGGAACTCGAGGCATCAAGCTGTCTCAAACATACCATTAGCAAGCAACGTGTGAATCTCATTTTGTGGCCGCAGTAAAATTTCATACAAGTGGTCGTTTGTCTGCTCAACTCCTTTTTAAGAAAGATCCTAGTTGGAAAAACAACCATTGGTAAAAGTCGAGTTCTCCAAATTTCTAAAGGAATATGAGGAACTTGTGCACATGTCACTAGATAACAACCCAAATACCCAGAAATCACATTATTTTATTCCACATCAATGCGTGATTAAGCCAAACAGTATATCTACGAAGCTAAGAGTTGTGTTTGATGCTTCGTCACAGGTATTCTTGAATGAAATTCTCATGGTTAGTTCAACCATTCAAGATGAACTTTTTATAATTTTGTTATGCATTGACAGCGGATATAGTTAAAATGTATCGACAGGTGTTAATGCAACCGGATCATCGTCAGTTCCGATATATAAAAACTTTGGCGAGACAGTCTTCTGACACCTATAAAGACTTCCTAGCTTAACACCGTTACATTTGGAATCTCTCCAGCACCCTTACTTGCTGGACTTTTCAAAAAGGTTCTGTGGTTGTAGGTTCTGACTTTTATGTCGACGACATGCTCACAGGAGCTGAAGATTTGGAATCGCTTTTAAAAACAAAGGAGGAGGTTCGAACAATCTTAGGATCAGCTGGATTTGAGTTGTCAACGTGGCACAGCAATCACAAAGCAATTGTAAAAGATAACACTTTCAACACGAGTAAGGATTTAAGGATAACCGAAGACAACTTGACAGGCACACTTGGAATCTCTTGGGACACACAAGATGATAATTTCCAGTTTTCATATTCTCCTTATCCGACTTTTGTGAAGATCATTAAACGTACAATATTGTCACTCTCTTGCTTTCTATTTGATTCCATTGGTTTGCTCAGCCCTATCATAATAAAAGCCAAACCTATTTTGCAAAAATTATGGATTGAGAAACTCGATTGAGATGAATCAGTTCCACAAGCTCTACATACGGAATGGAAACAATTCCTGTCAGACTTGATTTCTCTCCAAAAATTGCCGATTCCAAGGTACGTGATGGCGAAAAACAGAAAGGATGTACAAATCCATGGATTATGTGCCGCTTCTATAATGGCGTACGGTTAATTCGAGTTCGCGAGTGAAAGTGTTGCCGAAGATCACCTGTAAAAAAAAGATCATTGCAGGAGAACGAGTGAAGAAGGAGTCATTTCGCAAAAAAGGGGTAGATAAGTACATCTCCCACAAGGTACTTAATTTTTACATACAACGAACGTGGGTTGCATTTCATTAATTACCAGTTGTGCTTTATGTGATTAATTCAAGTTTACGATCAACACAAAATTTAAAAGCAAAGCGCTCCTGCTAAGAACACACATTCGTTGTAAAATCTAAAGTTAATTACATATACATATATATTCTATATACAAAATATCCGTGTGCGATACCGCTGGCCTTTATATCATAAAGGTACGGCACATCGTTAAACAAAGCCAGTATTTACTGTTAGAGCCTTGCCGCTATTTTGTCTTGATGAATCAATTCCACAAGCTCTACATACGGAATGGAAACAATTCCTGTCAGACTTGAGTTCTCTTCAGAAATTGCCGATTCCAAGATGCGTGATGGCGAAAAACAGAAAGGATATGCAAATCCATGGATTATGTGACGCTTCTATGATGGCGTACGGTTGTTGCTTATATATTCGAACAACAGACGTCGAAGGAAAAATAACTACAAAATTGCTGGTCGCTGTTCGCTTATCTCCTACCAAGCGAAAGCTGTTACCAGGTCTGGAGTTGTTTGGAGCACATTTGTTGGCGAGACTTTGGGCTAAGATACAAAGTATCTTTGCTCGTCCTGCACTGGATAAGTACCCATTCTTCTAAATTGAGTACTTTCGTCGGCAACAGAATAGTTGAAATTCATTCCTGGTACGGAAAATCCCGCGGATATGGTATCCAAAGGATATACGGTAGAGGATCTGAAAAGCTCTATATGGTTTACAGGACCTATGTTTTTGCAACATGACTTCGTCCAATAAACCACTTTCCCTGGAAGAATTTAATTTGGAACCTCGAAAAACGGTGCTCACCTCTCAGGAAAAGCAATTGAACTATCTCTTCGGGTTAACTGAAAAACATAGTTCTTACACAAAAGTTTTGAGGATATTTGAGTTGCTATTAAGATTTGTCGGTAAAAAATGAAACCATGACGCTGTTCGCTTATCTCCTAATAATCTTGAAAAGGCATTGCATCGTATTGTCTGGATTAGTCAAGTCCAGTTGTTCTCCCAAAAAATGGCTTGCTTAAAAAGAAATAAGAAGTTGAAAGGGTCGATTAAATGGCTAAATCCATTTTTGGACGACACATTAGGATTCGAGCTGTTGAGAGTAGGAGACGTTTAAAACATATTCCTAATGTAACTGCGGAGCAAAAACACCCTTACTTACTTCCGAAAAATTCAAACTTTGTTGCTTGTATGGTAAAACATTTACATTTAGCACACAACCACGCCGGTCCAAACTCGCTAATTTCTCTCATAAGAATAGGGTTCTGGATTATTAATAGTCAAAAATTGCATACACTGCATAAAATATAAACCGAAACTTCTCAAGCAAGTCATGGGTGACTTACCGGTTGAAAGGCTAACGTCATCCCAATGTCATCCATCTGACATATATTCAGATAACGCTTCCAACTTCGTAGGGGCAGAGGCAAAGCTTTTAGAGTTCAGTAACAATTTTTTCAAAGAATCCAGTAAAATAGATATAGTATAAATAATTTCTGTTATTATAATAGTGTAAAATTTCACTTTATTCCCCCTAGGTACTCACTTTGGAGGACTGTGGGAGGCTGCATTCAAGGTTGCAAAGGGTCATCTCATGAGGACGATGTTCAACGCTAGGCTAATATATAAAGAACTGGCCACTGCTCTGGCCGAGATAGAGGCAACTATAGTATGAACTCCAGAACAATAACACCACTCTGACTATGAGGCACTCACACCAGGTCATCTCCTCATCGGTTCGCCACTGAAGTCACTCCCGGAACCGTCATGTGCAGTTCAAAATATCAGCTACTTAGAAAGATGACGAAGAACTAGCTCACTTAATCCCACTTCTGTAGAGTATGGCCATCTAACCAAGAAAATCTTCAAGTTGACAAAATGTTGTTGATTCATGAAGACGTTCCTTCCCAACGATGTTTTTGCGGGGAGTTCTTCATTACTTTGATATGAAGAAAACTGCTGCCGAAAGTCATCGTATTTTGGTGGAAGTTTATGGTGAACATGCGCTAGCTGAGCGAACGTGCCAAAAGTGGTTTGCACGATTTAAAAGTGGTGATTTTGGGTTGGAAGACGATGAACGTCCTGGGCAGCCAAAAAAAATTGAAGATGAAAAACTGGAAGCATTACTCTATGAAGATTGTTGCTAAACACAAGAAGAGCTTGCAGAATCTTTGGGTGTCACTCAAGCAGCCATTTCAAAACGTTTAAAAGCAGCTGGATATATTCAAAAGCAAGGAAATTGGGTTCCACATGTACTCAAGCCGAGAGACGTCGAAAGGCGGTTTTGCATGTCCGAAATGCATCGGATTGTTGCTGGTGATGAAAAATTGATCCATTACGACAACCCCAAGCGCAAAGAATCATATGTGAAGCCCGGCCAACCAGCCAAATCAACGGCAAAGCCGAATATCCATGGCGCAAAGGTCATGCTCTGTATTTGGTGGGATCAGATGGGTGTAATGTATTATGAGCTGCTAAAACCGGGTGAAACCATCAATGGACAACGCTACTGAACACAATTAATCTCTTTGAAGAGATCAGTAGCCGAAAAACGCCCGGAATATGAGGCAATAATTTTCCATCATGACAACGCTCGGCCCCACGTTGCTATTCCGGTTAAGAACTATTTGGAAAACAGTGGATGGGAAGTCTTACCCCACCCGCCTTATAGCCCAGACCTTGCCCCTTCTGACTACCATTTGTTCCGGTCGATGCAGAGCGACCTCACTGAAATACGGTTCACATCAAAGCAGAATATCAAAAATTGGCTTAATTCATTCTTGGTTGCCAAGCCGGCGCAGTTCTTTTGGGATGGGATCCACAAATTGCCAGAAAGATGGGGAAAAGTCATAGCTTCAGATGGGCAATACTTTGAATAATACTATTGTACATGTTTTTCTTAAATAAACGTTCAAATTTTGAATAAAAAAACCGCACGCATTAAAATATATAGCCAATAAAAGAAGAAAAAGTTAGCACTATTTTCCTCCAACTGCGTTATTTTTCTTAAATACGTATTAACGCGAAAAACTAAACCGCTCACTTGTACGTTGTAAATTGAAACAACTTTATTTCCGTTTTTTTGACATTCATTACAATATACTCGTACAATTCTATTGGACATAATGGGACATTCAAAAATAAATTTCCCTAAATGGTGGGTGCGTTCCGAACTTCCGCACTTCGTTGTCTCTGCAACCAATGTAAGAGTGGGTGCCTTGAATATTTGAAGCGATTTGGTGACGTCATCGTCGTCAACATTCTCTGATCTTGATCTTTCATGTTCATCTCATTGTTGTCCATGTTATATGCACATGGAAAGAGAAAACGATTAATGCATATGTTATGTTCATCGGTTAGTTAAACAGAGAAATAACAACATAAACTAGTAATTCGGAGTAAGGTTTACTGCGTAAGTAGTACGTACGTACAAGTGGGTGTTGCTTGCTATACCAACTGACTCGGGCCAAAAGGGTGACGTTTCGTTGTTTTTGGTGAATTGTAGTGAAAGTCGGGTAAGTATTATTTGAGTAATATTTACACTTAAATTGCTTATATTGTGTATTCCATTTTAATGATTTAATTTTGTGTTTTTAAATATGTTAAGTTTGATGTATTTGGATTAAGCGTGTTGTGATTTGGGTTTCAGTCGCTTCCCTCGATGCAGTGTGTAATATGGATGTGTGTTTGAAGGTGGGTGTGTGTGTGTGCTTTAACTTCAGTTTGGCTGATGTTGATATGCAGAGGAATGAGTGAATGAGGAGACAGTTTGATAAATGTGATCTGTGTGCATAAGTGAGTGGACTATAGTTAGTATTGTTTTAATTTTTATAAAAAGTATGCAAGTGCCTGCGTAAGTATGCACATATGTATGTATCAACATATGTACAAAGATGCTCAGTTGGCAGCGGTTTGAACTTGCATATGGATTAAGATGAGGAGTTGAATGACCGTGCATTTTGACATTATTTTTGATTTCATAATGGTTTGTTTATGAATAATTTCGCAATGAATTTTTTTTGGGGTTTCAACCACTTTGGTCGCTGTTGTAAACGACCGAAGTACTCTGTCTGCCACTGCTTTCAGAGCATCTGCAAACGTGCTTGAATCATTTTCCATCAGTCGGTGTAGTTTTGTTTTGTCGAGGCTAAATTTGGTTCAGGAACTGTGAATAAGGTTTCTTCTATTAAGAATTGTGCAAGTGTTAGTGCGTTGAAATCTTCTAGGTCGATGACGAACTCCTCGATAGTAAGTGTCCCGTTACTTGCTATTCTTTTTAAATGGAACTTTACACTCTTGACTCCTGCTTCTCAAGGAAGAAGCTGGGGTAATGAAATTCCACTTGGTTCCCTGAGTCGCTAGCACAACCGCAATTTTCTCCCAGTCCTAAATTCCTTCTTTCATCAGGCGACGTAATTCAGCATCTGCCTGCTCCGACATAATTAATCCCACAGTCCGTGTAGGCATTTTGAGACCTTGTCAGCCGACTTGATCCATCCGGAGGTTATATTTAGAACCCTTGTGACATAGTTTAGGTGTTTTGCCAGAATTACAGCCCCGCACAACTTCAGACATGGAATGCTCACTGGTTTGACTGGAGCTACCCTTGTTTTCGAAACCAGCAGATTCATGTGCACCCGAACTTCCTCATCCAGAGTACGAATGCAGACCGCCGCACCAAACGCTTTCTCCGACGTTTCGCAAAACCCATACAGTTGTTTCATACATGGGTTCACATCTTCAAGGTCCTTAACAAATGTGTTCCACTCACTTCGGATATCTTCGTCGATTGGTTCATCCCACGTTAACTTCTTGATCCATAGCCCTTGAAGAAAGCATTTTGTCTTGGTGATGCATGACGAGATACACCCCCTTGGATCAAAAAGTCTGGCTACTGTTGACAAAAGTGATCTTTTTGTTGATTTTTCGTGTTGGATGGGTGTGTAGCTGTACAAAAAATAATTTGCTTGGAAGAGCCACTGTGTTCTCAAAGTCTTTAGTTGACTTGATCTTTCCGAAGTTAACACAAATCCGACTGCATTGCCGTCTTCATGAGAGACTTCATTCACCAGATCATCTGCGTTAGATGCCCACTTATGCAGATTCAGTCCAGGAGTTTCCAGTGTTGTTTTGATTTCCTTAATCTTACTTTAAAGTCGTCCACGTACATATCATCGCTTATCGTTTGTACGGCTGGTGTGTACTGGAAACGGGCCCTTTCTGCTAACCAATTAAGCGTTCGGATAGCTAAGTAGCTAGCAGATGCAGTCGAAAAGGTGACCGTTTTCAGCCGATAGGTTTTGTTAATATCCGAAGAATCTTTTCGCCATAGTATCAGTTGATAAAAGAAGTCTCTGTCATTCACCCAAATCTGTCGATACATTTTTTCCATGTCGTCTGTAAATATGAACCTTGACAACCTCCACCTGAGAATGAATTCGCCTATGTTATTTTGGAGCGTTGGACCTACCATAAGTGTATCGTTGAGTGATTTGCCGTCTGATGTTTTGTATGAAGCATCAAAAATTATTCTCAGCTCCTTCGAAGAGCTGCTCTTCGCGTGGTGTGGGAGGAAATAATGCGGTGATTGCTCCAAAACTTGATTTTAAACTTCGGTCACATGGCCCAGACGTGGGTAGTCTTCTATGCAGGACGAGTAGTTCCTTGTTTTTGAGAAGACGTCCTTCTAGCTACTTAAGTCTCCGCAACTCACCTTCCTTGGAACGACCAAGTACTGGAAAACCATTTCCTTTGAATGGAAGGGCGACTTCACAACGTCCATATGACCAAAGCTTGATGTTGCTTAAGAAATGTTCTTCACACAAAGTATTTTCTGGAAACTCCACATTCACAAATGGAGCTTCTTCTAATTCCTAGAATTTCCGTATATTTACGTCAAGATCAAAAGTTTGATGGAAGTTATTGACAAGTTGGTTTGCTAAGGGTACACGTCCAAACAATAACTACCCGAGTTTGGTCTTTCGCGCTACAGGTAACTTGGCATTTTCGGGTCTGGCCAATTCTGGGAGCATTATGTCGTTAAGACGTCTGCATCTAGCAATAGATCTACCTTGGCTGGCTTAAAAAAGATTGGGTCGGCTAAGCTCAAGCCATCGAGGTACCTCCAATCGTCAATTGGAAGCCTCCGGGCCTCGAAATGTCCAGACAGTGACTTGTAGACAAAAGCCTGCATGGAAACTTCGAAGTTGGTGTGCTGAGAACCGATGGTTATGTCCACGACCTTCTTCATGTGCCACTGTTGAAAACCGACATAAGTTGGTTTAGATTTCGCATTCAAAAGTTGTACTGCTTATTCGGTTATAAATGAAACTTTAGAACATGAATCCAGTAATGCTCGTAATGGCCAACATAGCTTGGGTTGACGCTTGTGGCACAGAGTAGTAGGTGTTGACAGACTTACTGCAACATGGAACTTATTCGTTAGGTGATTGAGCATTTGGATTCGAAGGCTTGAAGATAGATGGATTCGAAGGTCTGAAAGTGGATAGACTTGGCTGTTCTGAGTTATGATAACCCTGTTGGGGACGATTCTGGGGCGAATGATGCAGAAGTGAATGATGTGGCTTTTGGCAGTAATGACATCTATGGGAACTTGGACAATTGTCCGCAATATCTCTAAATGTAAGACAATTCCTACAAACCCCTAACCGATTTACACTCTGGAATCGATCGTTGATGCTCATTTTAAGCAAACGATTGCATTCCGTTGCACAGTTTGCACGTATATTTGGAGTGAAAAGCATTCCGTTGCACTAACCGCTTCGATGGTGCTGCCGATGGTTTTGATTGCTTTTGACATACTGCTTCCATAGTTCGAAACCTCGATTCCAAAAATTGTTTGAATTCTGAAAAAGTGGCCAGTTCCTTAGGGTCTTCCTAAGGAACTCTCCTCCCACATCTGTGGCAGTGGATTACTTCTTACTTTTTGAGTGATTCAGCACGTTCTTAAATTATGGGCGGTTGGTTGAAGAGACAATTGAACTGCGTGTTGACCAGATATCGTCGGTGATCATACCTGCCTTCCAATAGCCCTTTGCGTAGTCTCCGTTAGCGATAGGTTAATGTGACAAAATCTTCTCTGCCTCGCCAGACACACTAGTTTTAAGATAGTGCAGTCTTTGAATATCTGACAAAGAGGAGTTATGGTGCACTAAGTAAATGAATAAGTCCCGGAAACCACGCCAAAACTTATAATTATCGGGGAAAACTGGAACGGGGATATGTTTGAGACGTATATCTACGTTGTTAACATGTGATGATGATGAACTTAAACCGTTGTTGTTGACATCGTGTTTAGTCTCCTTTTTTTTTTTTTGTTTGTTTGATTACCCCTGTAGTCGAAGTATAGTTCACGATTTTGCTCTAACAAAGCATTTGTCCTCTTCATCATCTAAACGACTACCTAAAAACTCCTTATACACACATTTTGCACACATTTCTCCAAAATAGAAAAATGGCATAACAAATAATTTGCTGTCCTAGTACTTGGACCTTTTTTACCGAAATTGAAAATATCATTTTCCAATTGCGTAAGTATTCGATTTAACTTATTTGGTTTCATATTGTATATGTTTTACGTTTACTTATAGAATCACAAGATAAGATACAGGAATGGTGGTACTCACGGTTGGGATCGTATTAGATGTCGATGCACATACAGCACACAACTCATATAAAATTTCAGCTAGTTCCTGACTTGGTTCTGGAATTATTTCGGCTTCTGTTTGCTCTTCAGCCGCAGCAACTTGATGTCCTTGTTCCAGCAATTTGTTGAATGTTTCGCCTTTAGCACAGCTTTTATTTCTTTTCAATCTTGTAGAAAATACCATTTGAATAAAAAAAATCACTTCAAAGGAGTTGAAGTTTTAAGTTAATATTACTTTTATGATGTGAATATCAAATCCGATTTGAATGGACCAAAAATGTTCGTAATTCAGTTTACCGAAAAAAACGAAAGGAGAAAAAGTCAGCACAGTTTTCCTCCAACGCGAAAAACTAAACCACTCACTTGTACGTTATAAATTCAAATCACTTTATTTCATTTTTTTTTTTTGACATTCATTACAATATATTCGTATAATTGGACATATTGGGACACTCAAAAATAAATTTCCCCATAATGGTGGGTGCGTTCCGAAGTTTCACACTTCGTTGTCTTGAATACTTGAAACGATTTGGTGACGTCATCGTCGTCAACAACGTCTTCGAGTATGCTTTGTTAAGATCTCATTTATAAAACGTTTATTGTAGTCGGACGATTCGACCCCTAAGTGAACTGGTAAAGCTCTCTTGAGAACTTCCTCACAATAGAAGAAGTGTCGTGGTTGTTGTTGCTGTTCTAATTCAATCGACTTTTTGTGCGAAAAATGTTCTTAAGGACTGGTTGCTTGCACTCAATTGTGTGATAAATATTAAATAGAAGGTTAAAAATAGTTTTTAAATTTTTGTCTTGATGTTGCGGTATACCAAAAAGAACAGCGTCAGCAGCAATCTCTTTCCTCTTAATGCCGTTGAAGATCAATCATTTCCTGATTTGTTGCTTTCGTAGTGTCATTTTTTGCACCAAATTAGTTAATACGTGCGTTTAAAGATAAAATTGAATTCTCAATTGTGGTAAAACGCTGCTCCCAATTTATGACTGTTTCCTCAATTTTCATCACGTAGTTCAGCAATTTTGTTAACAACTTGAAAGTGAAGTGTTGCAGTTTGTTTTGCTAAGCTTTTCTCCGTCTGTTTCTCGGTGATGAAGAGTTCGAGTTGTTTTATGAGGAAAGATAACCTTTTTGAAGAGCTGTTTTGGAGCGGGGGCTGATTGCGGTTTACTTATGGTTGCAGAAATTATGTAGATGTATACCACAAGGGTTCTATTTAAAATGGATTTGATTACGATGATCAGAGATTTCTTAGGAAAAATTTAATTTGGTTATATGCTCACTGTGACGGACGAGACTGCAAGGCATGACTATCCACTCAAACATTTGCGTTGCAAATCGTTGTAATGAATCCACCTTTCATCACCCGTCACGATACGATGAAGAAAACCCTTTCTTTTTTTTCGATAAACACTTGTTCACAGGCAAAAAAACGACGCTCAATGTCCCTTGGTTCAAGTTCCTTGTTTTTGAATCACTTCCAACGCATGCAATCGCATGGAAATGGCTTGAGGGAAACTCCTTATGCTGAAGCAACCTCTTCTCGCGTTTGGCACGGTACTCATCGAGCAATGCCTCCAATTCGGATTTTGGCATTCCTTCAAGCGGGCGGTCATCAACATAGAAATCACTGGCTTCTAAGTGATGGAACTAATCACAGCACGTTGTTTCACTTAGAGCAGCATATCTGTAAATTTTTTGGAGCTGTCTATGTGCTTCAGCCGTCAACAATAAAATCAACAATTCTCGCAAATTACGATTATTTGGCACAAAAATTAGACATTTTCACACAACCAAAAGTATATGACGCTAAAACAAAATCAGTAATGTTGATGGTTGACTTAGCATATGTTTAAGCTTAGTGCATGACATCTTGGATATGTGAAAATCAACCAGCACTTACTACTGGAGCCATCTATTGACAAACAGCGAGTTGCATACCTAATAACTAGCGACAACCAACCGAACGGATTGAAAATTTTGCCAACGTCACTCAATATTGCTCGTTTGGTACCCTTTGTACTGGATGAAACTTCAAATTGAAAATCGTCTGTAATTGGGCACCATTTTATCCCCAAAATTTTAAATATTGTGTGACTATTGAAGTCTCTTATGATTGCTTCAATATTTAATGTCTGTTTGCCTAATTTAAATCTACCATTCCGAAGGAGCTGCATCAATTCCTTTTAAAAATCTTGACATTCTCTTAGTGGATTTGCACCTACTAGGCAATAGCTCATATAAGATCCTTCAAGCAATGTTTTTCATCTTCGGCTACCTGGCATAGAGTTTTTATTGCTTAATACGATGTACCGTATATGATGGTTTTGAGGACGTATACTTTGATCTGGTCTTTGGAGTAGTAGCAAGGAAAATAGATCCTTTTGCACTGTGGGACGCTGAGGCGTCAAAACCACTCTAACCTTGGTAGAAGTGCAGTCTTCTTTTATCACTAAGTGATGTTGAAGATAATATCTTTTTCCTGTATAACCCTCTGATACACATCCTCCATGTGTCCAAGATTAATATATACTCAAATGAATTTTTTTGCGAATCTTTGTTTGTTTTAATGCCATGCGATCCTTTAACAGTTGCAACTTGACGATATAACGCCCTGTTTCATCCCAGTTGTGCGTCATTTGGTAGTCATTCTCGCACACTTTATCTTCTGTAGATTTGAAACTTGGAACTTGACTTGGAACTTGTTCTAATTCCCAAAATTTTTCAAGCTTTTATCTTCGCTGTACACACTGATACATGCTGTGAGTATATTAACTTGTGTCTTTTTCTATGAGGTTAAAATGGTGCTGACTGGTCTCGATAGTATGCATTCAAACCTTGTGCCTTGTGCTGTTGGAGTATTTGCTGGACACGATCGTTCCATGGATCTGCCAACTTCAACCCTTTAATGTGTAGCCACTGGTTGAGCGTAACTTCTTGTGCTGGCAGCCTTGCTGTAATAAATGGCATTACTAGAATATCTACCTCCGAGATTTTTATCATGCATTGATCAATCAGAGCTTGTACTTGTCCTCCAAAGTATATGTTCAACATGGTTGTGGCTAGTAAAGCCATCCTATTACTATGACATGAGGTAGCGATTCGTGTCTTTGTTGAAGCTTCTTCACTTGATGTTCTTCCTATTACCGAAATTGTTTTAGTCTCACCTCGAGGGAATTGAATTAAGGAAATATGCTGTTGTGTGCATACTTTTCAACCCTTCTTCATCACACATTCCCGTGCGGTATGTCCATCTCGCAAACAGCTTTGACCCTTGAACTACGTCCATTCGGTTATACAACTGATGAGACTTGTTGCACACAACGCGTTTCGACCCTGTGATGTAGTCAAATGGTTTTTTGCGGCTGTTACTCGTACTTGAGACTGATGTTAACGGTTGAACTCGCGACTGCTTTCTAATCCTCTGAATATAGCCTCAAAGTAAGGTTTGATTTAGAATTTCTGTTGAAATTCCTCTGGATTGTTGATATAAATTCCTTGATTCAGGGCCAAGTTTCCGATATACCAAATCAATAACTAATGGTCAAACCTCAAATTTTTTGATTCCGTACAAGATTTCCTTTGACATATCCATGTCATGTCGAATTGATTTCAGATTAAGCAATTTTTGGATGTATTGATGTAAATGGTTAACGATCCTTGCTGCTTCTCCTTTTAAATTTCTTTTTAAATATTGAATTCGTTCAATATCGCTAAGGATTTATACTGGTGAATTAATCAACCAAACAGTTCCAAAAATGATATCCACTGTTCATATTTGTAGCTGAATGATGATATGCTTATTGGTGCAGATTTGATTTCCCGATTATTGCCTCTAGTTGGTGTTGTCGTTGTTCTCTTTTTTTGTTACAATATTTGGATATAAGCATCTTGATATATCTGCTCAAACTCATTGAATTTATTGTTGGAGTATATGGTTTGTTCGTTTATTGTCACCAACTTTGTCCAGTATTCCCTAATCTGATCCAAAATGAATGTTACGTAAACTGTATTCTGAATTAACTCCATGTTCTCAATATTGCGTATAAAGTAATTCTTAATCAGTTTCAACTTCTTAAATCGAGCTGGTCACTTATTGATGTTAGCTTTCTCTTATGTTCTTTTTGGATCGGATGAGTTGCTGGTTGATTGCTGACTTATCAAATAACCGTTATTGATTTAGAAGTTGGTACAGTGCTGTTTTAACTGGTCCAGTCTCCTTGCCGAGTACTCTACAGAGTATTGAAATTCTTCATCTTTCTTGAAATTAATCCATTATCGGAACACTTCTTCAGTGAATCTCGTCTAGTTCAATGTAATGTCTTCGATTACATTCCTTTTTACTTCACTGTGTAATACTGGGCTTATATCACAATCTTAAGTTTTTAATGTACATTCGTCTAGAACTAATATTCAGTAATCTCTTTTCTCTATTCTGGCTAATCCGGCTCGAAGGACAATGTAAATTCTACTCCTTAGCCTTTTTCTTCTTATATATTATATTTAATCGCTTAATGCAGCCTTACATTAGGAAGTAAGGTAACTTGGTTCGATTGAATAACAAGACTGAACCTAAGTAACTTTATTTCAACTAAATTTTTACAAAAATTCTTCTAGCTTAAGCATGACAAGGTGCAAGTTTAAAGAAACAAAAAAATGTTGACCTAAATATGAAAATACAAATATCGTTAACCTAAGGAGTAAAAGCGAATAAAAAAAAGATGTCTCCTCCGGCAAAACTGTTATTTTGCGATCCTCTACTTGTGTTGAGGTTGCGGCTTTTTTGCTGACTCCAGATCTGGTTTGTTCCTTGTTGTTTTGTTTGGTTTGGAAAATGGGTATCAAACCACCTATCGCAAAATAATCTTTAGAAAATTATTCAAGCTTGCACTGCGCTTCTGTCGCGTCACAATATGGAGCCGTTTTTGAACCGAATCGTAACCGGACAAAACAGGTTCTTGACTACAATATTTTTGGTTGGAAAAATAAAAGGTGCATCCGCTTATTTCACAGACTAACCGTTTCCTTATTGTTCCGAAGTCTGGAAAACTTTTTTAGATCTCGGTATGATTTCTAAGAGGCTCGTGGGGTATTTTTTGTTAAAGCTAAGAAACTTGTTCAAATGACTGCATTAAGAAGTTGGCTGCGAGTTGGACAGTGGGCATAGGGTAGTTTACGCTGAACGGAAAAACCTTCTCATCATCCTAGTTCGAACCATACCGTTAACAATGCTCTCAGCTCCTTTTTTATCAGAATTTTTAAATGTTTCCCCCAATCTTTACCTTTTTACCCAAAAGGGTACCTTATTTTCACCACCCTTGTATAAAAAAGAACTGCGCTCTCTTCGTAACAAGAGAAACATTCCGACTCTGATTTCTTAAATTACCAGTCTGCCAAAAAAAAAAGTCTCTATACTTTGCCAATCCCTTTAACATCTGTTTAAATCGAATAGACCTCAAACTCATTTCTGACCCCAAATATTTCTTTCAGTTCATCAACACTAAAAGTATAACTTTAGAGCAAGTTAAAGATAGAATAACAAATCTCCAAATTAATTATTCTGCTAAACCTGATGATCTTCCGCTTGCATTTTAAAAGAAATGTGAAATATATGGTATCTGACCTAACCTCTTAAAGCTCTCTTACAGATTTCTATCATCCATGGATTATTTCCCTCAACCTGGAAAATGTCTTTTATTATTCCTCTACATAACAAAGGTCACAAGACATTTATATTTTCAACTATCGGCCAATTGCTAACCTGCTCTGCATACAAGGGCTGTTTGATGAATACCTGGATTAGAAATGACAACACAACTTTTTTCGGTTTTGACAATTTATTTTTCAAAGTAATCTCCTTTCACTTTGCACTTTTCCCAGCTGTGCTGCAACTTTTTAACCCCTCCGTATAGTACGACTTTTGTTGGCTGCAAAATACTAATTCAATAGTTCGTGAGGGACTTCTATGAAAAAATGTTCAAAAAAAATGATGAAAAAAGTAAAATTTCTGAAAAAATGTAGTTACTGTAGTTACTGAATTAGTATGTAATCCTTGAAATGTTCCTTCTCGTGATACATCTCGTCATCATTGATAAACTGTTAAAATCTGCGAACCAATGGTTAACGTTTATACGGGAAGGTGAATGGGACCCATACACACCATTGAGAATAGGATTGATTTCCTCGCAGGTTTTGCCACTCAAAAACATTAATTGGATCACGGAGCGATACTGATTTTTTTCCATGGTAGCAAAAAACACTAACGGCACCAGTTTAGTATTTTCCAAATCAGCAAAATTCCTGGGTCTCACTTTTGATAGGAAATTAAACTGGTAACCTAACATTCAAGAAAGAGTAAAAAAAGCTGCAGTAGCTTTATTCTCTTGCAAAAAAGCCATTGGAAACAAATGGAGCCTTCAACCTCGAATAACCCACTGGCTATATATCTCGGTCATAAGACCGATATTCACCTACGGTGGTTGTCTGGTTTACGGCCTTAGACATTGCTGTCAACTGCAAAAAAACAAGCCGGATCCAAAGAACAGCATGTCTATGCATAAGCGAAGCTCTACGCTCCACTTCTTCCATCGCCTTAGACATTCTGTTTCACTTGACGCCCATCGAATTCTTCAGCAAGCAAGTACTTGCGACTGCAGCTATTAGCCTTAAAGCAACTACACAGTGGAAAAATAATTTATTTGACCACGCTTATATTCTTAATATATTAGGAATCCACATAGAGAGCATCGATTATAGTACGCCATACCTAAACTTCGGTTTGACAAAGACTTTCATGCGAGCAAGTCTATCCACTTCTATACAGATGGATCTTAATCCGATAGCGGGGTTGGTGGCAGTGTTTTCTCAGATAAGCTAAATCTAAGCTTCTTCCGTCTTCCAAATTAATCTAGAGTGTTCCATGCGAAAATTTTGGCGATAAAGAAAGCTCCGTCCTGGCTGAAGAAAAACGTAATTTTTTTTTTTTTTTTAATTGTTACATTTACATTTTATATTTCTTACATTGTGTTATATACATTTCTTAATTGCGTTATTACAATTTTAATGACTTGAATATTCTATAGCACTTTACGTGGCTGTGGTGAATGATCCATAAATTCAGTTTAACAATATATTTGTATATTTGTGGAGTAGATACAAAATTATTAAGTACAAAAAGAAAAACAAAGAACTATGTAATACGCTTTAATAATATTTGTTAATTTTGGTTAACTAATAAATTGACTACAGAATTATCCATATTAAAAAAGCATATCTTTCCTTTTTTTTTTAGAAATATAGTTGGTGCAATAGTTGTTCTTATTTCAAGCTGTAGCTTAATAAACATCTATGTGCTGTCACAACAAAAGATCTCTGAAAATGCATATTATTATCTCTCAATCCGTAAAAATTTGAGCTTCTAAGCGTTGAGCTGTATCCACTTCGCAAGAAGAATCCTTTTAGTACTTAAAAGATATAAAGATAGTCTAGTAGAAATATTCTAAGATTACGGAAAATAGGCCAACTTGCTGTAAATCTGTTTACCCTACAAATTATTCTCATTAAGCGCTTTTGAGCTATGTGAAGTACTTTTGTTGTTGAGTTGTAGGCACCTCCCCAACTTGTAATTCCATATTGGCTTTTGGAGTGTGCAAGTCCATAGTATATCATCAGCAAAATCCTTTTTGAACAATATGGTATGGTACATTTTACGTGTAACAGCTAACATAAATTTTTTTTAATTCCTCTTAATGTTTTTTGCAATTTAAATTCCTGTCAATTAGTACTCTCAAATATGCATATTCAAATTCAAAACAATTATAACTATAGGGTTTTCCAAGAGGGACTTGATAACTTTGAATTTAATTTGTGAACGCACTCTTTCACTAATCATCAAACTGTCACTGTCAATTTATTCAGTAAACTCAACATTTTCATCATGGTAAAGTACACAAACGATCTACGTTCTCCGATTGGGTTCTGGAGAAGATGCGCCAAGATGGTGAATTTCATCGCAAGATCATCTTCAGTGACGAGGCTCATTTTTAGCTCAATGGGTTCGTGAATAAGCAAAATATGCGTCACTGTTCGGGTGGAAACCCACATGTGCTTCATGAATCACCACTTCATCCACAAAAAATAACTGTTTGGTGCGGTTTGCATGCCGGCGGCGTTATTGGGCCATATTTTTTCGTCGACGATAACGATCGTCAACTTACTGTGAATGGTCAGCGTTATCGCGCCATGATCACCGATTATTTTTGGCCCGAATTGGAAGGTATGGACTTGGACGACATGTGGTTTCAACAGGATGGTGCCACAAGCCACACAGCACACGCTACAATCGATTTATTAAAGAGTAAGTATGGTGAGCGTGTTATCTCAAGACATGGGCCAGTCGATTGACCGCCTCGTTCGTCGATTTAACGCCGCTTGACTATTTTTTGTGGGGCTACGTTAAGTCATTGAGCTACTCGAACGAAGTCGAGTTTCATTCATAAATGTTTTGATTGTACTTCAAGCCAATAATAAAGTTTTTGAAATATCTCAAATGGTTTCCCTTTTATTTAGAAAAAAAGTTGTCAAGTCGTTATTAGAAAACCCTATACAAGCATATTCTTGTGAAAAATTAGGTTTTCCACATGTATGAACAGATAAAGACAGTATTTTACATGCAGCGGAGTGAAATGAGATGAGACAGTCACTACGATAAGGACCTTTTAAGTTGAAAGACATTAATTTTGTTTTTTCACTAATTAACAGTTCATGCTTGGCAAACCATTGTCGTAGTAAATGTATATTAAGCTGTCATTTGTAAAGGACAATGCAAAACCATCAGCAAATGCTGTGATATGACTGTTAAGTTAACGCCTTAAAAGACAGTTAGTAATATTGTCAGAAGTACTGGAGATTTTGTTGTTCAGTTGCATAATTTTTTTACAATATGTATTTCCATACCTGTGAATGGAATGAAAACAAAAGTTCTATTTCGAGTTTGTCGTCAACTACGTCTGCATATGGATTGCAGATACAATCATATGGAAATCTAACAGGTTTTTACAGGTTGTCAAAAAAAACTTGTTAAAATGGTTGGCAATAACCAATTGCTCAGTTAACATTTCACCTCCAACTCCTATTTTGTAAATTTCATCATTAGCTTCCGACTTACTAAGAATATTATTTATTTATTTATTTCCACTCTTCCTTTGTACTTGTTCTTTTACATCTTCATTCAGTTTTAGGTAATATTATTTTACACTTTTGTCAATTTTTCTAAAAGATTTTATCAGATCCAATGTCTTAAACGATTCAACGTACAATTGCCTGAAGTCGACGATTGAGTATAAATCGAGATGTTTTTGTAGGATATCAAGAAAAATAACATAGGCCACCGAAGGATTTTTTCTGCATAAACTGGTTCCCAGAACTCAAAAGTCAATTTTGAAACTAACTTAACAAAATCTATTTTGCGAGTTGTAGAGAATGAAACATATTTATCTGTGGAACTCAAGTGTACTGTTTCAATGTTTAAATTGGTCATGCAATGATCAGTAATCTTAAGTACTAATACCTCAGCAGAAAGACGATGTGGAAAATTATTATTTTCCGTGTGTCATCTGTGATGCGAGTTGGTTCCATTACTAGAGGTTCCAAGCCATAAGATGACATTAAAAGCATATAATTATCGGCGTCATATGTACTTTTCAAAATATCTATATTAATATCACCCAGGACTAATAAAATCTTACTCTTTATACCCTTAAGTAAAGTTTTCATTGCATCTACGAAAATGTCCTTGTTGAGATTATTTGAGCTCTTATTATGCATCCGGTAAGCGCAAAAACTAGTAAATTGTTCCTGAAGTACAATATATGGCAGTTGATTTTTAAAATATCGGCATTGTTCAAATTCTTTTTCACCACTTCACACTGACATTCTTATACCATAGTATATACTATGGTATTGCCAGATCTGTAAAAATTATTGCAATTATCATATTGATCATATGTTATAATTGGAAAATTCATAGTCAAAAAGCCAAACTTCAGTTAAAAGGTTAAAAGAGTTACTTCTGGTTTAAAGGTACAAGCATTTAAGTGTGTTAGAGACAAATTAAAGTTTGCTCTCATACTGCGTATATTTTGGGGTGAAAAGGAACCTCTTTGACCGCCAGAATGCGCTGCTACTGCAAAAAAGGTTATGGTGCCTTGAAGTCAGTTCATATTTAGTCAGACATGCCAAATTTCAGTGTAATACTGTCTTTAGTTTTGTTTTGACAGCTGATTGTTGTTGACGTGTTTGGCATCATGTTGAGTATAGACAAAAACGATTTTCGTTTTCTCATAAAACATTATTTTTTGAGAGGCAAAACGGTAAAGAAAACAAATATAATGCTCCGTCAGATTACACCGTCAAATATTGGTTTCGAGAGTTTCGTGGTGGCCGTAACTCCGCTACCGATCAAGTCCGCAGCAGCAGGCTCTCCGATGTGGGGGACAATATCAAAAAAATACATGAATTGGTGTTGGCTGACTTGAAAGTGAAGGTGCGCGAGCTAGCAGGTACCTCAAAGATAAGTACTGAGCGCACAAGCCATATTTTGGGCAATATTCTTCATATGAAAAAGTTATCCTGCCGCTGGGTGCCGCGCATACTCACTCCTGACCAAAAATACGAAAGCGAGAGCACTTCGAAAGAGTGTTTGGACTTGCTGATGCGGAATGGGGTGGACTTTTGGCGTCGAATGATAACTGTTGATGAAACTTGGATCCACTACACTACACACCAGAAAACAGAATGAATGCCCGGCATACTCTGGACTACCTCGAAAAAGGAAAAACAGCGAGTATTACTGTGCATTATTGGAGCGATTGAAGGCCGAAATGAAGCGAAAAAAAATACTTGATTTTGCAAGAAAAACTACTTTTCGGACGGGATCAAGAAGTTGGAAAATCGCTGGAATAAATGTATCAAACTAAAAGGGGACTATACAAATTGGTGGAAATATCATATTTTTCTGCGGAAGTTGAGTTGTTTTTATTCATTTTAGTTTTGATTGAAAATATGTAAGTTTAAATATTATTGAGGTCATCACGAAACCTCACTTTAAACGCTGAATCAACTTCATTCTTACGCTGAAATATTATGTTATTTCTCTTCCACACAACTTATAATTTTTCTCTTGTTTGATTTTCCGTGATGTATTGAAGAGAGATCTTATTTGGGATGGTTAGCTGTTATTCATGTAAATACGAGGGCCGTCTTTATTGTTTCCTAGCAAGTTCGTCGTTAAGTTTTGTCTCTTTGCATTTTTTACTCTCTTGATTATCTCTTTCGTTTATTGCTGAATGAAACTTACTGACACGATGTTTATGCACTTAGCTGAGTTACTCGATGTTGGTGCTCCCTCACTTTTTATTTGTTTCACGAAACAAGATTTATTTTAACTTTCTCTTATTTGTGAGTTTAGTCTTTCGCGCACAATTTGCAGTGTAGCTTGCACTGCGTTTGAATTTCTGACCTCAGGCGCATTATAAATTTCAATAGAGTTGTTGAGCTGAGCCTGCTCTAAGAAGTAAACGCGCTCCTGCAATGCATACACAGTCCCCTTTAGTTCTTTATTTTTATTTTGTAACAAATTAATGTTAACTAAACAGTCCTGGCTTACTTTTTTTAATTTAAAGATTTCATAATTTATTTTGTTTAACTCTTCGAACACCATTTTAATTGTTATAGTCTCACTAGAATGTTTTTCTTGATCAGCTGTTTTCTTCTCAATGTATGAAGCCGAGAGGGGGAGAGGACTATATAGAGAGAATGAGCTTCTACGTGATTTCTAACATAAAGAGCATCTCCAGATGTTATGGTTTTTTTTTTCATGTAGTCCATCTCAGCTGGTAGCACATTTAAACATTTTATTTAAAAGAGGGTTTTACAGTCATTGCACTCAATTTTGACGTCATTACAATCAACTTTTTTTGCGCAAAGACAATGCATTCTCAGGGCATCCTTGTGTACTTATGTTCAGATTATATTTTTGAGTATTATAATTGTTTTAAGACTGTTTTTATGTTTTTGGTTGTTTATTTTGATTACTTTATTTAGAGCGAAATTTAAGTGAGTGTGTACCACACAGCGCAACACAAACTGATGAAAAAGATATCCGCATCTTTTCGGATAGTCAGGCCGCTATCAAGTCCCTGGACTTGGTCTAAATAAATTCTAAAACCGGCCTTGAATGCCGATCATCTCTTATGGAGATGGCAGAGCCGTGCCACAGGGACATTCCAAGGAATTGTAGGGCCGACGAACTCGCCAAAATTGGAACCACTCTACCTTTTCTACCGCAAAAGGGTAGCATAGGTATATCAATCGCTATGTTCAAGTTATTTCTTTAAGTTGGATGCTTATAAAAAAACGGACCTTAGATGGTAGCACAACGGGCTGATAGGCCTAAATGGGTTGGTTTTCCAATCGCCACTCTAACCTGACTTAACCTAATCTAAATGTTGAGAGAATGCAGGAAATTCTTCTTGAAAACAACAAAAAATTGTTAAATAGTTGGCCTCACTCGAACTCGAACGAAAAGTTCATAATAAACGACTAGAGAGCCAGCTTGGCCGACTTCTACAGAAGAGAACCTAAACAAATCATTTAGTGAATCTGCCTACTGAAGAACATACATGACATGAGCGAAAAAGTAAAAACCACTTGCGCCAGTTTGGTTGACTCAACTCCTAACCAAACCGTTGAGTCTGCGTATGGGATACATAGCCGTGATGCAAACAAATCTACAATATTTCTTAAAATGAGATTCAGAGTGTCTGCTTGGAACGTAATGAAGAATGCATTCAAATTGAAGGGTACCAAAATAAACATCCAAAAGGACTTTTCCTTTAACGCAAGATAACGTTTTAAAAAAATGATTCAGATCAAGAAGGAGATTCGTCAAAAAGACGTATCAGTAAAGATTTCTTTACGGGATGATTACCTGCATATTGCTAAGAAAGTCTTTACTTGGGTTTGAGATTATTAAATCTATTTATGGAGGCATTTCAATAAATGAAAGTATTTTTGCTAATGAAATTAAAAATATAAACAAAACAGCTACAATGTCAGGTAATGTCGCAACCTCTAGGGCGATTGTACACGACGCATGATGGGCCCAAGTCTACCAGAATGAAAAAAAAAAATTTGTGTATAAGAATTTTAATCTACAATATATTAGGTCTAAAAACCAAATTTAATCTTGTAACATTTTTTTAATTATGTTAAAAGCTTCGATATTTTTGTATTATTTACAACTCATCTATAAAAATATATTCTCGAATTATGAACTAACCTGGTCTCCTGCTGTAAAATTTTCGCTTTGTGGAAGAGGATGTGGTGGAACACTGTTCGATTTTCGAGATAATCTCGAAGGGATCTGCGGTAACTTTAAATAAGCTGTTGAAATAAGTGTTATTAACTTTAAATATAATACATTTGGTGTCATCTTGGTACCTACCATATCAACTTAAATTGTAGTCATTGGCAGTGTGATTTCGACAAACTCTGTTACTTACTACATTCCTTAGAAGCATCTTGATATATCTGCTCAAACTCATTGAATTCATTGTTGGAGTATATGGTTTGTTCGTTTATTGTCACCAACTTTGTCCAGTATTCCCTAATCTGATCCAAAATGAATGTTACGTAAACTGTATTCTGAATTAACTCCATGTTCTCAATATTGCGTATAAAGTAATTCTTAATCAGTTTCAACTTCTTAAATCGAGCTGGTCACTTATTGATGTTAGCTTTCTCTTATGTTCTTTTTGGATCGGATGAGTTGCTGGTTGATTGCTGACTTACTGATTTGGACTTCGACTTATAGGAAATAACCGTGAAGCTTGAATAACTGCATCGTTTTGTAATGGCATTGGCGATAATTGCGTATTTTTTTTTTTTTTTTTGATAAGCTTCGATTTAGCCCTGAAAGTATCCTTAAATTAGAGTTACCTCGTTTTAAATTGGCTAAAATACCTCCGTACAAAGCAGTCGTGTTACGAATTTATCTATCGTAAGTCTTACAAATAACCGTTATTGATTTAGAAGTTGGTACAGTGCTGTTTTAACTGGTCCAGTCTCCTTGCCGAGTACTCTCCAGAGTATTGAAATTCTTCATCTTTCTTGAAATTGATCCATTATCGGAACACTTCTTCAGTGAATCTCGTCTAGTTCAATGTAATGTCTTCGATTACATTCCTTTTTACTTCACTGTGTAATACTGGGCTTATATCACAATCTTAAGTTTTTAATGTACATTCGTCTAGAACTAATATTCAGTAATCTCTTTTCTCTATTCTGGCTAATCCGGCTCGAAGGACAATGTAAATTCTACTCCTTAGCATTTTTCTTCTTATATATTATATTCAATCGCTTAATGCTTAAGACTGAACCTAAGTAACTTTATTTCATCTAAATTTATACAAAAATTCTTCTAGTTTAAGCATGACAAGGTGCAAGTTTAAAGAAACAAAAAAATGTTGACCTAAATATGAAAATACCAATATCGTTAACCTAAGGAGTAAAAGCGAATAAAAAAAAAATGTCTCCTCCGGCAAAACTGTTATTTGGCGACCCCGTTGACTCTACGTGTGTCTAATACTCTTTATCCATATGAAATCGTGGGCCTGCCGTTAACCACTGCCTTAGTTTTCCCTTGTAATTTTGCTGCCAGCAGCAACTATGATAACACGAAGCCAATAAGCCTTTTGCCAAAATTTGTTTGGAACAACCGAATACTCGAAACCTATCAGTGAAACATGAATTTAAACCTAATGAAACTGAACGCGCAGCATTATACAGCCGATATTGAAGCTTTAACAGAAATCATAAAGGTTTGATTATGATTATTTGAGAGCAAGAGACAAATCCTTCAAATGTTTGAAACTCTTGAGAACGAATAACTCCAACATTATTAACGCCTTATCAATATGACAACAGGGAGTACAAGCGCATAAGTCTTAGATAAAAAGTAGCTCTTGAACAGCAAAGTATCGCGCATATAAACACCTCAAAGAGGTTCTGGAGAGCTGTCAAGTACATAAATAGATGCACGTCAAACATCTCCTTGTCTCTTGAATCCCCGAAACTTTGAACTCACTTCGATTAGCTTTTTAATGCCCCACTTACCCCACTCCACTCATAGATAAAAATTAGAATCGTCACTTTTCAGCAAGCAAACTTAACTATTTTCTAAATGGAAAAACGTATATCCTTAACAGTTATTCACCTGCAAAAATAAGTACTGTCTTCAAAATGAGAGGTGAACTTGTCGATTTAAACTTTATGCCACATCGACTAGATTAACCAACACTGGGCAACCTCTGCAACATGGAAAATTAAAATTTAAAAAAACTGAAAACTACGCTTTAATAGCAAATCGAACTAAAAAACGGAAAATAATTTTTAATTATTGATGGTTTATTCAACAGCCAAAGAAAGTCTACTAACCCATCATACTTTAATCTATTTCAACGATTCTGAAATAAAAATAATTTGAAAAAGCGTGGGGTGCTTGATATTGAGTGCTGTAAATATATCAGTAGTATCTATTTAAAAGTAGAGTTATTATAAAAATATAATAATACGAGGGCGGTCCCAGAAGTACCCGACCCAACAAAGAAAGCTCCAATATTTTGGAAAAACATTTATTTATTTTTTAACATAATCGCCTTTCAGCTCTATACACTTTTCCCAGCGATATTCAAAAAGTTCAATACCCTTTTTAAAATAATAATATTATTATTATTATCAAGGGAACGATACAAATTAATTTGTAGGGTCCGGGATTTAACGCCGGGGTACTATGCCCATGTGGCGCGTTTTGTCAACAGCACGCGGAGTACTGAGTTCCCATGTAGTCTCCCACCTACGTACTTACCGCGCCCAACACTGCTTGATTTCGGTGATCTAGTGGGAACTGATGTTTTCAGCGAGGCGAGGCCCCTCAAAATAGCCATTAACTGCCGACATCACTTCTTCATCGTTGGAAAATCTTTGACAACTGAGCCAGAACAGAAAATAATCCGAGGGGGCTAAATATGGCAAATAGGATGCATGAGGTAGCAATTTAAACTTTAATTCATTAATTTTGGCCATTGCATTAACGGATTTGTGAGCTGGTGCATTGTCTTGATGAAACAACCCGCTCTTTTTAGCCAAATGCGGCCGTTTTTGCTTGATTTCTTCGCTCAAACGATGCAATAAGTTCGCATAATACTGACCGTTGATAGTTTTTCCTTTTTCAAGACATTTAATGAAAAATATCACATGCGCATCCCAAAAAATCGACGCCATGACCTTCCCTGCATATGAAATGGTCTTCGCCTTCCTTGGAACCGGTTCTTCCTACTGAATGCATTGTTTTGATTATTCTTTTGTCTCGGATGTAAAGTAATGGACCCATGTTTCATCCATTGTTATGAAACGGCGCAAAAATTCTGCTTTGTTGCTGTGAAACTTCGCTAAACACTCAATTGCAACATCTTCACGACACTGTTTTTGCTCGAGTGTGAGCAAACGCGGCACCCATCTTGCACACAGCTTTCTCGTGTCCAAATTTTTAAATAATATGCGATGTACCGCACTTTTCGAAATGCCTACAATGTCAGCTAGCTCGCGCACTTTCAGTCAACGATCATCCAGTACCGCTTTGTGTATTTTCTTCATCATTTCTGGAGTTGTCACCTCATTTGGTCGACCAAGCTCGTCTTGGCAGCTCGTACGGCCTCGTTTAAATTCAGCAACCTAAAATTTTATTGTTGTAAACGAAGGATCAGACCCACCCAGAGTAGAATCCAGTTCAGCTTTTATATTGGTTGGGCTGAGTCCTTTCAAATAAAAGTATTGTATCACATAACGATGACCAATTTTCTCCATTTTCACAAATTCACAGACAACGCTCACTTTTGATGGCTGCCAAACAAATAATAAACAACGTGGCTCTTTCAAACTTAAAACATATGCTTTATAGACTGCGTCCTTTACAATATAGTGATATTTTCAAACAACTACCGCCATGCCTTACTCAGGCCGGGTGCTTCTGGGACTGCAATCGTATAATAACACAACACAGGTTTTTTACAATGAAATTAATCATCACTTTATTTATATTTTAGAATCATTGAAAATGATTGAAGTACCAACTTAAGATTAATGATAGCATTCGTTTTTCAGTTGTACCATAGCTGTATTTTGCTTGAAACTGAATCGATATTGGCGTAATTACATGTATATCGTCAGGACCAAAATCTATACGGACTGATGGTATGTCCGTATCATATACTTGATCACGTAGAAAATGTGGCCAGATAATTTCAGTGATAAGTCCTATATTGCCATTTACTTAAGCTTTAGCCACTTCAATATTCAACATAACTTTAGCTACCACATATCTTAGGAATACCTCCTGTCATCATCATTAGGTATAACAAAGTCCAAATTATTGTTACCTAAATTTCGTGTAGCATCAATGAGTTGATCAAGCGTCTTCTATATTATTCCAATATGCCTTAGAGGGTGCAGTATTTTTCTTCAAATTAAAATGAATTTTACAACAGTTACAAACAACCAAAAATTTGTTTGCTGTAAATCATCAGGCAAGAAAGGTGATGTAATAGTACTTATAATCCATTTGAAAACTTGTTGCGGATAGCATTGTTTGGTGAAAATTTCACAAATCCTATCACAAAACGTATTTAACGCCTGTAAATATAAAAGGCAATTTACTCGCCCTACTTACTTTTCTGGATGCAGCGTTATGTTGCTGCATATAATATGTGGGCTGAAAAGTCCGTTTCTAGAGAGGGCACTACTTGAATTAAATCCATACTATTTTCAGTTGGTTTATATATGTAAATACGTGTATAAATTATAAATGATTAGCTCTCGAGATATAGCGTTGTGAATGCAGCAACTTTTGTTATTGTGAAAAAATGGATTTAAAGCAATTTCGTGTGTTGATTTATCATTGATTTTTGATGGGAAAAAATGCAGCCGATGCAAAGAAATGGCTTGATAAGTGTTACCTGGACTCTGCACGAACGAACCATTCGCAAGTGGATTGAAAAATTTAAAAGTGGTCATATAAGCACCAAAGATGATGCACGCAGTGGACGTCCAAAAGAGGCTGTTTTAGATGAAAACATCAATAAAGTCCACAAAATGATTACGAATGACCGTAAAGTGAAGTTGATCGAGATAGCTGAGGCTCTGAAGATATCAAAAAAGCGTGTCGGATATATCATACACGAATATTTGGACATGCGAAAGCTCTGTTCAAAGTGGGTGCCGCGTTTGCTCACAGTCGACCAAAAACAACAACGTGTTGAGGATTCAGAGGAGTGTTTAAAGCTGTTCAACCGCAATAAAGCTGAATTGTTGCTTTGGTATGTGACAATGGATGAAACTTGGCTCCATCACTACACACCAGAGTCAAGTCGGCAGTCAGCTGAGTGGCGAGCAGGCGACGAACCTCGTCCAAAACGACCATTCGCAAGTGGATTGAAAAATTTAAAAGTGGTCATATAAGCACCAAAGATGATGCACGCAGTGGACGTCCAAAAGAGGCTGTTTTAGATGAAAACATCAATAAAGTCCACAAAATGATTACGAATGACCGTAAAGTGAAGTTGATCGAGATAGCTGAGGCTCTGAAGATATCAAAAAAGCGTGTCGGATATATCATACACGAATATTTGGACATGCGAAAGCTCTGTTCAAAGTGGGTGCCGCGTTTGCTCACAGTCGACCAAAAACAACAACGTGTTGAGGATTCAGAGGAGTGTTTAAAGCTGTTCAACCGCAATAAAGCTGAATTGTTGCTTTGGTATGTGACAATGGATGAAACTTGGCTCCATCACTACACACCAGAGTCAAGTCGGCAGTCAGCTGAGTGGCGAGCAGGCGACGAACCTCGTCCAAAACGACCAATAACTCAACAGTTGGCTGGCAAGGTTATGGCATCCATATTTTGGGATACACATGGAATAATTTTCATAGACTATCTCCAAAAGGAGGAGATTAACAATAGCGACTATTACATTGCGTTGTTGTAGCGTTTGAAGGACGAAATCACAGAAAAACAGCCGCATTTGAAGAAAAAGAAAGTGCCGTTTCATCAAAGCACCGTGTCACAAGTCGATGAAAACGATGGCAAAATTGAATGAACTCGGCTACGGATTGCTTCCCCACCCACCGCAGACCTCCAAAGAATACTCGCCGGGAAGAGATTTAAGACCGATGAAGAAGGAATCGCCGAAACAGAGGTCTATTTAGAGGCTAAACCGAAATCGTATTACAAAACTGGTATCGAAACTTTGAAAAATAGTTTCAATCAGTGTATCGCCCTCGAAGAAAACTATATTGATAAATAAAGTTGAATTTTGCAAAAATTTTGGGTTTTACTATAAAGCGGCACTGAGTTTTCAGCCCATGTGTTACTGTAAGTGAGCTGTTCTGTTTTCTTCTGATTGTGAAGCTCGATATTCAGCACTATGCTGATACAAGTGCTGTAAGCGAGCTGCTTTATCTTCTTCTGACTGTGAGGCTCGATAATTAGCATAATGCTGCCTGATTTGCTATAAATGAGCTGCTCTGCCTTTATTTGATTGGGAGGCTATATAATTTTTTATATAAAGCCGCATTTATATGAAAGATTCCGTTACATAAATACGTACAGGTCAGGCTAATAAAAGCGCGTTAATTAATAAAAAGAGAGAGAGAGAGATGTCTTACACTTCCTTGGTGTTCGTCCAATTCTAAAAGAATTTCGACTAACAATGTTTGGAAAACATGTCTTAGAGGAAGAGGAAGCACAAGATACCTTAAATGGAGAAAAAGGATGGGATATTCTACATATATAACTACTCAGTAGCAGCACTTCGTTATAGAAAGCAAATTATAGAAGTAGATTTTTAATACAAGAACTTTGGTTTATATTTTGTCAATTTGTTAGACGGCCATAGGCCAAACTCAGTATGACTTGTGCTAAGCTTTAAGTGTAACATATTTATTTAAATAAATGTCAATTTAACTAACTAACTAATATTTTTCCATTGTAAATCTATTATTTTTGAAAACTAGCGCAGATTTCTCAAAGATAGATTTGCAACCACCAATCTTACGGAATTCGTATCAAACACATTATGTGCACTAGAGTCTGGAAATGAAGCTTTCGAGATTGCTACCGATTTCAGCAAAGCCTGTCGTGGAAGTTCTTATGATATAATCCTTCTAAAATTAGGGTCTCTTGGTTCCCACATGAATTCTATTTAAATGAACGACATTACTATGTTCTATTTAGGTCAATAGTTTCTGATTCAATTAAAGCTCCTCTAGTGTCCCTCATGATAGTCACCTTATTCCTTTATAATTATTCTCGCTATTAATGATATTGATTGAATTATTGAAAATTCGTACTTATCTGTTTATGTAGATGATGTTAAAATCTCTAGACATATGTCATATTCCTCAGACTCTCTACCACTGTGGAAAGATCTAGACTGATTTTGTACTTGGCATCATAAGACTTTCCTTATGCTTAACGTCCATAAGTGTCAGGCTATAACCTTTATCCACAAGCGCCCTTCTTCTTCACCTCGTTGCTATCGGATCCTGGATCTGTTCTCATATTGATAATATGATAAAAAGAAGCCAACTCTGCCCTTTGCTTCATCAAGCGCTGATCTAAGGAGTTTTCCAATCTTACGTTACCAAAAATATCCACATAAACTTTGCTAACCTTGCTACAGAACCCACATCCTCCGGGTAGAAGTTGTTCAACGCAGACTTTTACGATTCCCTTTACGTGAACTTCCCTGGGATAATAGCCAAATCTTTCCCAATAATATACACTGATGGGCTAAAACATATAAATTTAAAACCCCTTCTTATACGCAGAAAAATTGCCGATGTTCTCTTTATTCATCAGATCTTTAATAATTATATTCCTACTTTACTTCAACTTATCTTTTTTAACACCAAATCCACGTAATCTTAGGTCTAACTAAAATAGATGGTAAACTTTCCTGATTTTGGCTATTCAAAAACCGCTTTCACTGTTTGCCGCTAACCGTGTGACCTTGTCTGTGAATTGTCAGCAATGTCAATTCCCCTCACATTTTGCACAAGAACGCAATCCACATTTCTTACATATATTAAAACTTACATGCAAATTTTAACAGTTGGCAGGCTTGGACAAATGTTAATAATCCACTTACATGGCATTTGTGAAGAGTTTAAGGTATTGGAAAAGGAAGGAAGGAAGTCTAAAGGTGTCAAATTGCATGACCTTGGAGGCCAATCAACATAATGCGATCTTCAAATTTCGTAAATAGATTGATTGATGGCTTGCACCATCCTGTTGAAAGAAAAAATCGTCTAGACCCAATTAAATTTTGGAAAAAAAAAAAAAATAGCCAGTCAACATGTTGCGGTAACTTTCTCTATTCACTGTAACTGTCTCTCCAACCTAAACTTCGAAAAATTACGGGCCAATGATACCGCCATACAGTAACTTTTTTGAGATCCATTGGTTTTTCGTTAATCTCGTGTGGGATTTCCGGTTCTCAGAAACGACAATTTTGTTTATTTATGTACCCATTCATGCAAAAATTGCCTTCATCGGAAAAGATCAAATTCGATGAAAAGTTGTCCTGGTGATCCAACATCCAGTTAACAAATCAGCGACGTCGTAGATGGTCCAAAGGCTTTAATTGTTGTGTAGTTTTATAGGATTTTATAGGCGTGCCAACGAAGATCAACTTTTAAGATTCGCTGTAGTGTGCCAGCTGACTTCAACGACGAATTGAGGTGTCAGGCTGGTTTTGAATACTTTCGCTCACTGTGGTATTTTTTGGCGTGTACATGCTGATTTGGAGTTGGACCCGATACCGGACTAGTTTCTTCAAAAGACTTCTCCTTTGCATGAATTCCGGGCGATTATATTGACCGAAAAATTTAGGAATTTTATGAAATGTGACTTTTACAGATTGCCTATTTTCGTTATAAGATTGAAGGACAAAAATGCGTTGTTGCGTAGTAAACGACTCTATGATTAAAAATGCCAAAGATTGTATGGCATCTGTCAAAATGATTAACCACATTGAATTCAGGAAATGACAGTAACTGACTCACCCTCTGTCTTACAATCAGTGGAAGGTAGTTTCGGAAGAGATCACATCTGGAATGTTTGTTGTCAATGATAGTTTATGCTAGAAAGTAAGTAACTAAAGGGCATTCTCAATTGTGTTTAGTTTTTGGTTTGTAAAGATTTGAGTTTTATATACCTTTGCTTATATGCATATAATCTGTACAGTGCTATGGAATCCCCCAACAATTCTAAAGGTAGAAGTTTGTCGGAGGATTTGTCCTATATTATTATTTTTTTGATTATCACTTAGAATTTGAAATAACTGGTGTCTCAAGAAGTGGGCGTGTGCGAAAAAAGTCTTCTAAATTATTAGATTTTCGATCTCTTGATGACTTAGAACCCAAACAAAAGAAGACATCGAAATTAATGAAAGGACAACAACATAAACAATCTTTAGAATCGCTGCAAAAACAAGATTCTGATGTTTGTGAATCCGATGATTTCGAAACGGATGACATTAATGCAAATCTTGATGAAACTATCACAGATTCAGGAGGGGAAGTGGATAAACCCATTATTGCTGAAGATGACGACACTGATGAGAATTCTGATCTTGCTGTTCATCAAAGTGTTTACATGAGCGAAAAATCGAATAAAAAGAAAACTTACAAAAATGGAAAAGTACAAAAGATATTAAATTTACTTTTAGTACGTACAATAATATTTCTTTTTATTGCAGTTCATCGTGGAAAAGGCACAACGAAAAGATAAAGGAAAGACAAGATTCACAGCGTACATGTTGTGGGCCCGAAATGTTAGAAAAAATCTCTTAAATAAAAACTCTAGTTTAGGTAAATACATGTATGTATATGTTATATTTTTATGTTATATCTGATATATGACTTATTTACAATTTATTGTAACTTTTCCTAAGCTAAAATGGGCTATCATTTGCTGTTTTAGACAAGGTCAGTTGTCACTAATAAAGTTTAATGTTTTCCAGTCATTTCTTATACCGAAAATTCAATTATTTGAAAGAAAATCAAAGCACTACCATACCAATTCAATTACCAAAATGGAGATATTATCTTTTTGCTTGTGGTAGCAAGATATTGAAATACTAGCTCTAAAAAGGTACTTTCACAATTTGGAAGTAAAATCTCTAATATTCTGTACTTAATATTGATTTATGTATCGAGAGATAATAGGTAATGTGTATATAGTTGCCAACTTATATGCAGCCACAATCCGAAGCGAATAAGGGCCTCAGCTAACACGAAGTTAGCTGAGGCTCCGTTCCTTCTGCGCCACCTAACATGAGGTCGCTCTCTACTGCATTGTCTCTCTGGGTTGGGGTTGAAAATTCCGTGCTACCGGGCCATCAAAGCTTCTCTGACGAGGTCGGCAGCACTATACACTCGGTATATGGTAGTTCGCTTTTGAAACGTCTCCCTTCTCCAAACCTACCAGTCTGCAAAAAATAAAACTTCCAAATTTTCAGCAGAAACCGTGATTCTACCTTTCTACTATACCTGTAGATTTCTGTTCAGGTTTTACAGTTTTAAAATATTGGGTATGTAATTTAATTCGTGCGGTTTTTTTTTTCAAAATTTGAACGTTTATTTAAGAAAAACATGTACAACAGTATTATTCAAGGTATTGCCCATCTGAAGCTATGACTTTTCCATCTTTCTGGCAATTTGTGGATCCCATCCCAAAAGAACTGCGCCGGCTTGGCAGACAAGGATAAGTCATCCCAATTTTTGATATTCTGCTCTGATGTGAACCGTATTTCAGTGAGGGCGTTCTGCATCGACCGAACAAATGGTAGTCAGAAGGGGTCTGGGCTATAAAGCGGGTGGGGTAAGACTTCCCATCCACTGTTTTCAAAATAGTTCTTAAACGGAATAGCAAAGTGGGGCCGATCGTTGTCATGATGGAAAATTATTGCCTCGTGTCTGGTCGCATTTCCGGGCGTTTTTCGGCTACTGTTCACTTCAAACGGATTAATTGTGTTCGGTAGCGTTGTCCATAGATGGTTTCACCCGGTTTTAGCAGCATTTTGGACATTCAAACGTTTTGAAATGGCTGCTTGAGTGACACCCAAAGATTCTGCGAGCTCTTCTTGTGTTTGGCAACAATCTTCATAGAGTAATGCTTCCAGTTCTTCATCTTCAAACTTTTTGGCTGCCCAGGACGTTCATCGTCTTCCAAGCCAAAATCACCACTTTTAAATCGTGCAAACCACTTTTAGCACGTTCGCTCAGCTAGCGTATGTTCACCATAAACTTCCAAAAAAATACGATGACTTTCGGCAGCAGTTTTCTTCATATTAAAGTAATGAAAAAAAACTTCCCCCAAAAACACTTTCAGGCACAAAGTTCGACATATTTGTCGATGGTAGCTGCTCGGAACTTTTGGAGAGCCAAAACACTAGAGGAGTGCCTTGCGTCGATCGCAATATGATCAATTTGGTTAAAGAATAATTGTTGATTAGAAGACAGCCAGGTCTCTTTATGGATATCAAGGTGTAGAAACCGTGTGCTGACTAAAGTGACATTACGTCCCATCGCAAAATCGATAAGCCTGTGTTTATTTCCGGAGGTGAGGCGTGGAGGCTGTACTTATCACTAAGGAAGCCTTGCCTAGTTTAGTATTAAACCTCCAAGGGCAATTTTCACCTAATAAATAGGGGATTACTCGTAGGTTTTTGTCAAGGAGCTCGTGGAAACGGTCTTTGTTAAGAACATCCTTGTCCTCTGTCGGAGCGTGGGCGTTTATTAGACTTATGTTGGCAAATTTATATTTTATTCGGATCGTCGTTAGGCGTTCGCTTATATGCCTGAAGCTTAAGACTTATTCTCTGAATCTGCCTGTTTCCGATTGTCTGTTATATTTCCATAGTAGATGTAAGTTTTTCATCCTTTTTTGTCGGATCTATCCATGTGGGTGACCGTTGCTCAAGTGTATTGCCTTCCCAATCGGACGGTTCGGGGTTCAATACCAGACGTGACGAAAAGACTTATTTTAAGGCAACTTAAATCTCGTGAGATTAATGGTTGCATAAATACAACATCAAGTCAATTTGTACTAATAATTTAGTCTCCCTATTAAATGTTGGATGCCACCCATAGAGGGAAATAGCTACTGAGCCAAAACATCGTTCCTTTTATTTCTGTCCCATTATCCGAAAAAACTTAATACTTTGTCATCACTTGAGTATTAAGTTCTACAAAAAAAAATAAATAAATAAATAAAAATAAAAAAAAAATAAAAATAAAAAATTTCACTTCTGCGATAACGCTTATTTCTGCTCAGCCTGTTAGAGGTTCGAACATTCAACGTGGAATACTAGGTGCTAGGTAGTAGTAGGGACCAACATTTAAGAGCACTTTTTTCAAATAAATTTGTATTATAACATGTTTTTTAAGCAAATAAGAATATTAATTTTAAATATCCAGAGAACTACCTACTACAACTTTCAGCTCGTTATAATAAAATATATCTTTGTTAAAAGATCTCAAATTTCCTTAGAACTTAAACTTTTATTGGACAATATCACCACCGTGTACTCTGGTGGTCTAAAATTTGAATTTTTATTTTTTCTAATATTTCGAATGTACGAAGGCTGCTTGATGAGTACCCGAATTGGAAGATATTTAGTGCTTCTGAGCCAAAAAGGAGTGTAACATCATTTGGTATAACGTCTTTTGACTTGCCTGTCATTTTTGGTGATAATCCAACGCTAAGTTTGGTTTTGAGATCCATTTCAAAACATCGTGGTAGTGGTTTTTGCGACCATGGAAAAAGAGCAGTAGCGCTCCGTGATCCGATTCTTGTTTTTGAGTGGCAAAACCTGCGAGGAAATCAATCCCATTCTTGATGGTGTGTATGGGACCCATTCAATATCCCGTATAACCGTTTACCATAGGTTCGGAAAGTTTCGCCGTGGCCGCACGCCGGTTCTTGATTAACCGCGCCCAGGTGGCCCAAAAACCAGTTACCACAGAGGAAACCGTGGGTAAAATCCATCATAGTATTGTCGTACCACCGAGTGAAAATTCACGAGTTGGCTGAGATAGCAGGCATCTCAACTGAGCGCGTTAGTCATATGGTGCACGAGATTTTGGGCATGAGAAAAACGCAATCGTGAGACTACTTCAAAGACGTGCTTGGCGCCGTTTAATCGAAATCCGGGGGAGTTTCTGCGTTGTTTCGTGACCGTCGATGAGACATAGATTAATTAATTGTTACACAACAGAGAGCAAAGAACAATCGAAACAATGGGTTTTACCTGGCAAACGTGCTCCAAAGAAGGCCAAGACCGTACCAGAAAAGTGATGACCATTGTTTTTTTTTTTTTTTTTTGTTTTTTTTTTTTTGTGACGAGCGAGGTGTGATTCAGGTTAACGTCAATTTATTGGGCCGATTTAAGGCCGATTTATAGAAAACGTTTGACGACATTTGACGAACAAAAAATTGTTCGTCCACTACGATTATTTTTTTTATAAAAATACTAATAAAAAAATGTCTGTTTTTGGTTTTTAAAATCCAAGAGCGTGCCGTTTTGTCATAACATTTGTTTTTCTGGTACCGGCGATAACCACACATATGGTATAAGTGAAAGAGCCAAAACCATAACCGACACTCAGGTTCATATTTTTCGAGGGTGTCATCCTCAGCGCCATTTTTTTTTTTTTTTTTTTTAATGTTATTTTAAATTTTTTTATTTTTCTTTATAAATATGTTTTTGTATGTATAGTAAGTATTACAATAAATATTCTAAAAATGCCTTAAATTTAGGGGCGCTATACCAGTGAGTCTAACTTGCTATTATCGTGTAATCTCATGGAAGTTGAGATGACTGTTTCGCATTTGAAGAGAAATAGTTTGATAGTTTGATAGCAACCTTCGTTACTGAAATGACAGAGTGGTGATGCATTTTAGTGATAAGGTGGGATATTGGTGTGGCCAAGGTGAAGTCTTATAAATGTTTTAAGGGGGTAGTATCATGTTCGAGGTTAAATTTTGATTGTTTTTAAGGATTTTTTTCGGAAAATGAAATATAATCTTATGTTAATTATATGTTATTATTTAATATTATTATTTAATTTTGTAAATTAAATAATACAAAAAAAAATTGTTAAATAGAAAAAAAAAGTTTACGTCATTTTGGTGAAGTAAAGGAAGTGGCTGGCCTACTCATTGCTCCTTTTGAAATCATCTAAAATCAAAATTATTATTCAATAGGCTTGCTATTCTGTTCCGTAACAGATTTAAAAGATTTTAGCAAAAAATAACAAAATGAAATAAAAAAAAGTGGATAAAATAATCTAATTCTGGTACCGAACAGAACCATTTATGTCTAGAACATTGTGTTAAAATTCCATCCGAATCGGTCCAATAGTTATTTTTTAATTATCCATCCATCGACCCGACGGATAAAAAGTAGTTTCGTGGAAAACGCGTTTAAAGTTTGGAGTAAAAAAAAAAGCTGCAGGGTACGCTCTCTCCTATTATTTGCTGTAACTTTAAAACGACCTAGTGTATCGGTCTAAAATTTTCACAGTATATTCTCATCTTATTAAAAAAAATCGATTTATTGAAAATCGAACAACATGACATGAAGCACTAAATCCAAGGTGTTGTTTGCATAGAATACTCTTTACGTGCTGCGGTTGATAGTGTTGTTCAGTTATTTTTTATTGTTATCAGTTGTTTATATTAAATAAATGGAATTTATAAAATAGTTTTCTAGGTGCAGCTATCCCCACAGCTTCATTGTGAAGTTTTTTTATGTTTATGTATTTGGTGAACTGGTACTCTTAAATGCACTACACAAATCTTTATTGCAATATGATTTGATGATGAACTAAGTTGAATTGTTGGTGTTAACGTCTTTCAATAGATAGCTTGCCCGTAGTCCATTTAAGAGAGTAATATATAATTGGTCTGGTAACCTAAACATGTGAGTTCGGATAATAAAAACTACACTTATAGAACAGATGCTTAATAGCATTTATCCTGGTACCCAAGCTTTTTTTTTAACTGCAAAACAAACAGTGGTCGCTAAAACTGAATTTAAAATTGAAATTCCTGTCAAATACATTTAAGGTGTTAACATTAAGAATTATTAAGGTGTTATTTACGTAAGCACAAGAGACACTTTTTTTAGAAAAAGACAATTAAATTCAATTCTTTTACTCCGAATCGTTTTCCCCATTTCAATATCAAGTGATGAAATGCTACACTGACCTAAACTAAACTTATTAATTTAGCTTTTCTTTTTAATAATTTGGGTGCAAAATTATTGAGAAGAAAGATACATATCTGTAAAATTATAGATTTTGTAAAATATTTTTCTAGTAATGGAACAGTGCTCTTCAAAATAATGTTTACATTTTTTTTTTTATATATTATTATTTTTTCAGGTAAGAATGATAAAGCATACTTTTAAATAAAGCTCGAATATTTTTCGTAAATTTATATAAATTGGAACTTATTTATATTCCAAATTCGTCAAACATATAACACTATTATTTTACCCAATTTTAGATTTTGTAAATACATCCCGCAAATTAGGAGAAATGTGGGCAAACGTACCAGCAAGTGAAAAAAGTATATGGAGAAGACGAGCAAAACGTTTAGCAAATAAAGTTAAAGAAACGCAAAATGAAGAAACTACTCCACGACAGAATAAACTTACGTTTATAAATAGAGCTACAACTTCCAGAACGAAGAAAATCGCTCAGCAAAATACAACTAATATTACAAATGCACCCACAGAACCGAAATCGTTCCCAACATCAATTTTCTCACCACCAATCAAGATCGGAAGTGACATAACCACACAGCCAGGAGCTTTTAAGGTCACAGGTATTGAGCCAATCGATATTGCTGCCCACTTGAAGCTTCTTGGTGATAGTTTAACTATAATCGGTGAGCGACTTAAAGAGCACGAAGGGCAAATCACAGTTTCTGGTAGTCTTTCTGTGCTTTTGGATAGTCTTCTTTGTTCCATAGGTCCGTTAATATGTTTAGTTACTCAAATTCCTGATTTAAAAAATCGAAAAGTTTTAAATGACAATTTACATGCCACACTGGATAATATCGCCTATGTCATGCCAGGTCTATAGATAGTTTAAAGTTAAAAGAAGTAAATAACGCTCATTAAAATTTGAATACGAGTGCACGTAGATATGAGTATGCACACATAATATATATTTTATTTGTACTAAAAAACTGTTTATTTCTTTTATTTATTTCCAATAACTGTTGTGGGTAAATCTTCGTTAAATTCGTTTTTCTTTAATTTACTGGGTGTGGATATTTGCCAAATTTAAACTTGCCTCAAATTGCACGACATAAGTTTTGAACTGTATGTATCAATTTATTTACCAAATCTTTTAGATGTTCTGGCACAAGCAAACGACTTTTTTTTTTATGTATTCAAAAAATAATTTTAGTAATAAGGATTATGAAGTGATATATGTAAACGCATATATGTATAAACAAAGTATATATGGCATTTTTTAAAAATAGATTGTGAACGGTCCCGCGCATCATAACGCAGGTAATGCAGACTACTGCTCATTGAAGAGGTAGAGAGACAAGGTTCGACTTAAAGCCAAAAAATGTAACTTTTTTTTCCTTTTTCAAAACTATATTTTTTTTTTTTTTGGTAATAGTTTGAAAGCATATACACAATATACATATATTACTTCTCAAAAATATTTCACTTTTTTCGATTTCTTGCTTAAAAAAAATATGGCATCGGCGTGATGGGACATATGTGTCCCATTGGTCAGTAACGGTAAAAATATGTTACATATTTTGTTATTTTGCTCCTTATAAGAAAAATGAATGAATTTTATTTCTTGTGGTAAATTTTGAAGCAGTTACGTCCGTTTGTGGAGCACATTGGCTTCTTGCAATAGGCACAAATGCACAGAATGTATCTTTTCCATCTTCTGATTTGGTGATTTTGGCTTTAATTTTTTTCAGCAATTCTATCTCGCTTCACACCTTCGATTAAAACCGCTGACACATCTAAAATTCGGCTTGAATTTTGTTGAACAGTGAATTATGCACGGCTAAATCAAAGAAATGGAGATAAAATTTGATCTTCGACTTTCGATCGTTTTCATAGTATGACTGAAAAAAATTTAAAAATCTATTTCATGGAATTTGTTTCCAGCATTATAGAGTCAAAAATACTTTCTGGTCCATCAAGTCAACTCCTCCCATTCCTTCATTATGTTTATGGATCATTTTCGGACATATGACGTTTATTCTCTCATCAGAGCCAGCCTGGCGTCTCTTGACATACACGGTTACATTCGGAGTTAAAAAATTTGACGCAATATGAAGAGCACGATTAGCACGTATGCCCTTTAATTTCAATTTATAGAGCAGCATTGGATTGTTGAAAAAGTTATCAAAATACAATTCGATCACCATGTCAATGACAAATTTAATACAACCGATTCACCTATGCCAATTTCTTTTTTTTCTACGTAAATATCGAGCTCATGCAAATATCCTGTCCGAGCGTCGCATCGACACGAATCCCCATGGTATCCGTTTATCCTTCATGTATTGCTTCATTGTTGTAGCTTTTGAATTTTACCATCTGTTCGTCGATAGACTGACATTTACTTTCGCTCATGGCATTTTTCAATGCATCATTCAAATGGTCAATGACAGGACGAATCTTGTAGGCATGATCATACGTTGGATCAGTTCGACCCGGCTGCTTTTTATCATTTGCGAAATGCAAATTCGTACGAATCTCTTCGAATCGTGTTCGGGTCATGACACTGGACACAGCTGGTACAGAATATATTGGCAATAATGACCAGTAAAGACGGGTATCTGGAAATTTGTGAATGATCATCACCAAAATAATTCCAAAAAATGCTTTCAGTTCGGGTACAGTTATCGTAAACAATTGGCCTCTTCTGGCTGCAAATTACCGATTGAATCACGATTGATTCCAACAAAACATTGAAGTGGCAAACCTCATTGAAAACTTCTAAAACACTAGGCATATCGCCATCTTGCAACACTTATAAAGTTAATAACTTCACCATAAACATATTCAGGTGAATCAATGTAATTCGGTGGTTCGTAATCAGTTCGAGGCAAGCGTTAACGAAATATGACAATCTGTTCCCTATTTGTTTACAATGGCTGTGATTCATTTGGTTGATTGATGTTGTTTTCTGTCAATTCATTATTGGAGGCAAAAATCTTCAATAACAATTTCAGTGCCAACTTCCAATTCTTCATCGCCTTCAAGAGAAGCAAAGGTTAATTATAGTAGGCGCTACGCTTACGTGACAAATGTCACTTTAAGAAATTGGTATTGCGATCGTCGTTTTACTTAGCGTTACGCTACTTGACGTTTGGCGTTATATAGAACGTCTGGCAAATATTACGTTCATCGTTATTGTAGCTGTCGTTTTAGTTCAGTCAAGTGAATTTTTAAACGCCTGTTTGTTGTAAACTGATTAAAAATAGTTTTGCTTGTCTTTAAACGCCTGTTTGTTAAAAAAATTTTGTTTTTTTTTTATAAATTTTGATTTATTTTGAGATGCAATAACTGACTATTCTTGCAAAAGGGTTAAGGTAACGAACCCGGAAAAAATTTTAAATCTCGTAGAATTAATGGAAAATGATCCTTCATTGGCGACTAATTTTCGGGGAGGTGTCCCACAAACGGAGGATAAAAAAAAGAAATGGGTAACGGTTTCAAATATCAAATGCAAGTTTAAGTTTCTACAACGCCTATTAATTTCACCACTTCTGCCAATCAACAGATAGTTAATTCAATTAATGTCGTTACTGCAACATCATCAAATGACTCCAACAGTAACAATTCTGCTCAAATAAATGAACCTAGGGAGGAAACAATCAACAAAACGAAAGAATTACAAAATAACTGAAATTTCTTTCGTCCAAATGTTGAAAAAACAAACCGAAGTACAAGAGGCTTTGTATTATGAGGTTAAGATGTCTAAAAAGAATTGAGGATTATTTTAAAGATAGTGCAAAGTACGAAAGAAAGCGGTTTTATTTAGAGGAACGGAAGTTTAAAGGGAATAAAAATAAAAATAGAACGAGAAGAGAAGCAGCGATTGAAGGAAAACGAGCTTAGGCTAGCTGAACTGGAAATAAAAAAAGAAACTTCTCGAAAAGAAGTTTTCAATCTCTGAGTCTTTATCTGAATAAGATTTTGTAAAAAAAGTTTCGAATTACTATAGATGAAATCTAAGCTTAAATAAATCTTTATTTATTTTCTAAAATAAATTTAATTTTAATGTAAAAGGTTTCTGATAGTAATTGCTATCTGATTATTTTCGTTGGGGGTATTTTCAAATGAGTTTACTTGTCCATCTGAATTAGTTTTGGAAATTAAAGAAAGTTGGTATATTGGTGGTTCAGTTTTGTTGCAATAATCTTGCACCAAGAATATATATGCATCGGTTCTTAAGAACACCAATGGTTTTCTTAATGATATTTCGAGATCTTGAATGCGTCACATTAAAGTCTTCGGCAAGTGACTTCTTAAGGAGCTCTAAATGGTGTTATAAGAAACGGCTCCAGCGGGTATCCAGCATCGCTTAAAAATTCGATAGTTACCTAGTGCGTTTTATGAAGATACTTTAAAATTACTTAACTTAACTCCGCTGTCGAAGTTTCTTTCTAAAATTTCCGAAGCTCACTGGATTTCCAAATAAGGGAGTCATGACCAGTTGCACCATGTCTAGCATCTACATACCTAATACGCATTTTATGGTCACACACCTTAAATTAGAGTTTTATGTTACTACATGTGTATACAGAATAACATACATAGTATTTAAGCTATAAAACCTTTCCTTATATAGTAAAAATGTTGTTGATCTTTTTATGAAGCTTGGATTCTTACGTGGCTACCGTCGAAACATCCAATTATTTCCGGTATTTGTGCTTTCTGATAAAAAAAAGCTTTGGCTTCTCTTTTTTCTTCACTTGTATACCGAGCCCCGAAGGGGGCAAAGATGTGCTTCCATATTTTCAAGCATTTCCTTAATAATTATGCTCATGGTTGGTTGTGCAATTCCTAAATTGAAGTCATTGCCCACCCCTTTTTGATAGTTGACTTCGGAAAGGTAGCTGCAACTTAAAAAAAAAAAATTCACCCATAATACGCCTTTTTCCTTACTCGCATTTTCTCTCTAAGTTCATTCATAAGATAAATAAAAGCGTCTTTATTTCGTTGTTATTGATTTTAATTGGTGGCGCTGGGGTTTTGGGCATATTGAAGCCTCCAAATATTTTCCAAAGTGAGCTATTGGTTTCTTTTCCTACCGTAAAGTTTTCGACATACGTATTCACTTCGCAATTTTTGTAGTTTTTAGAGTCTCCTTGAGCAAATTACAAAGTTTACTTAGACGTATTTTATTCTGCGAATAAATGGGAAAATTTGACCAACAAATACCATTTGCGTATTTTTTTTTAAGTACATGATAAGAGTTAAAATAAAACATGTTGATTGTGAGTTACAGACACAATCAAAACAGACGCATAACTGCGTTAAGTGCACCAAAACCAGACCAGAACTCATGATTCAAATAATGGGCAACATTCCAGCACATCGCATTACGCCAAACAGATCAGTTGAGATTTCCGGTGTCGACTTTTGTGGCCCACTGTGGGTGCACTACAAAATCAGAGGAAAAAAGCTACACGAAGCATATTTGGCAGTCTTCTGTTGCTTTACAATTAAGACCATACATTTGGAGATCGTGACTGACTTAACGACAGAAGCTTTTATTTGGGCATTAAGAAGATTCACTAGCCGACGCGGAAGAGTTCAAACTCTCTATTGTGACAATGCAACCAACTTCGTGGGACCAAGGAATCATTTACTCGATGTTCTCCATGCACCAGAAGCAAAGGAAGCTATCATTTAAGCCAGCAGTGACAAGGGAATAATATTCAAATTCATCCCACCTCGAGCTCCTCATTTTGGAGGTCTATGAAAGGCTGCAGTCAAATGGCCGAAACATCTGCTAATAAAGACAGTTTCACCTGCGCCATTTGAAATTCAAGACCGCTCACTTCACTTTCGTCCGATCCAAATAACTTATCTGCATTGACCCCGGGGCATTTCCTAATTGGTGAACCTTTGGTTGCTTAACTAGACAGTGGCAGTGCCCCGACAAAAACTACTCTGCTGACCCGTTGGAAGGCAATTTAACAACTGAAACATGAATTTTGGAAACGATGGTCAACCGAGTATTTAAATGAACCAGGAAGGAATAACATTAACATTAGCAACATGACCATCATCAAAGAAGACAACACACCAACACTTCAATGGCCCATCGGAAGAGTAGTTCAAATTTTTAAAGGGGACGATAGCATGGTTCGAGTAGTCAACGTCAAAACAAAATCAGGGATATGGAAGCGAACAATTCATCGTTTAGCCCCACTGTTTATCGAAATTGATGAAGGTAACACAAGGTTTGCTGAATTGCCAAAGAGAGCCCCACAGTCTAAATCCACTATTAATGATACGACGGAAACACCCACAAAACGAAAAAGGTTATTTGTAATCAGCATGCATCACCATCTAATTAGTTATCTGGCCCTGATACTATCAATTATTATGGAATTACGATCAGCAGCCGAATGACGACAAATCCAAAGTCTACACCTGTCCCTCAACCTCGAGAAAAATACGCTGTCAGTGAAATATGAGGATACCGATGAATGCAACCCCATTCAACGCGGGGAAGAATGTTAAGAAACACATTGTTTGCAATGAACACCTTACCCAGCAACATAAACAAACAACGCTCAGCGTAAAGGGGACAACAGTCACGCGCTTACCCAGCTCAACTTTAACATCTTTTACCAAACGTAAGTATAGCTACACAGGACAACGATTGCAATCTTGCTGATCGTAGAATTATGCACATTCAGTTATTATACTATCGTTTAAGTAGATTAATTTATGGAAATTAATTATAAGTATAAATGAGACATTCGGTCCAACAAAAAATATCATTATTTCATTGATTGATCAAACGCAAGCGTGATTAATTCACAACTATTATTGTCACCATTGAACAAGTTCAAGTACTTTGCTCATTTTTTATCAAGAATAACACAGTTGTTGCTCAAAATGCGAAGCAAGAATACCACGTTGTTACATTTGGACAAAGCATCAGCAACTAATACACCGAATGGGAGCCAAATCCAAGAAACTCATCTAAGGGAATTCTCAATACAGGAAGGTGCAGCTGTACGAAAATGGTAGAAATAATGAACATTCAGGGAATCGAAGAAGGATTTTCGATGAGATTCGAAGCTTTGGCCTGCCAAAAAACCCCCCCTCAATCGACACGACAGATCAATAAATCAAATTAAACTATTCCGAATAACATTCAGTTAGCGGACTCGCGCTTTGAATGGCCGGCACACATCGACGTGTTAATTGGAGCCGAGGTTTATTATCATGTAATCGAAGCCGGACAGGCTGCGAAGGGACCTCTCAATGATTCAGAATACAAGTCTTGGTTGAATAGCAGTTGGGAGAGCTGAAAGCCTTCCTTATTATGTGGGCAATATGTGGAATCTGCAGTGAAGTTCAACTGAAGGAAGATATGGAAAGATTTTGGAAGTTGGAAGAAGCCCAAGAAAGACAATACAACAATCACACAGCTGATGAAAGGAGGATTAAAAACCATTTCGCTGAAAACGTTAAGAGGACTTCGAATGGCCGATTCGTAGTTAGGCTTCCATTCAAGGGCGATCCATGTGGACTAGGAGAATCAAAGGGTATTGCATGGCAACGATATTTGTCTCTGGAAAAATGAAAGACAATTGAAGAGAAATGAAGACGTCAGGAAGCATCATGTTTCATAAACGAATACAAAAGTCTTAGGAACATGGAAATCGAGCCAAGCGAGATCAAAGGGCCATAATTCTTTCCTCACCACAGCATACTGAAACCGAGCAGCACCACTACAGAGCTACGGGTTATTTCCGATGCATCAATGAAGACGGCAACCAACGTATCACTTAATGACATATTGTCGACTGGTCTGTTTCGGCTACCCACCGCTGATATCGAGAAAATGTATCGGCAAGATTTGGTTCACGAGTCGGATAGACAATTCCAACTAATCCTCTGGAGAGACGCCCCAACAGATGAAATACAATTCTATCGACTAAATACAGTGACTTACGGATCAACCTCAGCACACTAACTAGCTACAAAATGTTTACAACAGTTATCCCGTGACAAAATAGAAACTTAACCCCAAAGTGCCAAAATCCTTAAGAGACACTTCTATGTGGATGATCTGATTACAGGATCAGATAGTCTTAGCACAGCACTAAAGATGCAGGAATAGATAAGCCGTCTAATACACACAGCTGGATTCACTATCGTCACTAAACTCACCGATCGAATCCTCAAGAATTTACGCCTAACAACCTGTACAACGTTTACGTAGACAGACCTTGATTAACTCGGCGTCATCATCCTTTCACACATTCGTCGTTAATCGGGTATCAACAGTCCAGCAACTTACATCAGTCCAGTCGACAGCCTCGCTACACTGAGAGTATCGGTTCCCGTTAGATCACCGAAATCAAGCAGTGTCAGGCTCGGCAAATACTAAGATGGAGGACCGCATGGGAACTCAGTACCTATCCGCGTGCTGTTGACAGTATTGGCAATACAAAGGCCGATCTGCTCAACTCAAACAAAGTTTCTTAGATGAGTCAAGGAATATTGAAATGGGTGATGGCGTTCTGCCCCACTTAAAGAAAGGTTCTAAGATGAGCCGAGGAATATTGAAATGGTGGTGGCGTCCTGCCTCACTCAAAGAAAAGTTCTAAGATGAGTCGAGGAATATTGAAATGGGAGGTGGCGTTTGGCTGGCAGAAGAATGAGGATCTTGGGAAAAACATTGGGTCGAGAGACCCAGATCTCATAAAAACAGAGGCTAGCGTTTACTCTAGGAATCGAACCCAGGAAAGAAATCTGTAGAAAATCCAGAGAGTCTCTCTGGTAAGGTTTATAGTGGTAGAGAGAGATGAAAAGAGACCCGACAATGGTGGTCTGATTCCAATATCTCTCGAAAATTTATATTTATATACATCAGTCCAACAATCGCAGCACAGAAGTAAGCGGCATGCACTCTGTGGTTTTATGGACCACTATTTCTGCATGGTACGGAATCAGCATGGCCCGCTCCACACTCGCCTAAAGGTAAGTGCGATATTGAAAAACGAAAAATGACTACAAAACACGTAACATTCTTTCAGTTATGGAAGAACCTTCTGACATTATCTACGACATTAATCATCAAAGCAATTTTAGAAGAATACAATGTATCTTCGCTTCACTCATAACCTGAAAGGTGCGACAAACAATGAATTAATAAGAAAATCGTGCAGCTTAAAACCAACAGAACTACATAAGGCCATCATGGTCATCAAGAGCATGCAGAAAGAAGAAGAAGAAAGAGGCAGCCCAAAGCAAACTTTAGAAACTTCAAGATAGTCCAATCGCAAGCCGAGTACCGTTCATTAATGAAGAAGGCACTATGCGAGTAGGAGGTCGGCTAGAAGCCTCATCATTACCATATGAAGCAAAACATAAACTCTTACTCCCATACTCTCATCCTTTCACATAGAAACTGATGACAGCCATCCATCATGAGAATTAGAACGCTAGCACGGTCAATAATTCAGCGGTGTGAGACGCGCAAGAGCAAGACCGAAGTTGCTCACGGAAATCATGGGAAACCTGCCGGCGCACAGGGTACAACCAGCACGATCGTTTATCAACTCAGGAGTCGATTTTTGCGGACCGTTTAAGACCCATTATAAGATGAGAGGAAAGAATCATCAGAAAATATACATCGCTATTTTTTGCTGATTCGGAACGAAGGCAGTCCATCTAGAATTAGTTACGGACCTTTCGACCAAAGGATTTATTGCAGCTGTAAAACGATTCATTAGGCGAGGCAATTGTCGCCATTTGTACTGCGACAACGTAACCAACTTCTTCGGCGTTAACAATCAACTACAAGAATTAGCCGACATTCTCCATACCAACAAGGCAGCAAGTACTAGAATAGAATTCCATTTTATTCCCCCTAGAGCACCCCACATCGGTGGTCTTTGGACGACAGCGGTTAAGACAGCGAAAGATTTTTTACAACGCTGCATGATGCCCGCGTCATTGACATATGAAGACCTCGAGACACTAGTAATCGAAATTGAAGCCATTTTGAACTCAAGACCGCTCACTCCGATGTGAATTTATCTGAACGATCTTACAGCTCTAACACCAGGACATTTCCTCATAGGAAATCCACCGACAAGTTCCACTGATACAGGGGCTGAAACACTTTGGACCAATCTCGCTACAAGATGGAGGGTAATATCAACCATTAAAAAAGACTTCTGGAAAAGGTAGCAGAAGGAATACTTAAATGACTGAGCAATTTCCAGGCCCGGATGGTATAGTACGCGTAGCAGTGGATCAGATATCATCCAGCGTTTTTCGCTGACCAATACACAGGCTGTTACCTCTTTCTATTGAAATGAACACGACGTAATCCATTCACTAGATTGACGACCCTCAGTCTTCAGATGAACTTCAGTAATACCGAAGTACTTTGATTTAACAAGGGAAGACACCAATAATCTGAAAACATTGTGCCAAGCCACGACTCAGGAAGGATTCTGCGCGAACTCCATACAATATCTTCTACATCTCTACCAGGAATTGGAAGAAAATGACGAACTGCTATGACATGGACCTTTCCGCGCAGAAATGGGAGCGGTCAATATGGTGGGAAACGTGGCAAACTGTCTATTTGGCATTTTAGACTCCGATTATGCCAAGCACATTTCACACATAACTGCCGAAATACGGTCTTGAAAAGACTACCTATTGCGGCTCATAAAAAATCAAACGTCAATAATCAATTTAACAGCTAATGTAATATGGACCGATCAAGACAGAAACGAAAGGCAATTAAATAACTCATCGAACTATTCGTCCTGTGAAACAAAATATTGTTGAACATTTTTTGTCAGAGGAACGTCTTCCAGTTAAGTTTGCAAGGGTCAGGCTCCCTGAAGGTTTCTAGGTAAGCACGACTTGCTTACCATACAGAGTCACACCATGTTTTCAAGTTCGTTAAGAAGATCATTCATACTATTAGGAAACTTGTCGGACTTCATTTACATCCAAACCCATGAGCATCTCAAACGGCATTCAGTGGAGTATTCGAGGCAGTCATACGAAATGTCTAAAATCCAAGAACTCATAACACAGCAACAACAGTACAGTACAACAGTACAACTTCAACAGTAGTTCAAGGTGAAGAGAATATCAGGGCAGCAACAATTTATTGCCCTTTGCACTGCTGGCGTCATACAAAATAATCGAAGTATCGATTTTCCATTGCTCGCGCGGTATACTTACCAGCCAAAATCTGTTATTGTAATCAGTAAAGAGTGATTCATCGTGAGGTTTGATTTATAATGTAAAATAAAACACATAGAATTGAAAGCGAACATAAAATTTTTATTATCGGTTAAAAAAACAATTCACGGAATCTACTTTTTGAAAATGATATCATGTAAATATTGGCCACGACTATGTCTAAAGTGGTCCGTTCGGAAGGTCCAATTTTGGACGACTCGTTCGAGCACAGCGACTGATATTTCGCGGATAACACGAGTAATGTTGGCTTCCAAAGCGTTAATCGTCAATGGCTTATTCCTGAAGACCTAAAACTTTACATATCCCCAGAAAAAATAGTCCAAAGGTATGATATCGCAACATTTACGCGGCAAATTTACTGTAGCAAAACGTAAAATTAAGTGCTCACCAAAATGGTTTCTCAACAAGTCCATTGTTTCACACGGTGTATTGCTCGTAGCGCCGTCTTCTTGAAACCGAGACCATGTGCTTGAATTTCAGAAAACACATAGTCTGTGTTTCTATTTGCTCATTTTTGAAGAAATATGGACCAATGATTCCACCAGCCCATAAACCACACCATACCGTTGTTTTTAATGAATGTAATGATGACTCTTGGTACTTTTCGGGTTGCTCATCAGCCCAAATACGGCAATTTTGTTTATTAACGTATCCATTGAGCCAGAAATGGGCTTCATCACTGAATAAAATTTCACGATAAAACACCAGATATTCATTGAGCTTTTCCCGAGTCCATTCACTGAAAATATGATGCAAATTCAAGTTGCCTGGCTTCAATTCTTGAGCAAGTTGAATTTTCTAATCTCTTAGTCTGAGATCCTAACGTAAAATATGCCACGTTGTCGAATACGCCAAGCCAAGCTGCTGAGAACGACGACGAATCGTACACTCTCAGCTACAGCTGCTATAGTCTCTTCAGTTCGTGCTGGATGTGGTCTAACTGGTCGAGTAGCATCCACTAATGTGAACTGGTATTCAAATTTGTGAATGGTATTGGCAATAGTGGTTTCAGTTGGTCGATTATGCGCACCGTAATTTTCTCGAATCGCACGAAAAACATTTCTCACAGAACGCTGAGCTTCTTAATACAGCTGAACAATTTGGAGACGCTGTTGTGGTGTGAGTCTTTCCATCATGACTTGCCAAAAGATACTGAACAAAAGTGAAAAAGGACTTTGATGAAGTCACGCGAGTTATGTATAAGTCAGCTTACTCAGATATCGAAAATATTCTGAAAGATATGAGAACCAAGTAGATATTAAGTTACAGAAATGTTCCCAGACTTTTTCCGCTGATCACTTGCATTTGCAAACCTGTGGGAATGCAGAAAAAGCTGAGCAAGCATTTCATAGAGTATAAGTAGACCTAAGATAGCATTCTAAGTTGAGTTCCTTGTTAACCTTGTAAGGTAAGTAAAATTAAGTTCTTTTTTTTAAATAAAGTTTTTTTTAAATAAATAATGTTTGATTTGTATCGAATAAAAAAAACTTTATTTATTTGGCGCAGTCGGTAGTATAGTTCTAAGAAGAATTATCCAGTGATAAACGAACCAGTACACAGTGTGAAAATAGTGATTAAACACTAGTGAAAAAATATCGAAAAAAAAACACAGTGTTCTAATTGGCATTTTACCGCTTATGGACAATCTCCAGCTAGGATAAAAAAGTGCAAAAGAATCTGTTTATGAGGAAAGACAGAACAAAATTTTACAACAATAACAGAAGAGGATTAAACGAACGAGGAATTAGCAGCCGAATTACAACAAAAAAAAACAACAATTGGAACAATTAGCCGCTGCATTCCAAGCTTCACAAGCAAGAACAGCATCTCGAGAAAATACAGAGAAAGCATTAAGAGAAGTAAAGCATATGTCAACGTTCACCGGACAAGATGAAATTACCATCAATTCATTCATAAGTAGCGTAGAGTACTACTTATCAGGAGTCGAAGAAGAAAACTTGAAGAAATGTATGGTGTATTTACGAAAAAATACAAGGAGAAGCAAAAAACACAATCATAAATCTACCACAACCGGATAATTGGGAACTAATAAAGGGAACACTCAATCTTCGATATAGACCAGATGTGGAGCCATCCGAAATATATAAAAGGATCACCAATCTCAAAGTTACAAATGTAAGTGAATTATCTAGTGAAATTCAAAATATTAAATATAAAACAGATGAGCTTAGGGTTTATTATAAAGAAGATAAAAGTATTGATTTAACAAGTGTAGAAAGTCTCCTAGTACATACGGTGAAAGAAATGACACAAGGTGTTCTTTTAGATAAAATATATGATAAAACAGATTTAGGTGAAATAATTTCAATTATGAGAAAAAGACGATTTGAAGATTCATGCATTAGGTATGAATTTAGGAAACAAAAACATAATAAATTCAATAACCCAAAACAAGAAAGTAGAAATAGTAGTCGAAGACATGACAATCAAGAACAGGGAACTAGAAATTTAGGATATCATAAAAAAGATTATCAAGACCAGGGAAATTCAGGGCAAAACCGACAATACCATAATTCAGGACAATCTAGACAACACTATAATTCAGACCAGAGACGACAATACAATCAAAACTCACATAGACCTGAACCCATGGAGATAGGGAATGTGGAAAATAGATCACAAACAACTTATAACAAAAAAAAGGCAATCACCAGAGTTAGACAATTTGAGCAACCATTCGGGCCAATATCGCCACCAACAGAATGATTCTCAACAAAGAACAGAACCACCGAGTCCCAATGACTATAAACAAAGCAAAAATGATGAATACACTTCGGAAGTAAATAATGCTCATTTTTTTGGAATTAGCCTCGGACGATCTACCACAAATTTATTTAACCATTATTAAAAACAAATATTTAGCTTTAGTAGATACCGGTTCAACTCTAAGTATAATTGACGATAGACTAGATGAATTTACTAAAATTTCTATTAAACCAATATATTTTACAACAGTTACTGGTAAAGATAGTATAAAATTTGAGGTACATACACCTGTACCTGAGGAATTAAGAGCCCCCTTTAATGCTCGAATAAGATGGAAAGTAAAAAGACTTTGTAATAGAACATACCAATTTATAATTGGTACGGATCTATTAAACAACTTAAACACTTTAATAAACCTGGATGAAAGAACCATCAACTTAAATAACCAAAGTTTAAAGTTTATTAATCATCCATATACAGTGAATGAAGTATGTTCACGTGAACCCCTTGATAACTATATAAAACACGTCAATACTGATCATTTAAATGAAGAAGAACGACAAGAAGTCGAAAAACTGATGAAAAGATTTGAGAACTTATCCTTTAAAGAGGGAGATAAGCTTACTAGCACCCCAGAAATAGAACACGAAATAGTCACAATAACAGATCAACAAATCAACGCCAAACTATATAGGTATCCACCTCAAAAAATGGAGGAACAAGGAATTATAAGGAAAAGTAATTCTAAATATTCCAGCCCCCTAATAGTTGTTCATAAGAAAATGGACAACTCAGGTAAAAAAAAATTCAGAATTGTGATTGACTACAGGAAACTGAATGCCGTTACCGTTGACGACAAGTTTCCATTACCTAACATTGATTCAATTTTGGATAAGTTAGGTAAGGCACAGTATTTTATAACGTTGGACCTTGCTAAGGGATACCATCAGGTGCTAATTAGAGAACAAGACAGAAAAAAGACAGCTTTTGTCACCCCTCACGGTTTATATGAGTTCATCGGAATGCCATTCGGAAGAATGCCCCAGCGATATTCCAAAGACTCATGAATGATATTCTGAGAGATTACATAAATAAAACCTGTGTAGTATACCTTGATGATATACTAGTTTTTAGTACAACATTAAAAGAGCATATTAAATCATTAACCGATATATTCAATGTATTGAAATCAAAACAATTAATAATTCAAATCGACAAGTGTAATTTTATGAAGAGAGAGACAGAATTCTTAGGACACGTCCTAACAAAGGAAGGTTTAAAACCAAATCCCGAAAAAATATCGGTAATCCAAAAGTTATAGCTATCCACAACACAAAAAGAAATAAAAAGTTTTCTTGGTATCACAGGATACTACAGGAAATTTATTAAAAACTGTGCTAAAATAGCACAGCCTATTACCAAATATTTAAAGAAAAATAGCAAAATTAACCTAAACGACCCTAATTATATTGAAGCCTTTGAAAAACTTAAAATTCTTATAACCAGTCATCCAATTTTAAAATATCCTAATTTTCAAAATAAATTTTGTCTAACAACTAACCCTGAATAATCACGAAAAAAACTATTCAGCCACGGACAAAGAATTTCTTGCAATTATGTGGTCTGTAAACTACTTTTGATCATATCTTTATGGGAATAAATTTAAGATTTTTACAGATCACCAACCGATTAAATTTTTGCATGCCAAATACAAAGGTAAGGATCTTTCTCCAAGACATCAGAGATGGCTCTTAAAGCTAGGAGAATATCAATTTGAAATCGAATATTTGAAAGGTAAAGAAAACAGAGTAGCGGATTTTCTGAGTAGAATTAAACCCAACGAGGACGTTACTCATAATAAGGAAGAAGAAGAACAATCCCAGAGTACAGACAATTTTTCACTTGAATGTAATGAAAATGACTCAATATCCGATTTTGTATTTAATATGGAAGACAATAATTCAGATGAGACGATCCATTCAGCAAACGAAGAACTCATGGACCACATTCCAATCAAAGAAGAAATAGTGAACAAATATAAAACTTAAATAATTCTAACTAACAACAAAACCCAAGAAATTGAAACCATTCATGGAAAACGAATAATATACATAGCAGAATATGACTTTAATAGATTAACCGATATCTTTAAAGCTTTTATAAAAAAAGGAAAAATAGGTATTTTTTCAGAATTACCAGATCATCAATATAACGTAGTTCAGGAAAAGTTAAGAGAAATGTTTTCAGACGATAGCCAAATTAAATTTGTTAAATGTTCTTTTAGAGCGCAAGATATCAAAACCGAAGTAGAAGTAGTAAAACAAATATCACTCTATCATGTGAAGGAAAGTTTACATTCGGGAATTCAGGAAACTTACAGTGCTATTAAACACAAAATTTATTATCCTAAATTACAAGAAATAATTCAAATAGTTATAAATAATGTGAGATATGCCAACAAGTTAAATATGATAGAAAACCAATAAAAACAAAATTTCAATTAACCGAAACAGCAACAGATCTTAATGAAATACGTAGATACGTTTGTCATAATGAAGTGTAGTTTTCTAACAATTATCGACAAGTTTTTTTTATTTTTTTATTTTTGGGTTAGCGTACTATCTTTCAGACAGGAATCATATTACAATAGTAGAGGAATTAGAGAATCACTTCGCTAAAGTAGGAAAACCTAAAAAGAGTTTAAATCAATCCACATCAAAGAATTCTTACAAGAGGAAGATGTAGAAATACATTTTACCAAACCATATAGTCACACCGGAAATTCTGACATAGAACGATTTCATAACACCATATTAGAAAAATGTAGAATTTTAAAATTAAATAAACAAAACATATCAATCAAAAGATTAATAACAAAGGCCATACGAAACTATAATGAGAGAATACATTCCACAATAAAAAAAACTCCAAGCGAAGTTCAATCTAAAAGAATAGATCTTGAAAAGGTAAGACAAAACTTAAGGTCAACAAAAGAAAAGAATATCAAAAAGTCCAACGAAAATCGCGAAGATTACATTGAAGAGAGGTCCACAGGATTTATAAAAAACTATAAGGCAGTTAGGCATAAACATCAACCTAAATTAAAGCGTAGCAAATTAGCAAACGTTCATACCACTAATATTAAACGACAACCAAAATTTTCAGCTCTTCACGATGACATTGTTACTCGTACTAATAATGCCAACTAACGGACTCTTACATATATACGACATAAAGGAACAAACAGGATTTACTCAAATCAAACTTAATGACGTCGACATAGTCGTTAAGACAGACATTATCATTCACATGATCAAACCACAAGACATAATAAATTTATTAAATGACATAGCATTAAATATTGACAGTCTTGACGTACAACACAAAGAACTACTTAAAACAGAACTTATACATTTAACAAATATAGTAAAAACAATTATTCCGAGAGATAATAGAAAGAGAAGAGGTTTAATTAACATTGTAGGAAAAGCATCAAAGTGGCTTTTCGGTACATTAGACGAAGAAGATAGAATAGACATTGAAAACCACCTTAAAAATATAGAAATCAATAACCACAATTCAATTAGTAATCTAAACCAACAAATTGTAATAAATAATAATTTCAACAGAACATTTAGACAGCTTAAAGATATTATTAAGAAAGACAGGGAAATAATTTTGCGACAACTAAACAATGTATCCAGTCGAACAATTGAACAGAATTTATTTTTTGATCAGCTTTTTAAAGTACAACTAATAAAAGAAAAAATAAAGCACATACAAGATAATGTAGCATCGGCAAGACAGGAAATAATTCATCCTAACATCTTAACAGATGAGGAGATACAAAGGTACAATATAGATTTGAATAAAATGAAAAATATTAAATTAGGCATTACTAAATATAAGAATGATACTCTTATATTTGCAATAAAAATCCCAAAAGAATTTAAACAGATTCCACTAAAAATAATAGTACCGATTACAAACAAAAATGGAAAAGAAATCGATTGTTCTAAATAAAGGTAGTAGAATACAATAAAATCAATTATAAGTATGAAGAATTTAAATATCTTAATGAATTAAGCATAAGTAAACATTGTATTTTTCAAGAAAATTGTAAATTAATTAGAAATAACCAAACTGAAATCATATTAATAGATGAAGAAACCATTTTAATAAAGAATGCAAATAATTTAAACATAAGTCAAGATTGCGACAACAGAAATTTAAATGTAACTGGAAACGTGTTAATACATTTTAATAATTGTAAAATAAAAATTTTAGATCATTATTTGTCAAACATAAAAGAGAGCTTCCAAGAGCGATTTTACTATCCAATGTACAAATATTTTACAAATTTTACTGATAAAATAACTTTAGATGAAATTATATTCGAAAATGAAAATAATCTCAATAAAATAAAAGAATTGCAATACCATAAAAATGTTTCATATACACTAAATGTTAGCTTTGTCATAATTTTAATTGTTTTAGTAACCATAGTTCTTATATCTTTCAAAATACAGCAATCTGTAAATGTCAAAGTAAAAAACAAAATTCAGGAGAATTTTAAAGTAAAGGACGGAGAAGTTATGTATAAGTCAGCTTACTCAGATATCGAAAATATTCTGAAAGATATGAGAACCAAGTAGATATTAAGTTACAGAAATGTTCCCAGACTTTTTCCGCTGATCACTTGCATTTGCAAACCTGTGGGAATGCAGAAAAAGCTGAGCAAGCATTTCATAGAGTATAAGTAGACCTAAGATAGCATTCTAAGTTGAGTTCGTTGTTAACCTTGTAAGTAAAATTAAGTTCTTTTTCCTAAATAAGGTTTTTTTTATTCGATACAAATCAAACATTATTTATTTCGCGTGATCTGTCAAAAGAAGCCTATTTAAAATCAAACCTCCCGATGAATCACCCCTTATTAAAGAAATTAAAGTGAGGCAGTTCTTGTTGGAAACACACCAAATACGTAAGCCGTTATTTTGTTCTCGCTATACGATCAAGCTAATTTCATCGTTGCGCAGTACTCTCTTTTCATAACGTACATTTGTAATCTGGTATTCTGGTCCAAGCACCAGTATTATCAGTAGCTGTCAAGGTGTATGCACCTTGAACAACATTACAAAACGTACAGTGAACATGTGGTTTCAACAAGACGGTGCAACCGCACACACAACACGAGCCACAATGTATATTGAGAAGGAAGCGTTTCCTTGTCGCGTAATCTCCCATTTTGGCGATTTGGCATGGCCAGCAATATCGCCCGATTTAGCCATCCCAGACTTATTTCTTTGGGGCTACTTGAAGTCGCGGGCTTATGCCAACAAGCCTCAGAAAATCGTAGCCCTTTAGGAGAATATTCGACAGGAATGCAGATAGTTATCACCGGAAATTTTGCGAAAAGTCATAGAAAATGCGATAAAATATGCACAAATGTTTACCAACACTGGCGGCAGCCACATGGCGGATATTATCTTTTCCACTTAACATAAACAATTGCAAAGGTCCACATAAAGATTTCCATCACCTTAAATCATTTTTTTTTTTTGCTTAGTATAGTGCGTGACGAACTTATAACTCGCCAAAAGACCTAAAGTAGTTCAAGTGCGTGTGCGGGAGAACACATAAATCGCTAAAAGACCTCAAGAAGTTCAAATGCGTTCAGAATTATAAGTGAAACACATATAAAATTAAGGGAATTAAAAATATAAAATTAATATATATAATAATATATTGTAATACACATTGAACCAACGAATAACAAAAGAAGGTATCTATTCTTTTTAAAAAAAAATCATTCCATACTATTTTATGTCATTATTTTAATTCGTTTTATTTATATTTTAAACTTTCCAAAAATATAAACAAATATGTCTTACCCAGAACAAAGCCAATCTAATCCTTTCAGATCTACCCAAAACCTAACCCCAGAATTAGTTGTTCTCATGACAGAGATAGTGAATAGAGTATTCCAGAATGAGGGTAGACAGGTTATTAACTGTGTCCTTAACCCAAATGCCGACATTGTAACAGGGCAGGACCAGGAAATTCGACCCGAACTGCCAGGGAACTTATCCGATCTGGAAAGGATTTCTGACATTGTAAAAAGTCTTAGGGAATTCTCAGTGAACCCGATAGAGTTTTCTTCGTGAAAGAAAATCGTAGATCGAATCCTGCGTTTTTACAAACACCTCAGAGAAATCCCTAAATAATATAGTATACTGTCGATGATACGTAATAAAATGATCGGCAGCGCAGACAATGCACTCGAATCATATAACACACCGCTAAAATGGATAGCCATGTCACGTTGTCTGAATTTGCGGATAAGAGAGATCTGGGTACCTTGGAGTACCAAATGACTTCTCTTATACAGGGGAATTCTACCATTCACGAATTTTATCAAGCCGTGTACAATCATTTGACGTTAATCTTAAACGAAATTGCGTGTATGGAAGTCTCTCAAGAGTCTACGACCCTTCTCACACAAGTGTATAGGTACAAAGCGCTTGACGGCTTAAAGGCGATCTGCCTAGACTGTTGGGTATCCGGCACGATTTCGTGCCGCATATGGTAACAACAATCGAAATTCGATAAAGAAGAACAGCTTACCACCTCAGCAGCCACCGCGTAAACCCAATCCACACACTCTTATCCAGCAACTTTATCCTCACTTGAATCATCTGCCACCACAATTCAACCAAGTTCCTCAACTTAGACCAGCCTGGCCAACTCAACCGCAAGGGGATCGAAATCAACAACATATATAGTTCCCTCAATACAATTTACAACCCCTTCTCTCTTCTTCTACTCTTTCAACCAATCGGAGTCCCTCAAATCGTTACGAAACCTCAACCGAAGCCGGAACCTATGGACGATCAGCACTATTTGGATTTGCCAAAAGAGACCTCCTGGACTTCACCCTCAACAGCATATAAGTTAAATTTTTATTTAATTATAAGTCATAAAAAAAAACAATTTTTATCTTACGGCTAAATGTCAACTTTTATTAGACAAACGTTAACACTATCTGGAGACTTAATTACAACTCTCAATACTTATTTCTAAATGCTCCTATTTATAAGGGGCGAAATGCTCTTTGCTCAGGTGCAGACATAGCGTCAGCAATAATGCAGCTTGGGAAACATTCTGTGTGATGATACTAGGTGTCTGATAACAGCATGTACAGTGCATCCGGCACCTGCATTTCTGTGGGAATAGAATTTGACAACGTAAACTTGTAAGGTGATAACTCTTCCCTCCTTAAATGGAAATGTCCTCATTTTCAGAAGAAGGGTATTTGACTGGCCCTGATGAATTCTTGCTATAACATTGGTGACCTTGTTTGATAATCTGGTCTCACATCGAGCACCGGAACTTCTTATGCTTCTATGACCGTAGTACTTCTTATTGATTGATTTTTGCTGGATGTCAACGACCGCATAATCATAAGTCCTATCAAGAGGATAATCGTCATGGTGGTAAGGCCAACATTTATGAGGAAGCTAGATTTATTTTGGTCTTCGATCAGTTTTATGTGTTCGGTACTGTTAAGGTGTAATTCCTTCATAGTTTGAAGCGTTAAGATTTCTTCGTATGGTCCCGAGATGGAGTCTGGGTGCAAGATTGGAGGAAGTGGCTGAGTACTTGTAATTTCGTTAAAGATGTAGGATTGATGGTTGACGGTAATTGTTGTATTGCGAAATTGTATAATGAAGCTGCCGATCAGATTTGTTGGTTCACTATTGACGAATATCGCTCCATTGAATTGGTTTAATAGTATTGTTCCTGGGGAAAGTTCTTCTACTGTTGCAATGTGTTGGTTACTTATTTCTGTGCAGTTAGGCGGTCGGCTCCTGAGCAAATTAGGTATACAATAAGATTCGCTTAGATATACAATTTGATTTTTCTTACATATGCTTATTTTATTATTTGAATTACATTTATCTCTTATTCCATATAATTTAGTACTACATTGTAGAATGTTTTCATGTATAATTTTTGAGGCAATTTTACCTCGTTTTACAGGTTTTATTAATATATTTTTACATGATTCTTTTTCTGTATTTAGTAAACTTATAACATAAAGTATAGTATAATTATTGGTTGCTATTTTTATTTCAGCAAAATCAAGTGCATCTTCTATGTTTATATAATCTATATCATTTTTTTCAAAAAAATCTTTTATTATATTTATTTCATTAAGTGATAAAATGAAGGAATTTATTATTCCGGATTTTTCCCAGCGTAAGGCATATTTAATATTGACAATTTCTTCCTTAATTAGTTCTAGCTTAAATTTAATAAATTTATTACTTTTTTCATTTATTTGATAGTTTTTAAAGTTTTTTTTGTAATATTGGTAATTTCGTTTATTCTCTCAATTGTTGATTTATTTATTACTACTTGTTTATTACTATTTACTAGGATATTATTAATTTTTGGTTTAATTATATCGAAGTCGTCGTGGTAGCATTACCTGCAACCCATTTCCACGCGCTTCCAACAAAATTCAAAGATTTTTTGTTCTAGTGCGGGGTTTCAATTGGTTAATAAGGGATAAGGTTTTGTTTATTTCATGAAGGAGGAATGGGTAAATTGGATGGCTTGGATCGACCTCGTGCTGAGTTGTTTGTTGTAAATCGTAAATAGTTTCTTCATAGGTTTCCAGATTGATTACGTGAATAATTTTGAGTGTTCCAGTTTGAATTTTTGATGTTCTGACATTAAGTGTAATTGCTCTTGAGTTAGAATAATCCAGAATTCGAATTTCTGCAAGACAATTGGCTATAAGCCATCTAAAAGAAGATTTTAGCTCTTAATATTATTCTTATGGACGGTTCTGCCTGACTCCGTGAGGATGGTTTAAAAAAAGTTTTGTTTTACTGTTTCTTTCTTAAATCTAGGAGATAATTTTGATCCTACTCCTTCGTTTACTCTGACATATACTGTAGTACCAGGGGAATAATCTTTGATGGGCTGTTTCTTTTTATTGGCATATTGCAAATCAGTTACCTGTTTCTGTTTAAGTCTGTTAATGCTATCGAGCCTTGCTTTCTCGAAGTCTTTTGGATTGGTACTTACACCTCTCCCAAAGAATACTTCGAATGAATTGAGAAATTGTACTCATAGACGGCTATGTCTAAGAGTTCGGGAAATGATCTATATGTTTCGTCAGCCTTTTTACAACGCATGATTTCAGTAAGGGTGGAGTGAAATCTCTCCACTTGTCCATTGAATGAGCTGCTATAAGGGGGAGTTTTAAAAATTTTAATTTTTAATTGGTCGGTTAGCATAAAGTTTATGAATGGGGAATTCAGGGATTTTTCGTTATCAATTACTACAATTTTTGGAACGCCAAATGCAAAGATTATTTCGCGTAACGGATCTCTGATATCTTCAATGGCTTTAGTAATTTCACTTGTGCGAATTTGGAAAACTTATCTATTGCTGTAAGGACTAGTTTTTTTTCAATGGTATAGATATCTATATGTACTATTTCTCCTGGGAAGTTAGGAATTGGGGTTTCTTTTAACTCGGGTTTGTTTGGGTGTCTGTTATACTTCTGCTCTTTGCAAGTGACACATTGTTTTATTAGATAAGATAGTTTTGAGTTCATTTTGGGAAAGTAGAACTTTTCTAGGAACTGAGCCTTATTTTCGCGGGCGTTGCGATATGCTCTTCTGTGTTCCTTAATGATCTCCTCTTCTTGCTTGGCTGTATCTGTTAAATCCTCTATCCTTTTTTGGGTGAAGCGGATTTTGTAATTTTTGAAATGTGTAGGAAAAATGTTTTGGATCTGGCCCATGATTTCTTCTGTAGTCTGCAGTCCATTAACTACACTTGGGTTGAGGTATTTTTCGAAAATTTGGATGAGGTCGTCTTCAGTGTACCTTGGTTGAGTTACTATATGTCTATGGTAAGTGGGAAAGGGAATACTAAACCATTGTTAGTTGTACCTGTAGTAACTATCAATTGATTTTTGAAAACTTTGATGGGTATTTCAGTGGCTGTAATTAAATCTTGACCTGAGCTTTCGGCACAGTGTTGAGTACCGGTGAGTGAATTTATTGATGTTTTTGAGGGTCTAGAAAGAGCATCTGCTACGATATTCATTTTACCTGGTTTGTACTTAAGCTCGTAATTGTACTCTTCCAGTATGGCTTTCCACCTTTTGAGCTTACTGTAGTTGTTTTTGCTAGTTGGAGCATAAGTTAGCGGTTGGAGATCCGTGAGTATTTGAACTTTTGCTGTACCATGTACGGTTGTGAGTTGAAATACCCTGTTAAAATCGGGATAAATTAAGAGCTAATCATTTGATATAAGTGAATTTTTAATTTTTTGGAATGCGTTAGATGCGTCGTCGTTTAGACAGATTGGAGTTTTACTTGAAGAATTTTTCGAAATTCGTCCTCCTTTCCCCCTCAAAAGGAATGTAAGGGGTTTCGCCAGATCTGCGTATCCCTTGATGAAGCGGCGATAATACCCCGAAAGACCGAGAAAAGAGCGGAGATCTTTCAATGTTTTTGGGCAAGCGAAATCCACTATCGCTTTTACCTTTGCAGGATCCATTTTGATTCCTTTCGCAGAAATAACGAATTCTAAAAATTCTACTTCTTCTCTGAAAAATGAACATTTATCCAACTGGACCTTTAAGTTCGCCTTTTCTAGCGTTTCAAAGGCTTTCCTTAAATTTTAAGAGTGCGTAGCTTCATCTTCTCCGATGACTACAATGTCATCAATATAAACGAAGCATATTTTGCCGATATGTTCTCGCAAAATGTCGTCTAGGGCTCTTTGAAAAATGGCCGTTGCATTTTTGAGACCAAAAGGAAGTCTTGTAAATTCATATTTATCATTATTGACTGAGAAAGCTGTTTTCTCAATGTCTGACTCCTTCAGCGGTATTTGGTGGAATCCGCTTTTAAGGTCGATTACTGAAAGTAATTTGCGTTGGCCTTATTGCGACAGCACTTCATTAATCTGTGGTATCGGATATTTATCTGAAATCGTGACAGTATTCAGTTTCCGATAGTCAACAACTATCCTGTACTTCTTCTCGCCAGAAGAGTCAAGTTTTTTTGGTACTATCCATATAGGAGAGTTGTAGGGCGACCGTGAAGGAGTTAAATTCTCCTGGCTGACCGTTGAAGTCTTTAAGGCAACGAACAACATCGGGTATTTTATCTAAGTCAGAAATATTCTGCCTAAATTCAGGGTTAATGGTTTGGTCTATGCCAAAGAAATGATCATGGTAGGGGTTTATAACAGATTGGATAAGTTGTCGTCCTTCGTTTTGAAGAACGCGAGTTACCACACCTGTAATGAGGGCTTCCAGAGCCTCATTTGTGACAACTCCACTAATATTAGCCACAGATGGTCGTGGGGTTTCAGGATTGGAGATAGGAACATTAAGAACAGGAGGTCTTATTACTTTATTGTTCCTTGCCCTTTTCTCTCACTCTCTCGAATCAAATTTATTTAAACATGGCAAATCCCAATAAAGAGAATAGAGATTACCAAATTAAATTTAATTATTTACGATTTTCTCCTTAATTTAAACACTTAAATTAATTTGTTTCTTTAAATTTTTAAACACTTCACACAATTGCTTATTATCTAGACTTATTTTTCTACAAGATGGTTATGGGTATTAATAAATTTCTTTAACTATTTTTAAATTCTTTAATTTAATTGAATTGTTTCTTAAAACTAAACTTACAATACTATAATCTGCAGGCAATACATTGGTCCTGACTTTTGCGTTGTCGTGGTGCGGCTAGCGGTCAAACGCTTCCTTTTCCCTCATCGGTCGAGTGTTCAGCTGCCGGCGATTACTTAGGGGCCCTTGTGAATATCACTTTCACCACACACGCGGGGGAGCCACAGGGTATTTTAGTAATTAATACTACTTGAGGACTTTTTTTACGGAATTAACACGAACTTGGTGCTTCTTGAGGACCTTTTAGTTGTAACGATTTACCGAATGTAACCCTGTGGTTCCTGCTCGGGTGCCAGTTAAATTTTTATTTAATTATAAGTCATAAAAAATAAAACTATTTTTATCTTACGGCTAAATGCCAACTTTTATTAGACAAACGTTAACACTGTATGGAGACTTAATAACAACTCTCAATACTTTGTAAATTTTTCTTGTAAAATTTTTCTAAATGCTCCTATTTACAAGGTGCGAAATGCTCTTTGCTCAGGTGCAGACATAGCGTCAGCAATAATGCAGCTTGGGAAACATTCTGTGTGATGATACTAGGTGTCTGATAACGGCATGTGCAGTGCATCCGGCACCTGCATGGGAATGGAATTTGACAACGTAAACTTGTAAGGTGATAACTTACACCTAATAGACACCAACGAAATTATCATATAAATACAGAACAAATAAATCTTGAAAATTACTTCCTAGCTATGGCAATGGAAGATGCAAATTACAACCAGACTCTAAAACAAGTATTGACCTACTGAAGAAACCTCAAGCGCTACTGAGAACCACACCTATAGTGCTATAGATACCTTGACCGTTCCTGAATATACGAATCTGAATTTTTTAATTTTTTAATATTGTACAAAACTCAAAATTTTCCTTCTACCTACCCTAAAGTCGTTCCATGACATTCTCAGGAATGACAGCTTAAAAACCTTATCTGCTGTAATTTACTCAAAGGATAGCTATATGGAAGTCCTTAACAACGTCAAAATTAAAATAACTCAACTCAAGTCTCCTTCAGTTAATTCTTTTGAAACCAAATTTAACCAAATAACCGTATGGCAAAAACACTCAATAAGTGTACTAACATAAACTTTTTCGAATTTATTTTCTGAACCTGATGAACGACTCACTAATACGACTAAGGTCACAGGTGAAATCCTTACCAATACCGATCTCCAGTCTATACGAAATGGTCGCCGTACCCTACATCCCTAAGAACCGAAATTGAAACTCAAATTGAGAAACTCTTAACTGATGGTATTATTCGACCGTCCCGGTCACCCTATAATTCACCTATATGGGTTGTTCCGAAGAAATGCCACTCTTAAGGTTCTCTTAATAACGGAAAATAAGAGTTCACTAGGCTTCCTTTTGGATTGAAGAACGCGCCTTCAATTTTCCAACGAGCCCTAGATGACATACTCCGCGCGTTTAAAGGAACATCATGCTTCGTCTATATTGATGATATCATCATCTACATTATAGTGAGAATGAAATTGAACATATCAAACATATTTCCGAAGTATTCGTCCAACTCAACAAATGTAAGAATAACTCAAGTTAACACAATGACACCCATTATACACAGTGATGTAAGTTCATCGCATAAACTAATACCAGCTATGGAAGCACCCATAAATGACTTCAAAAGTCAGATAATGCTATCAACTAGAGATGAAGGAAGTCATAAGTTCGAAATCCCTTTCCCCACAATCGTTAGAAAAAATTACTGTAGAAGCTCTTATCCATATTTTAAAAAAAAATATTTAAACCCTAGTGTTATTGTATAAATGGACTATATGTTTCATGGGATAAATTCAAAAATCTACCCACTTCATTTCAGGTGCTATAAATCTAGATTTACACAAACAGAAGTAAAAGATATTACAGATCCAATAGAACGAAGACACGAAATACTAAAGGAAAACAAAAGAGCTCATCGAAATAGTTTAGAAAATAAAAACCAACTAATCCAACATTTCTACTTCCCGAAAATAAAATTCGAAGTGGATAAGACAGTCCGACAATGTTCAGTTTTTAAGCAATATAAATATGATCGCCTCCCTAACAAGCCGGAATTACAATCTACAATCTCTCAATACGCCGGTCACAGTATCCACATAGATATCTACTCTACCGAAAAGAATTTAGTCCTAACTGCTGTGGATTAAATCTCAAAATATGCCCAGACCCGAATTCTGAAATCTAAAGCCGTAGAGGATGTAAGAGAACCTTTACGACAAATCCTTTTCGCCTTTGGCGTCCCTAAAATCGTTGTTTTTGACATAGAAGAATCTTTTAACTCAGCATCCATCCGATTCCTGTTCCAAGATCAGTTAGGCATAGAGGTCTACAGTGCAACGATTCCACTCAACGCTATCCGAAATCATGCGTTGCCTCAAACCTGATAACATACACAGATCTTTTGAGGAGTTACTCGATCGTTCAGTACACGAGTACAATTATTCAACGACAGAGAAACGACCAATAGAAGTGTTCTTTCGCCGTTCCGTAAGAAATAACCCGGAAACTTACGAAAAAGCAAGGCAAGAAAACGTTGAACGATTAAAAGCTAAACAAGCTCAGGACCTAATCTCTCACAACAGGAGTAAACAGACTATTAAAACCTACAAGCCTGGCGAGACTATCCTTGTCAAAATTAACAAACGTTTAGAAACAAAACTATCTCCCAGTAAACAGTTAAGGAGAACAAAACAACAACAGTTCTAACACAATCAGGAAAGGTAGTCCATAAAAAACTCATTAAAAGTTAGCATTTATTTATTTATATTCATTATAAGATTTAACATCTTTTTTAATACTGAGTGCAATACATTAGCATTATAGGTTTTTAATGTATGAATATATTAAAACTATACTAACAATAAATAAACTTAACCTATGGATAAAGAGTAAGAGTGAAGAATGGTAAAAGGTTTGTAGAAGCAGAAGAGGGAGGGGGGGGGGGGGGAATTGTGGGCGAGTTGAGGAGGAAAAATGTCGAAAGATTGCACTTTTAAAATTCGAGCTACTAGATATGGCTTTGATATGCATAGGTAATGAATTACAAAGTCTAACAGTGTATATGAAAAATAAACGAGAGAAGTTAATGTAATTGCAACGTAATGGAATAAGGCTAATGGTTCTTGAGAACCGAGTGAAAGTAAGCCTGTTGTACAGGGGCACTTCTTATGAATGATTTTATGTAAGAATATGCAGTTCCTGGCGTTGATGTATTCTTGTAAAGTATAACCGAGTAAATCCCTAGCATGCACTGACAAATGTTCATGTCTACGGATGCGGTGAATGTAACGTACAGCATCATTGAAAGCGACTTGCAGCTTATATTGTGATAATGAGTCAAGATTACTGTAAACAATTTCAGCGTATGAAATATTTGGTAATACGAGTGTTAATATTAGCTTTTTTCTAGTTCCAAGGGAGTGTAGTAAGCGCTGTGCCACAGTTTCCGAAGGCACGCATATATACGACCAATCACTAAGTTAGTGTGTTTATAACCACTGAAAGAGCGATTAATAACAGAGCCAAGACTGGTTACAGTTTCAACAACTTCAATTTTGCTATTATTTAGGTAAATATCTGGTGAAATATTTAAGTTAAAGCTTTTCTTAGAAATAGGAATTATTTGAGTTTTAATCGGGTTCAAGAGTAATCCATCTGATACTGACCAATTATAAATGTTTTTGAGCTGGTCGTTTAAAAAAAAAACAAGCTCTGATAACTCTTAAAGTTTTTAGCTAAATGAAGTTGTACGTCATATGCATAGAGGTGTACTGAAGCATATTTGCACACAGATGGGAGGTCATTTATAAACATGCTAAATAACATAGGGCTCAAAATTGAACCCTGAGGAATGCCTTGCACCATTTCTCTAAGATTTGAGCGATTTCACCGCAACTAACCCTTTGCGATCTACCAGAAAGAAAACTACAAACTAGCTTACACACCCTTTCGCTAAAACCAAAATTATTTCTCAGTTTCCAAGATAGGATTGAATGATTAACTGGCCAAAGAGCGAAACAAACCCCTTGTCGAAATCCTGCCTTATTTATTCCAGCAAGTTCACCATCGCTGTGGAACAGCTGTGGTTAGCTCTAAAACCAGATTGCCGGGGGCTCAGCAGTTTGTGTAGTGATAAATGCTTTGTTATCTGCACTGATATTATCTTCTCGAACACCTTTGAAAAACACGGTAGGATACTAACAGGTCTAAAATCGGCAGGGGATGATGAGTTAGTTTTCTTAGCTATTGTCAAGACTCTTGCAACTTTCCAGCATTGTGGAAAGGTTGAAGTAGTAATGCACCAGTTAATTAAATGCGTGAGATAGGAGACAATTTGTGGTAAAACAAGTTTAATGAAGCGCATAGGTATTCCATCCTCACCCTTAGAGTCAGACTTGAACACTGTCACGCATAGAAAAATTTCGTCTTTAGTTGCTACTACAAAATCGTCCAACCTTGGAGCAATAAAGTTTTTATTTTGACTAAACATAGAGTTGCAATAACTGATCCCATCGGGATCAAGAGAGCATTTGGAGTCACTGGTAGCTTCAGTGGCACCGATTTCACGAATATTGCTCCAAAGTTTATTAGCCGGGAGGGAAGTGCTCAATTTGGAAGCATAATAGTTTTTTTTTTTTTTTTAAATGCTCACTATAGAAGTCGAGTTGTTACGTGTTGCCTTGTACTCAGAGCAGGCAGTAGTAGAAGGTCTTTGCTTCCATTTTATATACAACTTGTTTCGGGTTTTTATAGCGCGTACTACTTCAGGAGTATACCATGGGCATACTTTATTTATAATTCTGACCGTTTTCGTTTGCACACACTGATCAAACAATTGAGTCAGAATTGTTTGCAGCACAAAGATTTTTTCATTTGAATCAGCGCTTAAACGGCATTGCTCCCAAGGGGTAGAAAGGGTAGCAGTCTGGAGGGCAAGTAGGTCAATTGAGCTAAAATCCTTATAGGTAAATGTATCAGGCACAGCATTTTTCACCAAATTCACATCATAAGTACAGAAAAGTAGATCATGATCAAAAATATCAAAAGATAATTGATCAAACTGCAAGACAAGAGATGGATAAGCTACAATTAAAAGATCGGGGAGGCTGGGTAACCTATTTTCAGTGAAACGGGTAGTATGTAGTGTTGATAATTTTCATTCCTACAGACGAAACTAAATCTTTCATTTAAAAACAAACTGAGTCCGCTTTTAATAAGTAAGCGTTAAAATCGCCACAGATTATAGTGTGATCGCAGTGTGCACAGTATTCAAAAACAACAGAGAACAAAGAAACTAAGGAGAAACTTCTCTTTTTCTTGTAAGCACAAGCAGCTAAACATTTGGTATTGCAACCACATAATTCAACAAGCATATATTCAATACCGTCACCACTAGACTTATTGATCACATCACATTAATGTTGGATTTACAATATATTGCTACTCCTCCTCCGGTGGTATCAGTTATTCTGTCATTTCTAAAGATCTCATAACCTGGTATTTAATACAACAAGTCAGATATTTTTGGCCTGAACCAGGTTTCACTTACACAATGCAGGAACTAGAAAACAAATATTTTAGATAATCCAATTTTTCGTCATTTAGACTACGTGCATTTAAATAGTACACCTCTAATCCCTTATGAGACTTAGCAAAAACATTTAACATTGTTTACGTTGACTTTTCATTCGCACTGTATTGTTTACTTAAAGCATATGCAGCTATTAAAAACAAATAAAAAAGTGCATTCAAACAACAAGCAACAGGCCAAGATTTGAGTAGGTAAAGAGAAGAGCAGAAGGATAGAAATAGAAAATAACAAGAGGAGGGGTAAAAACAAACAAAAGAAAAAATATCAATATTGAGTTGTCTTACTTAAATTATAAAAGTACGATTTTCATAGTTGTTGTGTCTCCGCAGCAGTAAGCAAATCATCAATGCATTCGATTGGAAGGATTTTCCCATCCGCTGACTTCTTGACATAGACACCCCCATATCTCGTATACACGGCAAACAATTGTTCTTTCGGCTTGAGCGATGTGATGTTGTTTTTGCTGTTGCGCTTTGTGATGGGTCGGAATATGTTTTATAAAGGCGGCGGCTTACAGTCAATTGTGTGACAGAGTGGGTTAAATTAACTTTTAAAGTTTTCGTTGGGTTGAGCAGGTATTCCAAAGAGAACTGCGTCGCAAGATGCGTCTCTTCTTTCAAGAGCTCCACATCGCTGTTGAACAGTTGAAATTTCCGTGTTATGCATTTGAATAGCTGTGTTGGTTTTTCCTATAGCAAAACAAGGCACTGAACTATGCTGACAATTTTCGTGTTAAACTCGTCAAACCTTTGACTCCAGATAGTTTTGATGTCTTCGAGCTTGAGAAGAAATTCGTCCTGCAGTTTTGAGATGTTCTCTTTAAATCCATGATGTTCCCTTAAGATTTCTATTGTAATAGAAGCATTGTTACTATTCGCCCTTTTAGGAGCATGCGAAAGGGATTTTTTGGCTTGGGATGATCCTGTTGCTCTTGCGCGAATACAACGAAGCAATATGGAGGTGGCGTTAAGTCAGGAAACAAATTGCGATCACGAAAATCAGTTTAACAAAGACTGATTGGACTTTTACAAGAATTGAAAATCAGAAAAATGTTTAAGATCGCTCAGTTATCTGTATTATAGGTGTTCCGATCACCGACTAAACGCAATGTCAAGTTTTAAATTGTAACAATATAATTAACAGTTTAAGAGAAAATTGTGTAGATTACAATAGTTTAAAATTACGTAATATAGTAGTAATATTGTAAAAGATAAAGGGTTTTCTAATAACGACTTGACAATTTTTTTTAAAATAAAAGTCAAACCATTTGAGAGGTTTGGTCAATCGACTGGCCCATGTCTTGAGATAACACGCTCACCATACTTACTCTTCAATAAATCGATTGTAGCGTGTGCTGTGTGGCTTGTGGCACCATCCTGTTGAAACCACATGTCGTCCAAGTCCATATCTTCCAATTCAAGCCAAAAAGAAATCGGTGATCATGGCGCGATAACGCTGACCATTCACAGTAACGTGACAATCGTCATCGTCGAAAAATATGGCCCAATAACGCCGCCGGTATGAAAACAACGTTAAACAGTTATTTTTGTGGATGAAGTGGTGATTCATGAAGCACATGTGGGTTTTCACCCGACCAATAACGCATATTTTGCTTATTGACGAACCCATTGAACCAAAAATGAGCTTCGTTAATGAAGATGATTTTGCGATGAAATTCATCATCTTGGCGCATCTTCTCTAGAACCCAATCGGAGAAAATAGCTCGTTAGTGGACTTTACTATGATGAAAATTTTGAGTTCACTGAATAAACTGACAGTGACAGTTTGATGATTATTGAAAGAGTGCGTTCACAAATTAAATTCAAAGTTGTCAAGTCGATATTAGAAAATCCTATATAACTGAAACATCTTGTATACCTAGACTTTTAAGAAGCCAGCAAGCATCCTGCCCAAAACCAGTAACCAGTATGTACCAACGATAGAAGTAATAGAACCAAGAACTCTCCTGCTAAATCAATACAATGGTTCCATCATTGTCAACAACGTCATAAAAAATCTCTCCGAAAGCATCTTGATAGATAGTAAAAACATTCCTCCAAAAGAAGTCCCCGGATACAAACTATTACCAGCCATATTGCAGCCCGTTACTTCCCAGAGAGCGTTTGCAGAAATCCTCACTTTAGAAACAATGAAGAACCTTCATGCTAATAATACGTAGGAAATACAGCTATTGAAGATAAAGAATCAGCTAGTCTTGGTGACAAACTTTAGCATAACAACATTCATAATAATAGCTGTCGCCATCTTCGCACTTGAAAACTGATGCTTTAAGCCTAGATCACCCGCATCACGCATTTGATTTCACATACCAACAAGTTCAAGAGCAGAGGAAATACCCAAAGATATAAAATATCCCGAATCAAACAAAGTTATGAGCTTTAACCAAACTCCATATTTTTGAATGTCCAACGAGGAAGTTGGAACTTAAGACAGGAGGAGTTAACACAGCATAAATTCACACAATTGTCAACATTCGATTTGTCAGCATAAACAACATTATAGGTCAAGAAATGTTCATAAAGTTCGATACATGATACCTGCATTTCACCGGCAACAGTTCAAACAACATCGCCAGCATAAGCAACAAGCAACACTGTATTCGATACCGTTTCAGCTAAACTAGCAGAAATCATAATCAGCATAATTTAGGTATATAAGCTTTTAGTTTTAGAAACATGTACTCAGTTTTTAAGTAAATTTTTTGTCAGGCAGACACGCTGCCCAAATAAAGTTTTTTTTTAAAAAACATTTAACTTTAAATGTTTTAATTTATATATTTTTGATTCATCCGTGCGGTGTAAACCACGTGTAAACCCTTTGATGGTCGGAAAAGCAATATTCATTCTTCCACCGAGAATTATATTAAAGCAGTATATTAAGCAGTTGTCGAAAGGTTTCTGCATCGTTAGGAACAGAAATGGTGTAAAAAAATGGCACACGATTTTAGGTTCTTCCGCAGTTTCCGTTCAAAATTCAATCTATTCCAAATTAAAGCCGTCACTAATTAAAAAAAAATGGAGATTTTCTGCATGTCATTTGTTTAAAGCACTTAATTTTTAGAGTCAGGGCTTCTGTAAAAAGAATAAATATGAAAATTTTAAATTTAAGCAACGACAAACATTAATGTAAATAATTTTAATATGTGCATATTAAGAAAACGGTATTGCACTTACTTTTGCATTATTTTATGTTTAGCGATGTGAGGATCAATCAGTTTGAATTTGTTGTTCGATAAGTACGTCATGAAATATTTAAAAAAGTCCTGCGCAAATCGATCCAGCTTTACAATAAGTATATTTAAATACAGATTCTTACATGAATAACACATGCATATATAGAAAGAGATTATTACTAGTAAACCTCGGTAGACTGTATTCGCATGTAGATAGTATGAAAATCAGACCTTAATCTTTTTGTGCCTACATTTAAGCAATTTTGGAACTAGAAACAAAAGTTCTAGTTTTTTTAGTCGAATTAATAATTCTTCTAAAGAAATCAATAGAGAATAAGAAAGATGGAGGAAAAAGTAAACAAACATTATATTTTTATTATAATAAAGATAAGGTTAAAAGTAATAAAAACATTAACACATGAACTATATCTTGTATTGACCACCAACATGAAATACTTACTATTTATATTCACCTAACATAATATTTGTTGTTTGTTTTTGATTAATTATAAGCTCACAAATTTAATAACAATATTTAGAAAAATTTTCTTAAAAACGAACCTTTTCTTCCTTTATGGTGCCTTATGCCATCTTATATCATATTATTAGAGTAGAATTAGTACAAATAATTTTTTCACTGGAATGTATGAATACCACAAAAAAAATAAATGAAAAATTATAATTACGTTAAGATGTTGCTTTATGTTGGCTTTACTCCGTTAGGTTTTGCGCCATTTCATATGCGTTGCCAATACATCATTTTTATATTAAATTTTTAAATTTTACTTATTTTTCATATATTAAAATTTTATATTCTAATATGTATGTATAACAAAACAAAAGTGGTAACTTGATATGAATTTATAACCAAAAAAAAAAAAACGGTATCTATCAGAAAATAAGTATATTTGAATACACAAAAATAAATAATAGAATTCTATCCGAATAAGTGGTCGTAGAGCAAAAATGTTTTAGAAGAATACTATGGTAAACCTGTATTTTTTCACGTAATGAAAAGTCTATTAGAGTGACATGTGCCCATCGTTACCGTATATAAAATTTTACATGTGTAAGAATTGATAACAACATTTTCTATGCTATATATATATATATATATATATATATATCTATTTTTTGAAAACAGCTGTGATTACACATTCCTAATACTGCAAATAATTTATAACATATTCCGCAAATATTTTTTTTAATGTTATATTTCTACACCATTAGCATTCTCTTTAAAAATATCCATTGTTAGCTTTTGAGTAATATTCTTTCGAAAATTGTGCATATCACTTCATTAAAAAGAAAAGATTTGTTGTTCCGGTTAACATCTAAAGTTGTTTGCCTTTCCTTTACTGGGATTTCTATTGCAAAGCGTAAAACTAAGCCATCTATGTATTATTTATGTATTTCATTTTCAAATAATATTTTATTTATTTCTTGAGTACTTGGGTCTGTTTCACTTTTATTATTAACATATCTCTTTCATTAATGTTTTTTTTTTAATAAATCAAGTCACAATTATCCAGTCAGATTTTATAATAAATTATTATAAGAAAATCATATAAAAGAATATGTGAAGATCTCAACAAGACTATGGAATACTTCAACCAAATGAAACATCTTTTAAAATAAAACTGTAATCAATGCGAATGTATGTTCTTTGTAATATTTGTTACCTATTATTACCTAGCCTAACAGATGCTCACCGAAATGCGATCAGGGCAAAAAGAAAAATTCAGTATTTCGTATTGCTCGTATTTGCTAGAAGGAAATTCCAGCAAGCACGAAAACCGTATGATGTTCGAGATGTAATTGAACAATACTCTCAGGGTCATTTAAATATGATGGTACGAATAAAGGTAAGATATACCCCAATCTCGTTTATGTTTTAATTTTTAATATTCTCTTGTATTAGGAATTACAACGGCGCCTTGACCAGACATTAGGAAAACCAGGCAGATATTTAACTGGTATGGATCGAGTTGGTAACGTTAAGGTTATGACAGTCGGCGCCCGTCTTTATCGGGTCGAATAACAACTCTCTATTCTAGACAAAAAACTTGAACATTTAATGACCACAATAGGTAGCATAGCCGTTTAACGAACAGTGTCTAATACAGCAGGCAGCTCAACAACAGGATTTAGTCCTTTTACACTACATACGCACAGTAATTCGACGGTCCATCCGTCGGCAGGTAATGATGATTTAAACCAACAGCTAACAATGGCAACTCCATCGATTCTCGGAACAGACACTTAGATAGTTACATTTTTTTTTTCAATATTATGTCTACCATGGTTGCATTACTTCAAACGTAAAACAAGACATTTTGTTAAAGAATTATATAATTTTTATTGTATATAATAACCTTAAAATAACTTATTTTCTTATACGTAGGTTTTTTACTATTTGAATAATATATAAGAACTTAAAGTCAAAACTAAAACTGTGCCGGGCAAACGTATGAGTATAAGATAAAATAATAATTAGATGATCTGTTAAAATTACTTTAGAATAAACATTCCTATCTGTATTCTGAATATCTAGGATTGAAATTAAGCCAAGGATGGCTGGTGCAAATGTCCCTTTTTTCATATTTATACCATGTGAACATGTCATGAAACTGAAACATAGATAGAGACTCTTATGCAATTTTTAATGAGCGCCAACCTCTAAACGATACGTGTCAAAGTTTTAGTGACGCACCTTTTGAAATTTTTAAAACTATCGAAAAAAATGAATCTCGTACGTTGATAAAACCGTCAAATGGCTCAAGAATGGCTTGATAAATATTATAAGGAATCTTCTACTCTGTCGAAAGCAACTATTTGTCGCAAGCTTACTAAATCCAAACGCGATCGTACAAGCACAAATGATGCTTAACTCTCTGGGCGTCCGAATAATACTGTTATGCTGCGTCAACAAACAACCGTAAAGTGAAAGAGTTTAAGATAGCTGACATCGTAAAGATATCGTTTGACCGTTTATATTATATTTTGCACAAGTATTTGGGTAGACGAAAGCTCTGTTCGAAGTGGCTACCGCATTTGGACTACAAACAACAATATGTTGACGATTAAGAGCGCTATTTGGAACTGTTTAAGTGGTATGTGACAATGAATGAAACATGGATCCTATTACCTGTTTGTTCACCGAAAGAATTGATTATCGCCGAAACTAAGGCATATTTTGGAGGGTTTGACAAATCTTTCACTATCTTACACATTACTATGTTAGAATTTTTCCAAAAAATAGTGTGTTTATATGTTAGTCTTAGAACTATTTAACCCACCTATTAATCTATTGCGCAACCTTTCAATTCTAAGTTTTGTGGAAAATTAATTGTTTTAGGTTGAAACTTAGACTGTATATTTTTCATCTCTAATGTACGCTTCATGGCATTATCACATAAATGTGGAAATCAATCAGGAAAGGTAGTCCATAAAAAACTCATTAAAAGTTAGCATTTATTTATTTATATTCATTATAAGATTTAACATCTTTTTTAATACTGAGTGCAATACATTAGCATTATAGGTTTTTAATGTATGAATATATTAAAACTATACTAACAATAAATAAACTTAACCTATGGATAAAGAGTAAGAGTGAAGAATGGTAAAAGGTTTGTAGAAGCAAAAGAGGGAGGGGGGGGGGGGAATTGTGGGCGAGTTGAGGAGGAAAAATGTCGAAAGATTGCACTTTTAAAATTCGAGCTACTAGATATGGCTTTGATATGCATAGGTAATGAATTACAAAGTCTAACAGTGTATATGAAAAATAAACGAGAGAAGTTAATGTAATTGCAACGTAATGGAATAAGGCTAATGGTTCTTGAGAACCGAGTGAAAGTAAGCCTGTTGTACAGGGGCACTTCTTATGAATGATTTTATGTAAGAATATGCAGTTCCTGGCGTTGATGTATTCTTGTAAAGTATAACCGAGTAAATCCCTAGCATGCAATGACAAATGTTCATGTCTACGGATGCGGTGAATGTAACGTACAGCATCATTGAAAGCGACTTGCAGCTTATATTGTGATAATGAGTCAAGATTACTGTAAACAATTTCAGCGTATGAAATATTTGGTAATACGAGTGTTAATATTAGCTTTTTTCTAGTTCCAAGGGAGTGTAGTAAGCGCTGTGCCACAGTTTCCGAAGGCACGCATATATACGACCAATCACTAAGTTAGTGTGTTTATAACCACTGAAAGAGCGATTAATAACAGAGCCAAGACTGGTTACAGTTTCAACAACTTCAATTTTGCTATTATTTAGGTAAATATCTGGTGAAATATTTAAGTTAAAGCTTTTCTTAGAAATAGGAATTATTTGAGTTTTAATCGGGTTCAAGAGTAATCCATCTGATACTGACCAATTATAAATGTTTTTGAGCTGGTCGTTTAAAAAAAAAACAAGCTCTGATAACTCTTAAAGTTTTTAGCTAAATGAAGTTGTACGTCATATGCATAGAGGTGTACTGAAGCATATTTGCACACAGATGGGAGGTCATTTATAAACATGCTAAATAACATAGGGCTCAAAATTGAACCCTGAGGAATGCCTTGCACCATTTCTCTAAGATTTGAGCGATTTCACCGCAACTAACCCTTTGCGATCTACCAGAAAGAAAACTACAAACTAGCTTACACACCCTTTCGCTAAAACCAAAATTATTTCTCAGTTTCCAAGATAGGATTGAATGATTAACTGGCCAAAGAGCGAAACAAACCCCTTGTCGAAATCCTGCCTTATTTATTCCAGCAAGTTCACCATCGCTGTGGAACAGCTGTGGTTAGCTCTAAAACCAGATTGCCGGGGGCTCAGCAGTTTGTGTAGTGATAAATGCTTTGTTATCTGCACTGATATTATCTTCTCGAACACCTTTGAAAAACACGGTAGGATACTAACAGGTCTAAAATCGGCAGGGGATGATGAGTTAGTTTTCTTAGCTATTGTCAAGACTCTTGCAACTTTCCAGCATTGTGGAAAGGTTGAAGTAGTAATGCACCAGTTAATTAAATGCGTGAGATAGGAGACAATTTGTGGTAAAACAAGTTTAATGAAGCGCATAGGTATTCCATCCTCACATTTAGAGTCAGACTTAAACACTGTCACGCATAGAAAAATTTCGTCTTCAGTTGCTACTACAAAATCGTCCAACCTTGGAGCAATAAAGTTTTTATTTTGACTAAACATAGAGTTGCAATAACTGATCCCATCGGGATCAAGAGAGCATTTGGAGTCACTGGTAGCTTCAGTGGCACCGATTTCACGAATATTGCTCCAAAGTTTATTAGCCGGGAGGGAAGTGCTCAATTTGGAAGCATAATAGTTTTTTTTTTTTTTTTAAATGCTCACTATAGAAGTCGAGTTGTTACGTGTTGCCTTGTACTCAGAGCAGGCAGTAGTAGAAGGTCTTTGCTTCCATTTTATATACAACTTGTTTCGGGTTTTTATAGCGCGTACTACTTCAGGAGTATACCATGGGCATACTTTATTTATAATTCTGACCGTTTTCGTTTGCACACAATGATCAAACAATTGAGTCAGAATTGTTTGCAGCACAAAGATTTTTTCATTTGAATCAGCGCTTAAACGGCATTGCTCCCAAGGGGTAGAAAGGGTAGCAGTCTGGAGGGCAAGTAGGTCAATTGAGCTAAAATCCTTATAGGTAAATGTATCAGGCACAGCATTTTTCACCAAATTCACATCATAAGTACAGAAAAGTAGATCATGATCAAAAATATCAAAAGATAATTGATCAAACTGCAAGACAAGAGATGGATAAGCTACAATTAAAAGATCGGGGAGGCTGGGTAACCTATTTTCAGTGAAACGGGTAGTATGTAGTGTTGATAATTTTCATTCCTACAGACGAAACTAAATCTTTCATTTAAAAACAAACTGAGTCCGCTTTTAATAAGTAAGCGTTAAAATCGCCACAGATTATAGTGTGATCGCAGTGTGCACAGTATTCAAAAACAACAGAGAACAAAGAAACTAAGGAGAAACTTCTCTTTTTCTTGTAAGCACAAGCAGCTAAACATTTGGTATTGCAACCACATAATTCAACAAGCATATATTCAATACCGTCACCACTAGACTTATTGATCACATCACATTAATGTTGGATTTACAATATATTGCTACTCCTCCTCCGGTGGTATCAGTTATTCTGTCATTTCTAAAGATCTCATAACCTGGTATTTAATACAACAAGTCAGATATTTTTGGCCTGAACCAGGTTTCACTTACACAATGCAGGAACTAGAAAACAAATATTTTAGATAATCCAATTTTTCGTCATTTAGACTACGTGCATTTAAATAGTACACCTCTAATCCCTTATGAGACTTAGCAAAAACATTTAACATTGTTTACGTTGACTTTTCATTCGCACTGTATTGTTTACTTAAAGCATATGCAGCTATTAAAAACAAATAAAAAAGTGCATTCAAACAACAAGCAACAGGCCAAGATTTGAGTAGGTAAAGAGAAGAGCAGAAGGATAGAAATAGAAAATAACAAGAGGAGGGGTAAAAACAAACAAAAGAAAAAATATCAATATTGAGTTGTCTTACTTAAATTATAAAAGTACGATTTTCATAGTTGTTGTGTCTCCGCAGCAGTAAGCAAATCATCAATGCATTCGATTGGAAGGATTTTCCCATCCGCTGACTTCTTGACATAGACACCCCCATATCTCGTATACACGGCAAACAATTGTTCTTTCGGCTTGAGCGATGTGATGTTGTTTTTGCTGTTGCGCTTTGTGATGGGTCGGAATATGTTTTATAAAGGCGGCGGCTTACAGTCAATTGTGTGACAGAGTGGGTTAAATTAACTTTTAAAGTTTTCGTTGGGTTGAGCAGGTATTCCAAAGAGAACTGCGTCGCAAGATGCGTCTCTTCTTTCAAGAGCTCCACATCGCTGTTGAACAGTTGAAATTTCCGTGTTATGCATTTGAATAGCTGTGTTGGTTTTTCCTATAGCAAAACAAGGCACTGAACTATGCTGACAATTTTCGTGTTAAACTCGTCAAACCTTTGACTCCAGATAGTTTTGATGTCTTCGAGCTTGAGAAGAAATTCGTCCTGCAGTTTTGAGATGTTCTCTTTAAATCCATGATGTTCCCTTAAGATTTCTATTGTAATAGAAGCATTGTTACTATTCGCCCTTTTAGGAGCATGCGAAAGGGATTTTTTGGCTTGGGATGATCCTGTTGCTCTTGCGCGAATACAACGAAGCAATATGGAGGTGGCGTTAAGTCAGGAAACAAATTGCGATCACGAAAATCAGTTTAACAAAGACTGATTGGACTTTTACAAGAATTGAAAATCAGAAAAATGTTTAAGATCGCTCAGTTATCTGTATTATAGGTGTTCCGATCACCGACTAAACGCAATGTCAAGTTTTAAATTGTAACAATATAATTAACAGTTTAAGAGAAAATTGTGTAGATTACAATAGTTTAAAATTACGTAATATAGTAGTAATATTGTAAAAGATAAAGGGTTTTCTAATAACGACTTGACAATTTTTTTTAAAATAAAAGTCAAACCATTTGAGAGGTTTGGTCAATCGACTGGCCCATGTCTTGAGATAACACGCTCACCATACTTACTCTTCAATAAATCGATTGTAGCGTGTGCTGTGTGGCTTGTGGCACCATCCTGTTGAAACCACATGTCGTCCAAGTCCATATCTTCCAATTCAAGCCAAAAAGAAATCGGTGATCATGGCGCGATAACGCTGACCATTCACAGTAACGTGACAATCGTCATCGTCGAAAAATATGGCCCAATAACGCCGCCGGTATGAAAACAACGTTAAACAGTTATTTTTGTGGATGAAGTGGTGATTCATGAAGCACATGTGGGTTTTCACCCGACCAATAACGCATATTTTGCTTATTGACGAACCCATTGAACCAAAAATGAGCTTCGTTAATGAAGATGATTTTGCGATGAAATTCATCATCTTGGCGCATCTTCTCTAGAACCCAATCGGAGAAAATAGCTCGTTAGTGGACTTTACTATGATGAAAATTTTGAGTTCACTGAATAAACTGACAGTGACAGTTTGATGATTATTGAAAGAGTGCGTTCACAAATTAAATTCAAAGTTGTCAAGTCGATATTAGAAAATCCTATATAACTGAAACATCTTGTATACCTAGACTTTTAAGAAGCCAGCAAGCATCCTGCCCAAAACCAGTAACCAGTATGTACCAACGATAGAAGTAATAGAACCAAGAACTCTCCTGCTAAATCAATACAATGGTTCCATCATTGTCAACAACGTCATAAAAAATCTCTCCGAAAGCATCTTGATAGATAGTAAAAACATTCCTCCAAAAGAAGTCCCCGGATACATACTATTACCAGCCATATTGCAGCCAGTTACTTCCCAGAGAGCGTTTGCAGAAATCCTCACTTTAGAAACAATGAAGAACCTTCATGCTAATAATACGTAGGAAATACAGCTATTGAAGATAAAGAATCAGCTAGTCTTGGTGACAAACTTTAGCATAACAACATTCATAATAATAGCTGTCGCCATCTTCGCACTTGAAAACTGATGCTTTAAGCCTAGATCACCCGCATCACGCATTTGATTTCACATACCAACAAGTTCAAGAGCAGAGGAAATACCCAAAGATATAAAATATCCCGAATCAAACAAAGTTATGAGCTTTAACCAAACTCCATATTTTTGAATGTCCAACGAGGAAGTTGGAACTTAAGACAGGAGGAGTTAACACAGCATAAATTCACACAATTGTCAACATTCGATTTGTCAGCATAAACAACATTATAGGTCAAGAAATGTTCATAAAGTTCGATACATGATACCTGCATTTCACCGGCAACAGTTCAAACAACATCGCCAGCATAAGCAACAAGCAACACTGTATTCGATACCGTTTCAGCTAAACTAGCAGAAATCATAATCAGCATAATTTAGGTATATAAGCTTTTAGTTTTAGAAACATGTACTCAGTTTTTAAGTAAATTTTTTGTCAGGCAGACACGCTGCCCAAATAAAGTTTTTTTTTAAAAAACATTTAACTTTAAATGTTTTAATTTATATATTTTTGATTCATCCGTGCGGTGTAAACCACGTGTAAACCCTTTGATGGTCGGAAAAGCAACATTCATTCTTCCACCGAGAATTATATTAAAGCAGTATATTAAGCAGTTGTCGAAAGGTTTCTGCATCGTTAGGAACAGAAATGGTGTAAAAAAATGGCACACGATTTTAGGTTCTTCCGCAGTTTCCGTTCAAAATTCAATCTATTCCAAATTAAAGCCGTCACTAATTAAAAAAAAATGGAGATTTTCTGCATGTCATTTGTTTAAAGCACTTAATTTTTAGAGTCAGGGCTTCTGTAAAAAGAATAAATATGAAAATTTTAAATTTAAGCAACGACAAACATTAATGTAAATAATTTTAATATGTGCATATTAAGAAAACGGTATTGCACTTACTTTTGCATTATTTTATGTTTAGCGATGTGAGGATCAATCAGTTTGAATTTGTTGTTCGATAAGTACGTCATGAAATATTTAAAAAAGTCCTGCGCAAATCGATCCAGCTTTACAATAAGTATATTTAAATACAGATTCTTACATGAATAACACATGCATATATAGAAAGAGATTATTACTAGTAAACCTCGGTAGACTGTATTCGCATGTAGATAGTATGAAAATCAGACCTTAATCTTTTTGTGCCTACATTTAAGCAATTTTGGAACTAGAAACAAAAGTTCTAGTTTTTTTAGTCGAATTAATAATTCTTCTAAAGAAATCAATAGAGAATAAGAAAGATGGAGGAAAAAGTAAACAAACATTATATTTTTATTATAATAAAGATAAGGTTAAAAGTAATAAAAACATTAACACATGAACTATATCTTGTATTGACCACCAACATGAAATACTTACTATTTATATTCACCTAACATAATATTTGTTGTTTGTTTTTGATTAATTATAAGCTCACAAATTTAATAACAATATTTAGAAAAATTTTCTTAAAAACGAACCTTTTCTTCCTTTATGGTGCCTTATGCCATCTTATATCATATTATTAGAGTAGAATTAGTACAAATAATTTTTTCACTGGAATGTATGAATACCACAAAAAAAATAAATGAAAAATTATAATTACGTTAAGATAATGTTGCTTTATGTTGGCTTTACTCCGTTAGGTTTTTCGCCATTTCATATGCGTTGCCAATACATCATTTTTATATAAAATTTTTAAATTTTACTTAGTTTTCATATTTTAAAATTTTATATTCTAATATGTATGTATAACAAAACAAAAGTGGTAACTTGATATGAATTTATAACCAAAAAAAAAAAAAAACGGTATCTATCAGAAAATAAGTATATTTGAATACACAAAAATAAATAATAATAAAAATGTTTTAGAAGAATACTATGGTAAACCTGTAATTTTTTAACGTAATGAAAACTATTAGAGTGACATGTGCCCATCGGTACCGTATAAAAAATTTTACATGTGTAAGAATTGATAACAACATTTTCTGTGTTATATATATATACATATATATATATTTACATCTATTTTTCGAAGACAGCTGTGATTACACATTCCTAATACTGCAAATAATTTATAACATATTCTGCAAATATCTTTTTTAATGTTATATTTCTACACCATTAGCATTCTCTTTGAAAATATCCATTGTTAACTTTTGAGTAATATTCTTTCGAAAATTGTGCATATCACTTCAATAAAAAGAAACGATGTGTTGTTCCGGTTAACATCTAAAGTTGTTTGCCTTTCCTTTACTGGGATTTCTATTGCAAAGCGTAAAACTAAGCCATCTATGTATTATTTATGTATTTCATTTTCAAATAATATTTTATTTATTTCTTGAGTACTTGGGTCTGTTTCACTTTTATTAACATATCTCTTTCATTAATGTTTTTTTTTTAATAAATCAAGTCACAATTATCCAGTCAGATTTTATAATAAATTATTATAAGAAAATCATATAAAAGAATATGTGAAGATCTCAACAAGACTATGGAATACTTCAACCAAATGAAACATCTTTTAAAATAAAACTGTAATCAATGCGAATGTATGTTCTTTGTAATATTTGTTACCTATTATTACCTAGCCTAACAGATGCTCACCGAAATGCGATCAGGGCAAAAAGAAAAATTCAGTATTTCGTATTGCTCGTATTTGCTAGAAGGAAATTCCAGCAAGCACGAAAACCGTATGATGTTCGAGATGTAATTGAACAATACTCTCAGGGTCATTTAAATATGATGGTACGAATAAAGGTAAGATATACCCCAATCTCGTTTATGTTTTAATTTTTAATATTCTCTTGTATTAGGAATTACAACGGCGCCTTGACCAGACATTAGGAAAACCAGGCAGATATTTAACTGGTATGGATCGAGTTGGTAACGTTAAGGTTATGACAGTCGGCGCCCGTCTTTATCGGGTCGAATAACAACTCTCTATTCTAGACAAAAAACTTGAACATTTAATGACCACAATAGGTAGCATAGCCGTTCAACGAACAGTGTCTAATACAGCAGGCAGCTCAACACTTGCAGGATTTAGTCCTTTTACACTACATACGCACAGTAATTCGACGTTCCATCCGAATTATTAAGATAAAATAATAATTAGATGATCTGTTAAAATTACTTTAGAATAAACATTCCTATCTGTATTCTGAATATCTAGGATTGAAATTAAGCCAAGGATGGCTGGTGCAAATGTCCCTTTTTTCATATTTATACCATGTGAACATGTCATGAAACTGAAACATAGATAGAGACTCTTATGCAATTTTTAATGAGCGCCAACCTCTAAACGATACGTGTCAAAGTTTTAGTGACGCACCTTTTGAAATTTTTAAAACTATCGAAAAAAATGAATCTCGTACGTTGATAAAACCGTCAAATGGCTCAAGAATGGCTTGATAAATATTATAAGGAATCTTCTACTCTGTCGAAAGCAACTATTTGTCGCAAGTTTACTAAATCCAAACGCGATCGTACAAGCACAAATGATGCTTAACTCTCTGGGCGTCCAAATAATACTGTTATGCTGCGTCAAGAAACAACCGTAAAGTGAAAGAGTTTAAGATAGCTGACATCGTAAAGATATCGTTTGACCGTTTATATTATATTTTGCACAAGTATTTGGGTAGACGAAAGCTCTGTTCGAAGTGGCTACCGCATTTGGACTACAAACAACAATATGTTGACGATTAAGAGCGCTATTTGGAACTGTTTAAGTGGTATGTGACAATGAATGAAACATGGATCCTATTACCTGTTTGTTCACCGAAAGAATTGATTATCGCCGAAAATGAGGCATATTTTGGAGGGTTTGACAAATCTTTCACTATCTAACACATTACTATGTTAGAATTTTTCCAAAAAATAGTGTGTTTATATGTTAGTCTTAGAACGATTTAACCCACCTATTAATCTATTGCGCAACCTTTCAATTCTAAGTTTTGTGGAAAATTAATTGTTTTAGGTTGAAACTTAGACTGTATATTTTTCATCTCTAATGTACGCTTCATGGCATTATCACATAAATGTGGAAATTTCTTGAAAAAAATAAACTTCTTTTAAAGAAGAACATGGCTTCAATTAGCACATTAAAAGAAAAAAAAAAATTTTAGTACCACGTTCTACAATGCCGTACTCTTCTGGTATCTCATCATGGCTCTTCGATAACCTTAGATCGCGGCTCGACTAGTTGTATTCGAAATGAAGTCCCATCTGAACTTTCCTCCTTGTCACCACTTCTTACACATGGAGTGAGTTCAATATGTTCAATATACATATGCCAAATAATATATTGTCCACTCTATGTAAAAAAATTATTTCACATTTATAAAGTGGAGCTATTTTTTACGAAAATTTACTTTTGTTTGACACTATTTTCGGAATTGATTTTAAACAAAAAAGTTGATTTATATCACATTTTAATCCACGGTGTAATCACTTCTATCTTCTATCTATGACAGCACATTGAAAAGCCATAAATTTTATGAACTTTATGACTACATCTTCTTGCTGTACATATTAAGCTTGAATGAAGATTTCAAAGCTTTGATTAACTGTTATTGGCATATTTGAGTTTCTGCTGATCGTATACCCAACAACTCACACTTCCATATAAATATTCTTATGTTAATCCTTTTCCCTTCAAATAGTGTAACATTCTTATACTAAATATGAACCTTGTTTAAAATTTGACAGAATATCTTTTAAGGGCACGTATAACTTCCGTCAATTTACACAACAGATTAGTGGATCTGCCCTCTACACGAAAATAATGCTGCTGTATCCGCCAGTGCTTATGAATACCTTTATTTGTCCATAAGTCGGCATTTGCTCCAATTGGGACTGTGTTACTCGACTATGTGGAAGATTGTACACATAAATATTGGCCTAAAATCTTGCAAAACACAGCTCGTATAAGAACTAAAGCGGAACGACCTTTACGGCGCCACAGCGTCGAGATTTCGGTGAGTTAACCTTAGAAAACCGTTTTTTTTTATCGAAAAAGCAATGAAGCTCATTTCTGGTTGAATGGGTATGTTAACAAACAAAACTGCCGTATTTGGTTGATGAGTAACTTCAGGCAATATCAGAGCTGCCAATGCACTGTTTGGTGTGGTTTACGGTGCGGCGAAATTATTGGCCCGTATTTTTTTAAAGATGACTGCGAGAACAACGTTACCGTCAATTGATTTATATTTATTGATTTCGAACTTTTTTTGCCCAAAATGCATGTGCTGAACCTCGTAGACATTTGGTTCCACGATATGGCGCCACATGTCACAGATCACACGAATCGATGTAGCAATTGAAAAATAAGTTCGGTGAGCAATTTGGCTCTCGTTTTTAGACCGGTGAATTGGCCGGCTAGATCGTACGCTTTGACGCCTTTAAATTTTTTTTTATCTGAATACGTTAAATTTTAATAGCAAGATACCAGCCAATACGCTCGAAAAAATGAATTAAAATTAGAATCTCCAAATGAGCCACTTAAAACGTAGTCGTGGTCAACATTTACATAAAAATAATGTTTCAAAATTAAATAGGGGACAATATCAATTTATCAACTTAAATAAAACTTTTATATACTTTTATATACTTTTATATACTTTTTTCCTCTTGATTTTTTTTTTTGACAATTAAAATCCAAACGATTTAAACTTCACACCCTTATGTATGTTGGCAATAACAAAGAGAGGATGTAAAAATATATTAAGCAGTTGTCGAAAGGTTTCTGCATCGTTATGAACAGAAATGATGTAAAAAAATGCCACACGATTTCAGGTTCTTCCGCATTTTCCGTTCAAAATTCAATCTAATCCAAATTAAAGCCGTAACTAATTAAAAATGGATATTTTCTGCATGTTATTTGTTTAAAGATCTAAATTTTTAAAGTCAGGACTTCTGTAAAAAGAATAAATATGAAAATTTTAAATTTAAGCAACGACAAACATTAATGTAAATAATTTTAATATATGCATATTAAGAAAACGGTATTGCACTTACTTTTGCATTATTTTATGTTTAGCGATGTGAGGATCAATCAGTTTGAATTTGTTGTTCGATAAGTACGTCATGAAATATTTAAAAAAGTCCTGCGCAAATCGATCCATCTTTACAATAAGTATATTTAAATACAGCTTCTTACATGAATAACACATGCATATATAGAAATAGATTATTACTAGTAAACCTCGGTAGACTGTATTCGTTTGTAGATAGTATGAAAATCAGACCTTAATCTTTTTGTGCCTATATTTAAGCAATTTTGGAACTATAAATAACCAAGTTTTTTTAGTCGAATTCATAATTCTTCTAAAGAAATCAATAGAGAATAAGAAAGATGGAGAAAAAAGTAAACAAACATTAGATTTTTATTTAAAAGAAAATAAAGATAAGGTTAAAAGTAATAAAAACATTAACACATGAACTATATCTTGTATTGACCACCAACATGAAATACTTACTATTTATATTCACCTAACATAATATTTGTTGTTCGTTTTTGATTAATTATAAGCTCACAAATTTAATAACAATATTTAGAAAAATTTTCTTAAAAACGAACCTTTTCTTCCTTTATGGTGCCTTATGCCATCTTATATCATATTATTAGAGTAGAATTAGTACAAATAATTTTTTCACTGGAATGTATGAATACCACAAAAAAAATAAATGAAAAATTATAATTACGTTAAGATAATGTTGCTTTATGTTGGCTTTACTCCGTTAGGTTTTGCGCCATTTCATATGCGTTCCCAATACATCATTTTTATATAAAATTTTTAAATTTTACTTAGTTTTCATATTTTAAAATTTTATATTCTAATATGTATGTATAACAAAACAAAAGTGGTAACTTGATATGAATTTATAACCAAAAAAAAAAAAAAAAACGGTATCTATCAGAAAATAAGTATATTTGAATACACAAAAATAAATAATAGAATTCTATCCGAATAAGTGGTCGTAGAGCAAAAATGTTTTAGAAGAATACTATGGTAAACCTGTAATTTTTTAACGTAATGAAAACTATTAGAGTGACATGTGCCCATCGTTACCGTATATAAAATTTTACATGTGTAAGAATTGATAACAACATTTTCTATGCTATATATATATATACATATATATATTTATATCTATTTTTCGAAGACAGCTGTGATTACACATTCCTAATACTGCAAATAATTTATAACATATTCCGCAAATATCTTTTTTAATGTTATATTTCTACACCATTAGCATTCTCTTTGAAAATATCCATTGTTAGCTTTTGAGTAATATTCTTTCGAAAATTGTGCATATCACTTCAATTAAAAGAAACGATGTGTTGTTCCGGTTAACATCTAAAGTTGTTTGCCTTTCCTTTACTGGGATTTCTATTGCAAAGCGTAAAACTAAGCCATCTATGTATTATTTATGTATTTCATTTTCAAATAATATTTTATTTATTTCTTGAGTACTTGGGTCTGTTTCACTTTTATTAACATATCTCTTTCATTAATGTTTTTTTTTAATAAATCAAGTCACAATTATCCAGTCAGATTTTATACTTCAACCAAAAGAAACATCTTTTAAAATAAAACTGTAATCAATGCGAATGTATGTTCTTTTTAATGTTTGTTACCTATTATTACCTAGCCTAACAGATACTCACCGAAATGCGACCAGGGCAAAAATTCCAGCAAGCACGAAAACCGTATGATGTTCGAGATGTAATTGAACAATACTCTCAGGGTCATTTAAATGTGATGGTACGAATAAAGGTAAGATATACCCCAATCTCGTTTATGTTTTAATTTTTAATATTCTCTTGTATTAGGAATTACAACGGCGCCTTGACCAGACATTAGGAAAACCAGGCAGATATTTAACTGGTATGGATCGAGTTGGTAACGTTAAGGTTATGACAGTCGGCGCCCGTCTTTATCGGGTCGAATAACAACTCTCTATTCTAGACAAAAAACTTGAACATTTAATGACCACAATAGGTAGCATAGCCGTTCAACGAACAGTGTCTAATACAGCAGGCAGCTCAACACTTGCAGGATTTAGTCCTTTTACACTACATACGCACAGTAATTCGACGTTCCATCCGAATTATTAAGATAAAATAATAATTAGATGATCTGTTAAAATTACTTTAGAATAAACATTCCTATCTGTATTCTGAATATCTAGGATTGAAATTAAGCCAAGGATGGCTGGTGCAAATGTCCCTTTTTTCATATTTATACCATGTGAACATGTCATGAAACTGAAACATAGATAGAGACTCTTATGCAATTTTTAATGAGCGCCAACCTCTAAACGATACGTGTCAAAGTTTTAGTGACGCACCTTTTGAAATTTTTAAAACTATCGAAAAAAATGAATCTCGTACGTTGATAAAACCGTCAAATGGCTGAAGAATGGCTTGATAAATATTATAAGGAATCTTCTACTCTGTCGAAAGCAACTATTTGTCGCAAGTTTACTAAATCCAAACGCGATCGTACAAGCACAAATGATGCTTAACTCTCTGGGCGTCCAAATAATACTGTTATGCTGCGTCAAGAAACAACCGTAAAGTGAAAGAGTTTAAGATAGCTGACATCGTAAAGATATCGTTTGACCGTTTATATTATATTTTGCACAAGTATTTGGGTAGACGAAAGCTCTGTTCGAAGTGGCTACCGCATTTGGACTACAAACAACAATATGTTGACGGTTAAGAGCGCTATTTGGAACTGTTTAAGTGGTATGTGACAATGAATGAAACATGGATCCTATTACCTGTTTGTTCACCGAAAGAATTGATTATCGCCGAAACTGAGGCATATTTTGGAGGGTTTGACAAATCTTTCACTATCTAACACATTACTATGTTAGAATTTTTCCAAAAAATAGTGTGTTTATATGTTAGTCTTAGAACGATTTAACCCACCTATTAATCTATTGCGCAACCTTTCAATTCTAAGTTTTGTGGAAAATTAATTGTTTTAGGTTGAAACTTAGACTGTATATTTTTCATCTCTAATGTACGCTTCATGGTATTATCACATAAATGTGGAAATTTCTTGAAAAAAATAAACTTCTTTTAAAGAAGAACATGGCTTCAATTAGCACATTAAAAGAAAAAAAAAATTTTAGTACCACGTTCTACAATGCCGTACTCTTCTGGTAACTTCGATAACCTTAGATCGCGGCTCGACTAGTTGTATTCGAAATGAAGTCCCATCTGAACTTTCCTCCTCGTCACCACTTCTTACACATGGAGTGAGTTCAATATGTTCAATATACATATGCCAAATAATATATTGTCCACTCTATGTAAAAAAATTATTTCACATTTATAAAGTGGAGCTATTTTTTACGAAAATTTACTTTTGTTTGACACTATTTTCGGAATTGATTTTAAACAAAAAAGTTGATTTATATCACATTTTAATCCACGGTGTAATCACTTCTATCTTCTATCTATGACAGCACATTGAAAAGCCATAAATTTTATGAACTTTATGACTACATCTTCTTGCTGTACATATTAAGCTTGAATGAAGATTTCAAAGCTTTGATTAACTGTTATTGGGATATTTGAGTTTCTGCTGATCGTATACCCAACAACTCACACTTCCATATAAATATTCTTATGTTAATCCTTTTCCCTTCAAATAGTGTAACATTCTTATACTAAATATGAACCTTGTTTAAAATTTGACAGAATATCTTTTAAGGGCACGTATAACTTCCGTCAATTTACGCAACAGATTAGTGGATCTGCCCTCTACACGAAAATAATGCTGCTGTATCCGCCAGTGCTTATGAATACCTTTATTTGTCCATAAGTCGGCATTTGCTCCAATTGGGACTGTGTTACTCGACTATGTGGAAGATTGTACACATAAATATTGGCCTAAAATCTTGCAAAACACAGCTCGTATAAGAACTAAAGCGGAACGACCTTTACGGCGCCACAGCGTCGAGATTTCGGTGAGTTAACCTTAGAAAACCGTTTTTTTTTATCGAAAAAGCAATGAAGCTCATTTCTGGTTGAATGGGTATGTTAACAAACAAAACTGCCGTATTTGGTTGATGAGTAACTTCAGGCAATATCAGAGCTGCCAATGCACTGTTTGGTGTGGTTTACGGTCCGGCGAAATTATTGGCCCGTATTTTTTTAAAGATGACTGCGAGAACAACGTTACCGTCAATTGATTTATATTTATTGATTTCGAACTTTTTTTGCCCAAAATGCATGTGCTGAACCTCGTAGACATTTGGTTCCACGATATGGCGCCACATGTCACAGATCACACGAATCGATGTAGCAATTGAAAAATAAGTTCGGTGAGCAATTTGGCTCTCGTTTTTGGACCGGTGAATTGGCCGGCTAGATCGTACGCTTTGACGCCTTTAAATTTTTTTTTATCTGAATACGTTAAATTTTAATAGCAAGATACCAGCCAATACGCTCGAAAAAATGAATTAAAATTAGAATCTCCAAATGAGCCACTTAAAACGTAGTCGTGGTCAACATTTACATAAAAATAATGTTTCAAAATTAAATAGGGGACAATATCAATTTATCAACTTAAATAAAACTTTTATATACTTTTATATACTTTTATATACTTTTTTCCTCTTGATTTTTTTTTTTGACAATTAAAATCCAAACGATTTAAACTTCACACCCTTATGTATGTTGGCAATAACAAAGAGAGGATGTAAAAATATATTAAGCAGTTGTCGAAAGGTTTCTGCATCGTTATGAACAGAAATGATGTAAAAAAATGCCACACGATTTCAGGTTCTTCCGCATTTTCCGTTCAAAATTCAATCTAATCCAAATTAAAGCCGTAACTAATTAAAAATGGATATTTTCTGCATGTTATTTGTTTAAAGATCTAAATTTTTAAAGTCAGGACTTCTGTAAAAAGAATAAATATGAAAATTTTAAATTTAAGCAACGACAAACATTAATGTAAATAATTTTAATATATGCATATTAAGAAAACGGTATCGCACTTACTTTTGCATTATTTTATGTTTAGCGATGTGAGGATCAATCAGTTTGAATTTGTTGTTCGATAAGTACGTCATGAAATATTTAAAAAAGTCCTGCGCAAATCGATCCATCTTTACAATAAGTATATTTAAATACAGCTTCTTACATGAATAACACATGCATATATAGAAAGAGATTATTACTAGTAAACCTCGGTAGACTGTATTCGTTTGTAGATAGTATGAAAATCAGACCTTAATCTTTTTGTGCCTATATTTAAGCAATTTTGGAACTATAAATAACCAAGTTTTTTTAGTCGAATTCATAATTCTTCTAAAGAAATCAATAGAGAATAAGAAAGATGGAGAAAAAAGTAAACAAACATTAGATTTTTATTTAAAAGAAAATAAAGATAAGGTTAAAAGTAATAAAAACATTAACACATGAACTATATCTTGTATTGACCACCAACATGAAATACTTACTATTTATATTCACCTAACATAATATTTGTTGTTCGTTTTTGATTAATTATAAGCTCACAAATTTAATAACAATATTTAGAAAAATTTTCTTAAAAACGAACCTTTTCTTCCTTTATGGTGCCTTATGCCATCTTATATCATATTATTAGAGTAGAATTAGTACAAATAATTTTTTCACTGGAATGTATGAATACCACAAAAAAAATAAATGAAAAATTATAATTACGTTAAGATAATGTTGCTTTATGTTGGCTTTACTCCGTTAGGTTTTGCGCCATTTCATATGCGTTGCCAATACATCATTTTTATATAAAATTTTTAAATTTTACTTAGTTTTCATATTTTAAAATTTTATATTCTAATATGTATGTATAACAAAACAAAAGTGGTAACTTGATATGAATTTATAACCAAAAAAAAAAAAAAACGGTATCTATCAGAAAATAAGTATATTTGAATACACAAAAATAAATAATAGAATTCTATCCTAATAAGTGGTCGTAGAGCAAAAATGTTTTAGAAGAATACTATGGTAAACCTGTAATTTTTTAACGTAATGAAAACTATTAGAGTGACATGTGCCCATCGGTACCGTATAAAAAATTTTACATGTGTAAGAATTGATAACAACATTTTCTGTGTTATATATATATACATATATATATATTTATATCTATTTTTCGAAGACAGCTGTGATTACACATTCCTAATACTGCAAATAATTTATAACATATTCTGCAAATATCTTTTTTAATGTTATATTTCTACACCATTAGCATTCTCTTTGAAAATATCCATTGTTAACTTTTGAGTAATATTCTTTCGAAAATTGTGCATATCACTTCAATAAAAAGAAACGATGTGTTGTTCCGGTTAACATCTAAAGTTGTTTGCCTTTCCTTTACTGGGATTTCTATTGCAAAGCGTAAAACTAAGCCATCTATGTATTATTTATGTATTTCATTTTCAAATAATATTTTATTTATTTCTTGAGTACTTGGGTCTGTTTCACTTTTATTAACATATCTCTTTCATTAATGTTTTTTTTTTAATAAATCAAGTCACAATTATCCAGTCAGATTTTATAATAAATTATTATAAGAAAATCATATAAAAGAATATGTGAAGATCTCAACAAGACTATGGAATACTTCAACCAAATGAAACATCTTTTAAAATAAAACTGTAATCAATGCGAATGTATGTTCTTTGTAATATTTGTTACCTATTATTACCTAGCCTAACAGATGCTCACCGAAATGCGATCAGGGCAAAAAGAAAAATTCAGTATTTCGTATTGCTCGTATTTGCTAGAAGGAAATTCCAGCAAGCACGAAAACCGTATGATGTTCGAGATGTAATTGAACAATACTCTCAGGGTCATTTAAATATGATGGTACGAATAAAGGTAAGATATACCCCAATCTCGTTTATGTTTTAATTTTTAATATTCTCTTGTATTAGGAATTACAACGGCGCCTTGACCAGACATTAGGAAAACCAGGCAGATATTTAACTGGTATGGATCGAGTTGGTAACGTTAAGGTTATGACAGTCGGCGCCCGTCTTTATCGGGTCGAATAACAACTCTCTATTCTAGACAAAAAACTTGAACATTTAATGACCACAATAGGTAGCATAGCCGTTCAACGAACAGTGTCTAATACAGCAGGCAGCTCAACACTTGCAGGATTTAGTCCTTTTACACTACATACGCACAGTAATTCGACGTTCCATCCGAATTATTAAGATAAAATAATAATTAGATGATCTGTTAAAATTACTTTAGAATAAACATTCCTATCTGTATTCTGAATATCTAGGATTGAAATTAAGCCAAGGATGGCTGGTGCAAATGTCCCTTTTTTCATATTTATACCATGTGAACATGTCATGAAACTGAAACATAGATAGAGACTCTTATGCAATTTTTAATGAGCGCCAACCTCTAAACGATACGTGTCAAAGTTTTAGTGACGCACCTTTTGAAATTTTTAAAACTATCGAAAAAAATGAATCTCGTACGTTGATAAAACCGTCAAATGGCTCAAGAATGGCTTGATAAATATTATAAGGAATCTTCTACTCTGTTGAAAGCAACTATTTGTCGCAAGTTTACTAAATCCAAACGCGATCGTACAAGCACAAATGATGCTTAACTCTCTGGGCGTCCAAATAATACTGTTATGCTGCGTCAAGAAACAACCGTAAAGTGAAAGAGTTTAAGATAGCTGACATCGTAAAGATATCGTTTGACCGTTTATATTATATTTTGCACAAGTATTTGGGTAGACGAAAGCTCTGTTCGAAGTGGCTACCGCATTTGGACTACAAACAACAATATGTTGACGATTAAGAGCGCTATTTGGAACTGTTTAAGTGGTATGTGACAATGAATGAAACATGGATCCTATTACCTGTTTGTTCACCGAAAGAATTGATTATCGCCGAAACTGAGGCATATTTTGGAGGGTTTGACAAATCTTTCACTATCTAACACATTACTATGTTAGAATTTTTCCAAAAAATAGTGTGTTTATATGTTAGTCTTAGAACTATTTAACCCACCTATTAATCTATTGCGCAACCTTTCAATTCTAAGTTTTGTGGAAAATTAATTGTTTTAGGTTGAAACTTAGACTGTATATTTTTCGTCTCTAATGTACGCTTCATGGCATTATCACATAAATGTGGAAATTTCTTGAAAAAAATAAACTTCTTTTAAAGAAGAACATGGCTTCAATTAGCACATTAAAAGAAAAAAAAATTTTTTAAATTTTAGTACCACGTTCTACAATGCCGTACTCTTCTGGTATCTCATCATGGCTCTTCGATAACCTTAGATCGCGGCTCGACTAGTTGTATTCGAAATGAAGTCCCATCTGAACTTTCCTCCTCGTCACCACTTTTTACACATGGAGTGAGTTCAATATGTTCAATATAATATGCCAAATAATATATTGTCCACTCTATGTAAAAAAATTATTTCACATTTATAAAGTGGAGCTATTTTTTACGAAAATTTACTTTTGTTTGACACTATTTTCGGAATTGATTTTAAACAAAAAAGTTTATTTATATCACATTTTAATCCACGGTGTAATCACTTCTATCTTCTATGACAGCACATTGAAAAGCCATAAATTTTATGAACTTTATGACTACATCTTCTTGCTGTACATATTAAGCTTGAATGAAGATTTCAAAGCTTTGATTAACTGTTATTTGCATATTTGAGTTTCTGCTGATCGTATACCCAACAACTCACACTTCCATATAAATATTCTTATGTTAATCCTTTTCCCTTCAAATAGTGTTACATTCTTATACTTAATATGAACCTTGTTTAAAATTTGACAGAATATCTTTTAAGGGCACGTATAACTTCCGTCAATTTACACAACAGATTAGTGGATCTGCCCTCTACACGAAAATAATGCTGCTGTATCCGCCAGTGCTTATGAATACCTTTATTTGTCCATAAGTCGGCATTTGCTCCAATTGGGACTGTGTTACTCGACTATGTGGAAGATTGTACACATAAATATTGGCCTAAAATCTTGCAAAACACAGCTCGTATAAGAACTAAAGCGGAACGACCTTTACGGCGCCACAGCGTCGAGATTTCGGTGAGTTAACCTTAGAAAACCGCTTTTTTTTTATCGAAAAAGCAATGAAGCTCATTTCTGGTTGAATGGGTATGTTAACAAACAAAACTGCCGTATTTGGTTGATGAGTAACTTCAGGCAATATCAGAGCTGCCAATGCACTGTTTGGTGTGGTTTACGGTCCGGCGAAATTATTGGCCCGTATATTTTTAAAGATGACTGCGAGAACAACGTTACCGTCAATTGATTTATATTTATTGATTTCGAACTTTTTTTGCCCAAAATGCATGTGCTGAACCTCGTAGACATTTGGTTCCACGATATGGCGCCACATGTCACAGATCACACGAATCGATGTAGCAATTGAAAAATAAGTTCGGTGAGCAATTTGGCTCTCGTTTTTGGACCGGTGAATTGGCCGGCTAGATCGTACGCTTTGACGCCTTTAAATTTTTTTTTATCTGAATACGTTAAATTTTAATACCAAGATACCAGCCAATACGCTCGAAAAAATGAATTAAAATTAGAATCTCCAAATGAGCCACTTAAAACGTAGTCGTGGTCAACATTTACATAAAAATAATGTTTCAAAATTAAATAGGGGACAATATCAATTTATCAACTTAAATAAAACTTTTATATACTTTTATATACTTTTATATACTTTTATATACTTTTTTCCTCTTGATTTTTTTTTTTTTGACAATTAAAATCCAAACGATTAAAACTTCACACCCTTATGTATGTTGGCAATAACAAAGATAGGATGTAAAAATATATTAAGCAGTTGTCGAAAGGTTTCTGCATCGTTATGAACAGAAATGATGTAAAAAAATGCCACACGATTTCAGGTTCTTCCGCATTTTCCGTTCAAAATTCAATCTAATCCAAATTAAAGCCGTCACTAATTAAAAATGGATATTTTCTGCATGTTATTTGTTTAAAGCACTAAATTTTTAAAGTCAGGACTTCTGTAAAAAGAATAAATATGAAAATTTTAAATTTAAGCAACGACAAACATTAATGTAAATAATTTTAATATATGCATATTAAGAAAACGGTATTGCACTTACTTTTGCATTATTTTATGTTTAGCGATGTGAGGATCAATCAGTTTGAATTTGTTGTTCGATAAGTACGTCATGAAATATTTAAAAAAGTCCTGCGCAAATCGATCCATCTTTACAATAAGTATATTTAAATACAGCTTCTTACATGAATAACACATGCATATATAGAAAGAGATTATTACTAGTAAACCTCGGTAGACTGTATTCGTTTGTAGATAGTATGAAAATCAGACCTTAATCTTTTTGTGCCTATATTTAAGCAATTTTGGAACTATAAATAACCAAGTTTTTTTAGTCGAATTCATAATTCTTCTAAAGAAATCAATAGAGAATAAGAAAGATGGAGAAAAAAGTAAACAAACATTAGATTTTTATTTAAAAGAAAATAAAGATAAGGTTAAAAGTAATAAAAACATTAACACATGAACTATATCTTGTATTGACCACCAACATGAAATACTTACTATTTATATTCACCTAACATAATATTTGTTGTTCGTTTTTGATTAATTATAAGCTCACAAATTTAATAACAATATTTAGAAAAATTTTCTTAAAAACGAACCTTTTCTTCCTTTATGGTGCCTTATGCCATCTTATATCATATTATTAGAGTAGAATTAGTACAAATAATTTTTTCACTGGAATGTATGAATACCACAAAAAAAATAAATGAAAAATTATAATTACGTTAAGATAATGTTGCTTTATGTTGGCTTTACTCCGTTAGGTTTTGCGCCATTTCATATGCGTTGCCAATACATCATTTTTATATAAAATTTTTAAATTTTACTTAGTTTTCATATTTTAAAATTTTATATTCTAATATGTATGTATAACAAAACAAAAGTGGTAACTTGATATGAATTTATAACCAAAAAAAAAAAAAAACGGTATCTATCAGAAAATAAGTATATTTGAATACACAAAAATAAATAATAGAATTCTATCCTAATAAGTGGTCGTAGAGCAAAAATGTTTTAGAAGAATACTATGGTAAACCTGTAATTTTTTAACGTAATGAAAACTATTAGAGTGACATGTGCCCATCGGTACCGTATAAAAAATTTTACATGTGTAAGAATTGATAACAACATTTTCTGTGTTATATATATATACATATATATATATTTATATCTATTTTTCGAAGACAGCTGTGATTACACATTCCTAATACTGCAAATAATTTATAACATATTCTGCAAATATCTTTTTTAATGTTATATTTCTACACCATTAGCATTCTCTTTGAAAATATCCATTGTTAACTTTTGAGTAATATTCTTTCGAAAATTGTGCATATCACTTCAATAAAAAGAAACGATGTGTTGTTCCGGTTAACATCTAAAGTTGTTTGCCTTTCCTTTACTGGGATTTCTATTGCAAAGCGTAAAACTAAGCCATCTATGTATTATTTATGTATTTCATTTTCAAATAATATTTTATTTATTTCTTGAGTACTTGGGTCTGTTTCACTTTTATTAACATATCTCTTTCATTAATGTTTTTTTTTTAATAAATCAAGTCACAATTATCCAGTCAGATTTTATAATAAATTATTATAAGAAAATCATATAAAAGAATATGTGAAGATCTCAACAAGACTATGGAATACTTCAACCAAATGAAACATCTTTTAAAATAAAACTGTAATCAATGCGAATGTATGTTCTTTGTAATATTTGTTACCTATTATTACCTAGCCTAACAGATGCTCACCGAAATGCGATCAGGGCAAAAAGAAAAATTCAGTATTTCGTATTGCTCGTATTTGCTAGAAGGAAATTCCAGCAAGCACGAAAACCGTATGATGTTCGAGATGTAATTGAACAATACTCTCAGGGTCATTTAAATATGATGGTACGAATAAAGGTAAGATATACCCCAATCTCGTTTATGTTTTAATTTTTAATATTCTCTTGTATTAGGAATTACAACGGCGCCTTGACCAGACATTAGGAAAACCAGGCAGATATTTAACTGGTATGGATCGAGTTGGTAACGTTAAGGTTATGACAGTCGGCGCCCGTCTTTATCGGGTCGAATAACAACTCTCTATTCTAGACAAAAAACTTGAACATTTAATGACCACAATAGGTAGCATAGCCGTTCAACGAACAGTGTCTAATACAGCAGGCAGCTCAACACTTGCAGGATTTAGTCCTTTTACACTACATACGCACAGTAATTCGACGTTCCATCCGAATTATTAAGATAAAATAATAATTAGATGATCTGTTAAAATTACTTTAGAATAAACATTCCTATCTGTATTCTGAATATCTAGGATTGAAATTAAGCCAAGGATGGCTGGTGCAAATGTCCCTTTTTTCATATTTATACCATGTGAACATGTCATGAAACTGAAACATAGATAGAGACTCTTATGCAATTTTTAATGAGCGCCAACCTCTAAACGATACGTGTCAAAGTTTTAGTGACGCACCTTTTGAAATTTTTAAAACTATCGAAAAAAATGAATCTCGTACGTTGATAAAACCGTCAAATGGCTCAAGAATGGCTTGATAAATATTATAAGGAATCTTCTACTCTGTTGAAAGCAACTATTTGTCGCAAGTTTACTAAATCCAAACGCGATCGTACAAGCACAAATGATGCTTAACTCTCTGGGCGTCCAAATAATACTGTTATGCTGCGTCAAGAAACAACCGTAAAGTGAAAGAGTTTAAGATAGCTGACATCGTAAAGATATCGTTTGACCGTTTATATTATATTTTGCACAAGTATTTGGGTAGACGAAAGCTCTGTTCGAAGTGGCTACCGCATTTGGACTACAAACAACAATATGTTGACGATTAAGAGCGCTATTTGGAACTGTTTAAGTGGTATGTGACAATGAATGAAACATGGATCCTATTACCTGTTTGTTCACCGAAAGAATTGATTATCGCCGAAACTGAGGCATATTTTGGAGGGTTTGACAAATCTTTCACTATCTAACACATTACTATGTTAGAATTTTTCCAAAAAATAGTGTGTTTATATGTTAGTCTTAGAACTATTTAACCCACCTATTAATCTATTGCGCAACCTTTCAATTCTAAGTTTTGTGGAAAATTAATTGTTTTAGGTTGAAACTTAGACTGTATATTTTTCGTCTCTAATGTACGCTTCATGGCATTATCACATAAATGTGGAAATTTCTTGAAAAAAATAAACTTCTTTTAAAGAAGAACATGGCTTCAATTAGCACATTAAAAGAAAAAAAAAATTTTAAAATTTTAGTACCACGTTCTACAATGCCGTACTCTTCTGGTATCTCATCATGGCTCTTCGATAACCTTAGATCGCGGCTCGACTAGTTGTATTCGAAATGAAGTCCCATCTGAACTTTCCTCCTCGTCACCACTTCTTACACATGGAGTGAGTTCAATATGTTCAATATACATATGCCAAATAATATATTGTCCACTCTATGTAAAAAAATTATTTCACATTTATAAAGTGGAGCTATTTTTTACGAAAATTTACTTTTGTTTGACACTATTTTCGGAATTGATTTTAAACAAAAAAGTTTATTTATATCACATTTTAATCCACGGTGTAATCACTTCTATCTTCTATGACAGCACATTGAAAAGCCATAAATTTTATGAACTTTATGACTACATCTTCTTGCTGTACATATTAAGCTTGAATGAAGATTTCAAAGCTTTGATTAACTGTTATTGGCATATTTGAGTTTCTGCTGATCGTATACCCAACAACTCACACTTCCATATAAATATTCTTATGTTAATCCTTTTCCCTTCAAATAGTGTTACATTCTTATACTTAATATGAACCTTGTTTAAAATTTGACAGAATATCTTTTAAGGGCACGTATAACTTCCGTCAATTTACACAACAGATTAGTGGATCTGCCCTCTACACGAAAATAATGCTGCTGTATCCGCCAGTGCTTATGAATACCTTTATTTGTCTATAAGTCGGCATTTGCTCCAATTGGGACTGTGTTACTCGACTATGTGGAAGATTGTACACATAAATATTGGCCTAAAATCTTGCAAAACATAGCTCGTATAAGAACTAAAGCGGAACGACCTTTACGGCGCCACAGCGTCGAGTTTTCGGTGAGTTAACCTTAGAAAACCGCTTTTTTTTATCGAAAAAGCGATGAAGCTTTAAAATGAAATTAAAATGAATTAAAATTAGAATCTCCAAATGAGCCACTTAAAACGTAGTCGTGGTCAACATTTACATAAAAATAATGTTTCAAAATTAAATAGGAGACAATATCAATTTATCAACTTAAATAAAACTTTTATATACTTTTGCAATTTTCCTCTTGATTTTTTTTTTTGACAATTAAAATCCAAACGATTAAAACTTCACACCCTTATGTATGTTGGCAATAACAAAGATAGGATGTAAAAATATATTAAGCAGTTGTCGAAAGGTTTCTGCATCGTTATGAACAGAAATGATGTAAAAAAATGCCACACGATTTCAGGTTCTTCCGCATTTTCCGTTCAAAATTCAATCTAATCCAAATTAAAGCCGTCACTAATTAAAAATGGATATTTTCTGCATGTTATTTGTTTAAAGCACTAAATTTTTAAAGTCAGGACTTCTGTAAAAAGAATAAATATGAAAATTTTAAATTTAAGCAACGACAAACATTAATGTAAATAATTTTAATATATGCATATTAAGAAAACGGTATTGCACTTACTTTTGCATTATTTTATGTTTAGCGATGTGAGGATCAATCAGTTTGAATTTGTTGTTCGATAAGTACGTCATGAAATATTTAAAAAAGTCCTGCGCAAATCGATCCATCTTTACAATAAGTATATTTAAATACAGCTTCTTACATGAATAACACATGCATATATAGAAAGAGATTATTACTAGTAAACCTCGGTAGACTGTATTCGTTTGTAGATAGTATGAAAATCAGACCTTAATCTTTTTGTGCCTATATTTAAGCAATTTTGGAACTATAAATAACCAAGTTTTTTTAGTCGAATTCATAATTCTTCTAAAGAAATCAATAGAGAATAAGAAAGATGGAGAAAAAAGTAAACAAACATTAGATTTTTATTTAAAAGAAAATAAAGATAAGGTTAAAAGTAATAAAAACATTAACACATGAACTATATCTTGTATTGACCACCAACATGAAATACTTACTATTTATATTCACCTAACATAATATTTGTTGTTCGTTTTTGATTAATTATAAGCTCACAAATTTAATAACAATATTTAGAAAAATTTTCTTAAAAACGAACCTTTTCTTCCTTTATGGTGCCTTATGCCATCTTATATCATATTATTAGAGTAGAATTAGTACAAATAATTTTTTCACTGGAATGTATGAATACCACAAAAAAAATAAATGAAAAATTATAATTACGTTAAGATAATGTTGCTTTATGTTGGCTTTACTCCGTTAGGTTTTGCGCCATTTCATATGCGTTGCCAATACATCATTTTTATATAAAATTTTTAAATTTTACTTATTTTTCATATTTTAAAATTTTATATTCTAATATGTATGTATAACAAAACAAAAGTGGTAACTTGATATGAATTTATAACCAAAAAAAAAAAAAAAAAAACGGTATCTATCAGAAAATAAGTATATTTGAATACACAAAAATAAATAATAGAATTCTATCCGAATAAGTGGTCGTAGAACAAAAATGTTTTAGAAGAATATTATGGGAAACCTGTAATTTTTTAACGTAATGAAAAGTCTGTTAGAGTGACATGTGCCCATCGTTACCGTATATACAATTTTACATACTCGTAACATATATGTGTAAGGATTGAAAACAACATTTTCTATGATATATATACATATATATATCTATTTTTCGAAGACAGCTGTGATTACACATTCCTAATACTGCAAATAATTTATAACATATTCCGCAAATATCTTTTTTAATGTTATGTCTCTACACCATTAGCATTCTCTTTAAAAATATTCATGCAATAAATTAAAAAGTATAGGGTTTTCCAATAGAGACTTGACAACTTTGAATTTGGTTTGTGAACGCACTCCTTCACTAATCATCAAACTGTCACTGTCAATTTATTCAGTAAGCTCAACATTTTCATCATGGTAAAGTACACTAACGAGCTACGTTCTCCAATTGGGTTCTGGAGATGATGAGTTTCATCGCAAAATCATCTTCAGTGACGAAGTTCATTTTTGGCTCAATGGGTTCGTCAATAAGCAAAATATGCGTTATTGGTCGGGTGAAAACCCACATGTGCTTCATGCATCACCACTTCATCCACAAAAAATAACTGTTTGGTGCGTACGGTGGTCGGGTTACTGTGAATGGTCAGCGTTATCGCGCCATGATCACCGTTTATTTTTGGCTCGAATCGGAAGATATGGATTTGAACGACATGTAGTTTCAACAGGATGGTGCCACAAGCCACACAGCACACGCTACAATCGATTTATTTAAGAGTGAGTGAGCGTGTTATCTCAAGATATGGGCCAGTCGATTGGCCGCCTCGTTCGTGCGGCTTGAAAAAAATAATCAAAATTAGACTCTCCGCATGAACTACTTAAAACGTAGTCGTGTTCAACATTTACATAAAATAATGTCTAAAAAGTAAACGGTAGACATTGATTTATTAACTTAAATAAAACTTTTATACACTTTTGCAATTTCTCTGTTGTTTTTTTTTAAACAATTAGAAACCAAATATTAAAAAATCACCCATTATGTATGTTGGCAGTTACAAAGAGAGGATGAATAAAATATATAAATATATTAAGCAATTGTCGAAAGGTACAAATGTAAGGAACAATGGTAAAAAATATTTTCATTCAAATTTCAATCTATTCCAAATTAAACCCGTCAGTAATTGAATATTTTATATTTTATATTTTATGCATGTCATTTGTTTAAAGCACTGAATGTGCTTTAAAGTTATTTACACATTAATGGAAATAACTTTAATATGTGTGTACTTTTGCAAATGTATGTATATGAATAAATTAAAAATTAAATACCTTATAAGCAATACTTGTAGTAAAACTAATACAACTGTAGTTTTTGAATTTGAATAAAATCGAATAAGTAGTTCATGAAATACTTAAGAAAGACTTACACAATGCGATGGACTCAGAGATCGAGTTTTACAAATTTAAATAGAGATTCATACAAACATAACACATATGTACATATGTAGGAAGATATTATTACTAGTAAAGGTTTATTAGACTGTATTCGTTCGTAGATAGACATTAATTTTTTTGTGCCTATATTTAAGCAATTTGGAAACTATAAGCAACCAAGTTAAACCATAAAAAGTAAAAGTTAAACCATAGTCAAATTAGTTATTCTTCCAAAGAAATCAATAAAGAATAAGAAAAATGAAAAAAAAAGGTAAACAAACATTACATTTTAATTTAAAACAAAATTAAGATTTAACATTATAGCAATAAAAAACACTAATACATGAACTCTATACTGTATTGGCCACCAACATAAAATACTTACTATTTTTATACACTTACTATTTGTTGTTCGTTATAGATTAATTATAGGCTTACAAACTGAATAACAATATCGAGAAAAATTTTCCTAAGAACGAACCTTTTCTTCCTATATAGAGCCTTATGCCATCTTATATCAAAGTAGAATTAGTACAAATAATTTTTTCATTCACATGTACGAGTACCATAATAAAAATAAATGTAAATCAAAATAAATGAAAAAATTTTATAATAATTTTCAAGAAATAATGTTGCATCATGTCGGAGTTTAAAATCAGTTTAAATCATAGATTTAATCAACAAGGTAGGGTAGGCTTATATCATCACAAAGTATTTTATTAAGTTAAAAGCAGGCTTATTTAATATATTTAAATACATACAAAGCAAAATCCTAAAACACAACATGTACAGAACTTAACATTCGAATGGGGTGGGAATTTTAAAATAGTAACATTAATTCAACCCACGATATGAACTTCAAAATCAATAATTTAGACTGATACTTTAAAGCTGATTATTGGAACACCACGCTCTACTATAATGTACGACTAATTATAATAAGGTATTAATACACTGCTGTCTTACAAGCGTTTGACTTCAGTTTCTATTATGTTTATAGTTGCGTAAGACCTTGCATCACTTAATTTTAACAAGTTATTTCATTCAAAACTGCTTTCTATACTGTTCGTGTATTTAAAAACAAAAAAATGTTTGTTTGGGTCCTTTTACGAAAAAAAAGATATTATTTTGTACTATATATACTTGGTGGCGAATAAATCTTTTAACAACAATAATAATAACAGTATCAACAATAAAATAATAATAATACCATATATGCTATTTTAGGTGCGCAACTCTCACTTGTTTGCCAATAGATGGCTCCAGCACTTACTGGTCGATTTTGACATATCCAAAACGTCATGAATCAAGCTTAGACAAATGGTAAACAAACTGTTTTGACACATAAGTGATTTCGTTTTGGCGTCATATATTATTCATTATGTGAAAATGTCTGATTTTGTGTCAAATAATCCTCATTTGTGTTGATTTTTTTCTTTCAAGAAAGCGGCGGCTGAAACGCATCGAGGGCTCCAAAAAGTTTATTGAGATGCTGCTCTAAGTGAAACAACAATGCTGTAATTCGATGTTGACGGCAGTGCTAAATACAAGAAGAGCTTGCTTCGGCATTAGGAGTTACCCACCAAGCCATTTTCAAGCGATTGCATGCATTATGAATGATTCAAAAACAAGGAACTTGGGTTCATTTTGATTTGAAGGCAACAGCAAAAACGGAAAGGTTTTCCTCATCGTATCGTGACGTGTGAGAAAAAAATGGATTCATTACAGCAACTCAAAGAGAAAAAAAAAACATGGGGACTGACCGGTCATATTTGTGCGTCTTCGGTTCGGCTGAATATTCACGCGGCGAAGGTTATACTGTATATTTGTTGGGACCAGATCGGTGCTATTTATTAAGAACTATTGAGCCCCAAGGAACCCTCACTGGGGAACGGTATCGACTTCCATTGATGATTGAGACTGCCCGAAGAACTGCCACAATACGAGCTGAGGCAAGAAAAAGTGATTCTACAGCAAGACAACACTCGGTCTCACGTTGTCAAACCCGTTAAAACCTACCTGGAAACGCTCAAATGAGAAGTCCTACCCCTTCAGATACCTTACCCAGATATTGCGCCGTCCGATTATTACTTGTTCAGTTCGAGGGCACATGGTCTAGCTAATCAGCAGTTCCGCTCATATGAAGACATTAAAAATAGCTTGATACGTGAATATCCTCAAAAGATAAACACTTTTAAAGTAACGGTATTCGAGCTCTTCCAAAAAGATGGGAAAAAGTTGTAGCTAGCGATAGGCAATACTCTGAATGATTTATTTGTAACATATTTTTCACAATAAAGTTGCATTTTCATATATTGGGTATGTAATTTAATTCGTGCGGTTTTTTTTTCAAAATTTGAACGTTTAGTCAGAAGGGGCAAGGTCTGGGCTATAGGATGGATGGGGTAAGACTCCACTGTTTCCCAAATAGTTCTTAACCGGAATAGCAACGTGGGGCCGAGCTTTGTCATGATAGAAAATTATTGCCTCGTGTCTGGTCGCATATTCCGAGCGTTTTTCGGCTGCTGCTCTCCTCAAACTGATTAATTGTGTTCGGTAATGTTGTCCATTGATGGTTTCACCCGGTTTTAGCAGCTCATAATACAGCACACCCATCTGATCCCACCAAATACAGAGCATTACCTTTGCGTCATGGATATTCGGCTATGCCGTTGATTTGGCTGGTTGGCCGAGTTTCACATATGATATTTTGAGCTTGTGGCTGTCGTAATGGATCCATTTTTTATCAAGAGTAACAATCCGATGCAAAAATGACTTCCTTTTGTGGCGTTCCAGCAGCATATCGGACATTCAAAACCGCCTTTCGACGTCTCTCAGTTTGAGTTCATGTGGAACCCAATTTCCTTGCTTTTGAATATATCCAGCTGCTTTTAAACGTTTTGAAATGGCTGCTTGAGTGACACCCAATGATTCTGCGAGCTCTTCTTGTGTTTGGCAACAATCCTTATAAAGTAATGCTTCCAGTTCTTCATCTTCAAACTTTTTTGGCTGCCCAGGACGTTCATCGTCTTCCAAGCCAAAATCACCAATCGTGCAAACCACTTTTGGCACGTTCGCTTAGCTAGCGCATGTTCACCATAAACTTCCACCAAAACACGATGACTTTCGGCAGCAGTTTTCTTCATATTAAAGTAATGAAGAATAACTCCCCGCAAAAACACTTTTTCAGGCACAAAGTTCGACATATTTGAGTGAAAAAAAAATTATTGTTGTTTATGCTTCAAATGAATGACATATACTGAAATGACGTACAATGACAGTAGCTTTCCAACGCATGTTCCAATGGAATAATACAAGTTACGCAATCTCTTAGCAAACCGCATATAAGTTATTAAGTTATAGACCCAATATAATATATAAGTTAACACCCAGTTATCTTTTAACCATGCACTTATCACATTACCTGTGTACCTGAGATGTGTAATTGAGATGCACCGCAATTTCACATTACCAGTGCACTTGTTCCTGCAACACATGTCGATTCCCCATAAATCACATGTCACAGAAACGGAAAAAATATATTGAATTTGTATGTATATTAATTTTTTTTACAATATACATTTATTTATAAGTAAACATTATTAAATAATTTCACAAACTAAAATTTGGTTCTATAAATTTTAATATCAAAAATTATTTTATCTTAGTAGTCCTATTAGTCGATAAGTCTAAAAGACCTCATGTAACATGTAACTAGGTTAAAGTGATCCAACCCGACAAAATTGCAAATCCCAGCAATCTTATTCGCCCCCCCCCCCCCCCCGGTTTTAAATGTTACTGATACATACTGATACTGATAATTCACAACAAGAGGCGAATGAAAAATTAACAATCTTGAGCTTTGCAAGCACAACCTCAAGCTCGTCAAGTAATTACTTCCCCAGAAATAACCAGTATGATAACTAGCATTGTCAATTCCATTATTAACCCTAACGCTGCGCTAACTGGAAAACCAAAATTATCGCACTAATTATGCTCACTTATTTATTAATTATAAGTAATTATGCTTACTTATCTGCCACCCCAGACTTACCCACAATTTGCTCCTCTACCACCTCGCATATACCCACAATATTCAAAATATCCTCCAAATTATACTGTTGCTCAGAGACCGAACGTAACGAAATCTTAACCTAGACCAGAGCCGATGGAAACATTGACAATAAGGACATCTGCAATATAGCATATTACTACTATTGTATACTTACAATATACCCCCAACCTTACAAATATACTGGTAGAAGACCCTAATTACATAGTCCTTCATTGCAAAATCACGTCTCTATGAAAATTTAAAGAAATTTCCACATATTGTAGTTGTTGCAGGTTCAAACCCAACAAATCCCGAACCAGATCTCCAGATGTAGTCCACAGGATACATTTCCCCAAACGGTGTATCCACATTGTATCAACATTACATACAACATTATACAGGAAATAAGACAGCAACCAGATTGAAACTACGTTCTTCGCAACATGACCGCAATGCCGCAGCTTCAAAATTCAGACCTACATTTTTTAGGCTAACTTACTTTTAATGTACGCGAAGAGTGACCAAATTCTTAATTTCCTTGTTGACTCAGGTTTCAGTAGGAACTACATCCACCCTCATTTAATTAAAATGAATCAAAAATCTCATTTCAAACAAACAGTTTTTTCTCGCAAATCGCTGGTGACATAAAAGTAACCCACCATACAAATTTAAAATTCTTCCTTCTTCCAACATTGAAAGCATTTCAGGACATATTAGGCAATGACAGCCTAAAAGAATTAAATGTTGTTATTCACACTCAAGAAAAAATAAAAAATTACAAGAAACCAAAAAATTATGACAATTCGAGAAAAACTAAAAATACAGATTAAACAATTGAAGTCGCCATCAGTCATCTCCTTAAACATCAAACTTCAACACATATTAAGTTCACAAAAGGAATCTATCATCACCATAGTCGGATAATTGCCTTCTGAACCAAAAGAAAAACTTACCTACACAACAAAAGTTGTCGGTGAGAGTACAGATTCTCCATTGTACCTACTCAAAATATAATGCGTACCCCGCAGCACTTAAGGAAAAGCAAATAAAAAAGCTTTTGGAGGCCGACATTATAAAAACGTCTCATTTGCCATACTACGTACCTGTGTGGATTGTGCCGGAGAATTCGAACTCATTCGGTAATAATTATCATCAAGGGAACGATACAAATTAATTTGTAGGGTCCGGGATTTAACGCCGGGGTACTATGCCCATGTGGCGCGTTTTTTGTCAACAGCACGAGGAGTACTGAGTTCCCATGTGGTCCCCCACCTACATACTTACCGCGGCCAACACTGCTTGACTTCGGTGACCTAGTGGGAACCGATGCTTTCATTGTGGCGAATGAAATTGATTAAATTAATTAAATTAATGGTATGAATTTACCCCTTATTTATCTACAAATCCTGCTAAATAAAAACAATAATAGACTTCCCAAGACCCAAAACACTCAAGGAATTGAGATCATTCTTAGGACTGCCCGGTTATTATAGGCGCTTTATAAAAGATTATGCGAGATAAGTAATGCATTTAACAACTTTACTACGAGGCGAAGAAGGACGAATTTTAAAAAATAAATCAAACAAAACCCCAGTTTTTTCCACAGAGCCAATGGCAGATATTATTAAAATAAAGAACTCACTTGTTTCCCGAGATACGCTTCTTGTAAGCCCTGATCTTAAGAAAAGTTTCGAGATGGCGACCGATGCATCGAACTTTGCAATCGGCGCCGTACTTCCTCAAAATGATAGACCTATTGTGTTTATTTCGAGATCCCTAAATAAGGCTGAAGGGCACTACTCGGACAATGAAAAAGAAATGCTGGACATAACATAGGCTCTAAAGATTCTTAGGAACTATCTATACGGCATAGCGCATGTACAAAATTCCACAGACCTTCAGCCCCTAACTTATGCATTAAGCAATAAGAATAATAACTCCAAGGAAAAATGCAATGCTGTTGCTGATGCGCTTTCCCGTCTCCCACCAACCTCTTAAGTGAATACAATGACTGCCTCACAACAAAGTGATCCAAGTACATCACATATGTTAATTATGTTACTTGTCGAAAACGAAAACACATATGAATTGAAGATTCATCGACCCTTGTGTCATAAATGATCTATACACTAATGAATCAATTATGAGAATAATTCAGGAATTACCAGTACCACATTAAAACCCTCAAAATTCCTTTTACTCAATTTCAAGTAATTGATTAAATAAATCAAAACGATCAGGAAGAGCAAATTCTTAAAGAACATAATAGAGCGC